>OX421494.1:38933852-39508852 GCA_949126835.1 Anisus vortex | reverse complement strand
TAGGATCCGGTTATAGTGAATTGATTTTTATTATATCGGATGATAAGAATAATTGTTTTGCTAATTTATATAACAATTTTATACTTAATATATTTTTAGGTAGTTTATTTTATCCGTTCTCCCTACCATCCTTCCTTCTTTCTTTCTTTCCTCTCTTCCTTTCTTTCTTCCTTCTGTTCTTTTTATTGTTCCTTCCCTCCTTCCCTGTTTTCTCCTTTCACATTTTCCCTTGTTCATTACATACCCCCCTCCCCCTCATCCTTTCCTTTCTTCCGTTATTTTCACGGCACTTTTCTTTTTCTTTTCTAATTCTTTTCTTTCTCTCCCTTTCTTTTTTCTTCCATCTCTTCCGTTTTTGTTTCATTCCTTCCGTTCATTTTTCCTTCTTTTTCCTTTCCTTTCTTTTCTTTAATCCATCCATATAATTATCAACAATTGTATGTATAAACCAAACATAATATATACCTACGTTAACTGTAAGTATAAAAGATGTACTTCAACACTGGTTTATGTGATTAGCCCCCCCTTTAAGAGGTCATTTTTTTATTGGATGATTTAAAAAAAAAAAAAACACTTTTTTTCGTCTTTCTAAAAGCACAGACTATAATAATATGGACCGCTTGCTATATTTTTAGACCTTAGGCTAAATGTTTATCCGTGTCTGTTGTGGGTTGTTGACCGTGCGCAACTAATACCAATAAGGCTGTCTTAAAACTTCAACGCTCCTACGTTAGCATTAAATGTTTCCGCTGTATACAACTTTCGATTTTAATTATAATTTTTCATTGAGAAAATCATAGCGATTAAAAAAAACGGAAGTGTACAGTGCACAACTTACAAAAGGGAATCGGGAAATCTGAAAAGAACTCATTCGATCCATCAAATAGAAGAACTATTAAAGCAAGC
Organism: Anisus vortex; assembly: GCA_949126835.1. Lineage (NCBI taxonomy): Eukaryota > Metazoa > Mollusca > Gastropoda > Planorbidae > Anisus > Anisus vortex. Next base: position 39,507,946 of record OX421494.1, on the reverse strand, counting down.
GGTCCGTCTTATTCTAGTCTTTTCTAAAAGTAGTCTGACCGACTCTCCACTTTACAAGGATCCGTTTTGTGAGTTGAGAAACATCTCACGCATAGGGAATCTAAAACAACAAACTAGAGTTGAAAAAGAAATAAGAAGAAGAAATGAAAAGAAAGAAGAAGTATTCAATTAGTATTGTATCAAGCTTTGCCCGCTCAGAACGTCTAGAATAGAACAACACACTCTTGTATTACAGCACAATTGTGTTTACCTTATCAAAACGTCTTGAAGTCTAAAATAATAAACAGGCAACTGGCCCAGAAAGTCTAACACCACATGAGATGTGGTGAAAAGCAAACAACAACTGGTTCAACTTTCTCCACAAGACAAAACTCTGTACTTATGTAGAGCATTAACAAAACTCTGTACTTATGTAGAGCATTAACAAAACTCTGTACTTATGTAGAGCATTAACAAAACTCTGTACTTATGTAGAGCATTAACAAAACTCTGTACTTATGTAGAGCATTAACAAAACTCTGTACTTATGTAGAGCATTAACAAAACTCTGTACTTATGTAGAGCATTAACAAAACTCTGTACTTATGTAGAGCATTAACAAAACTCTGTACTTATGTAGAGCATTAACAAAACTCTGTACTTATGTAGAGCATTAACAAAACTCTGTACTTATGTAGAGCATTAACAAAACTCTGTACTTATGTAGAGCATTAACAAAACTCTGTACTTATGTAGAGCATTAACACAATTCCACGAATCAGTTTTTTTTTTTTTTGTTTTTGAACATTTTCTTTTTATCGTTTTTTTATTTTTATTATAGAGTTATCTTTATGTTCTATATTGTTTTATTACTATTATAAGCATGTCAGCTTTGTGCATTATATTATCACATCAGTATTCTACATGATATTATAAATTCAATCTATATATTCAATTATAATTTTAGTTTTCTGCAAACAGTTAGGCCCTGTTTATAATATATTGTTTTACAATTCATACATAGGCCTAGATCTAAAATTGCTTATTTTTTAAACACAAATTTAACTTCAGTTTTTAATATTATATCCTTACTTTAGCTCGTTTCTTTATTTGTATAGTATTATAATGTCTTCTATATTATGTTCAATTGTGTACATAATATAACTTACTTTTCTACATATTATAACTTCAGCTTTAGGTATATTAAAACTTCAGTTTCCTACATATTATATCTCGATTTTTACAAAATATATTTTCGATTCTACATAATAATATTATAAATTCATTTCTTTACGTAATGTAACTTAAGTTTTATACATATTATATGTACCGTTGTCATCATATTTAAAATCAACTACATTATATTATAATTTACACCGCATCACGTTGTATATAAGCTAACCCGTAGTCAGCACACAAATGTGTATACTAGCTAGATCTACTTCCTTTAAGAAAATCTCTCTCTTCCAAACGAGCAATCCAACCTCCACTTTCAAATGTCAGATAAAAAGTATCTTGAATCTTGTCTTTGAATTGCCCACAAGCAAGTATTAAAAAAACACACCTCACACACCACGTCCCTCCCTGGCGTTATCTCTACCATATCCATGGCATTTCATGGACCGATACCACAGGTGATTGACCTAGATTAACTCCACGTAACTCTAAGTTTAGACTTTGAAAATCTAAGTAAAGTGGACATTTATTTTTAGAGACTTTCTCCCCACTTGTTTGTCTACATTGTGACTTTTAGTTCTTCATCTCTACGTTAAACAAAAGTAACTTCTCACCTCTTTATTTGAAAAAGCAACAACAACTTAAATGGGATATGCTGCAGGGATTTCGCTGTCTCGGACCTTGACCGTATCATACTGCCATAACTTCTCCGACGCTAAACAAATTCAATAAAACATCTGATTTAGGACACGGAGTGTGGCTATTGGTTATTGAATACGTCACTGAATGAAAAGTTGCACTTCTCACTGTTTAATGGTGTTTATGCCAATCAACACAGCTGTCTGTTGTTGGTCGTGTTTCAATGTTGGTCTATTGTTGGTCGTGTTTCAATGTTGGTCTATTGTTGGTCGTGTTTCAATGCTGATATTTATAGTGTTATGTAAATGTTTTTTTCTGTCTATGCGTCTGTGATAGTTCTCTCTTCGATTTCATCATAACAACACCATGTAAAAAAAACATGACGAAAAAAACCTTTGCATTGATTATGGTGGTACATGAAGCAGCGTTTTCTTTTTACTCGTTTCTGTGGCAGCGGCTTACTATGGGGATAGTGTGGCCAGAACAATGTCTAGCAGCCTCCACTTTACATGGACTCTTAACCTAGCGTTATAAACTGGATTTGAACCCGGTAAAACACGCACCCAAACACCCACTCATTCACGCACACACACACACTCACTCACGCACACACTTATTAACGCCGCTGGTTTGTTATAAATAGAATAAATTGACAACACACCTATCATTGTATCTTATCTTTTAATAAATTGACAGCACACCTATCATTGTATCTTATCTTTAAAAAAATTAAGAAACCATTTTATCTTCACACTTGTTCTTAACCTAGTTTTACGTTCTGGCATAACTCTGTTGTTTCTATCTTGTTGAGGGGATCATATCGTTATGTTGAAACGTTGACAACTTTCACCCCCCCCCCTTCATTAAAAAATGAAACAATGAAAGTAAACTGTAAGGGTGGAAAAGTAAGAGTAATTTTGTGTACATTGTACTTAAAGTGCAAGATAACATTTTCTTTCATCTTTCACTTTTCAGTTCACTTTTCTATTTAGTTTAGAGATAGCATAAGTCTGTAGGCACCAGGGGGAACTCCACGTTTCTATGGCGACTGCTGTGAACTTTTGTAACATTGAAGCACTCCTTTTGGCGCGTGCTCCTTTTCCTTAGCAACATAAACGCCTTAGTCCGCATATTAGAAAATGTAACTATTTCTTAGTTGGCATATTACGAAAAGAAAAATTATCTTAGTTTGCATATAAGAATGTGTAACATTTAGTTGGCATATGACGAAAAGTAAAGTAACATTTTTCTTAGTTGACATTAACTTGACATATCCCAATGTGTAACATTTTCTTAGTTGGCATATTACAAAAAGTAACATTTTTGTTAGTTGGCATATCGCAATTTGTAACATTTTCTTAGTTGGCATATTACGAAAAATAACATTTTTAATTTTGTCATATGGCAATGTGTAACATTGTCCTAGAGTCCAGCGTTCAAGTTTACAAACTGTTCATATGTCATATGGCAATGTGTAACATTGTCCTAAAGTCCAGCGTTCAAGTTTACAAACTGTTCATCAACAAAACAAATGTAAATATTTAGTTATCCGATTCTTAAATTACTCTGATTTGTAATGTAATAATAACATGGATTACGTAATACTTAGCATCACACAGATCTGCGTCTGTCCAAACGGCCATAGTCCTGGAATCAAAATATATATTTAGAAACACCAAACAACAGGCCTTCTATTCTCAAACATTCTCAAATTTAGTTCAAGGCCACATATTCTATTTCTATGAATAACTTCAAAACATTTACCACGATATTTATGAAGAATGCAACATATTATTATCTTGTTTAATTCAAATATTGGACTAAATAATTTGATTGCAAATTCTATCAGCCAAACTACTTCAAATTAAAGACCAAGTGAAGAGCTTTTTATCAAAATTGAGTTAACATTTGATTTTGATAGTAAATAGTGTATTCAGTATCTGAATGTTAAAAAAAACATTTATACAAAATATCAAAGATACATTATAAGTAATTAGTTCAATATTTGCACTTAAATGTGTGTGTTTTTCGGATGATTACTCCAAATCTCGTAGCCATTTGAGATGTTTTTATTTCCGGCAATATAGGAAAGTGACGTAACATAAAGGATTCCGACTAGGAAAAATGAATATTGTCACGTGTTTTGAATCTATTGCCACATGTTTTGAATCTTTTCCCGGTTCTTATTTTTAACAAAATGGTTAAATATAGATTTATAGCGTCTATTTTTATTTATTTATTTCCCTTGTGATACGTCACTGCCGTATGAGGCTATTCCAAATCTCGTTCCTTTGAGAAAAACCTCTTCACTTGGTCTTTAAATTATCTACACCTGGGGTCGGCAACCCTTGGAGCACCTTCCAGACATGGCACATATTGGGGTTTTGCTATGGCGACTATAATAGTTAGAGGTTAAGCCTAGAGTTACTTAGCGCTAATTGCCCTTGTATTTTCTTCCATTCACATTGTTGAATAGCTGTTAGGGTTTACCCAAACTTTGTAATACTTAATATCGAGGCAGTTAATTTTCTATAATTTTCAACCTTAATAGTTGTTTTTTTTAAAGTGTGGTTGTTAACGGAATTAAAGGTCAAATCTCAATTCTGTCAAGTTCCGTTCACTGTACTAAAGTGGAAACTAATTAGCTTTAAGCATTGCCCGTCGCTTTGTAATAATTTTAAGGATTGTCCATTGGTTTGTAACAATTTTAAGGATTGTCCATTGGTTTGTAACACTTTTAAGGATTGTCCATTGGTTTGTAACAATTTTAAGGATTGTCCATTGGTTTGTAACAATTTTAAGGATTGTCCATTGGTTTGTAACAATTTTAAGGATTGTCCATTGGTTTGTAACAAGTTTAAGGATTGTCCATTGGTTTGTAACAATTTTAAGGATTGTCCATTGGTTTATAACAAGTTTAAGGATTGTCCATTAGTTTGTAACAATTTTAAGGATTGTCCATTGGTTTGTAACAATTTTAAGGATTGTCCATTGGTTTGTAACAAGTTTAAGGATTGTCCATTGGTTTGTAACAAGTTTAAGGATTGTCCATTGGTTTATAACAAGTTTAAGCATTGCCCATAAGCTTGTAACATTTCTTTTTTTGTATTATTACATTTCATTTGTGATCAATACCCGGAAATATCCGGAACGTAATTGCTGTTAATGGCTGAACTGTGTTATCGAAAGTACACCCTTGACCCTGCTGCGTCGGCACCGTTCCCAGCATGCCTATTTCTTGTATTTGTTCGTAAGACGACCGCAGGATATCGGCGTTACTGAAAGATAAAAAACAACCACACACACAATGTTATATTTTTTTTGTTTTTCTTTTTTCTCTTCTCCATTAACGCGGTGCAGGTACAGAAAGCGCCATGAGATGACTTTTATTGACATGTGACACCGGGGGGTGTTTGTCACAGATGCCATGGTGTCTTGACAGACGTCCCTGGCGTTAAAAAAATTAATTAGCAATTATTTTTTCTTCTCGGGTAATGGCGCATCCAGGTTAAAAGCTGGCGTTGTCATGGAGTCAGTTCAAGAGCACCACTGGTGTCGCTTTGTGTTCGGGCAAGTGTGACTTTGCTTTGTGGTAAGGCAAATGTGTAATTGCTTTGTGATATGGCTATTGTGGCCAATTTATGTGTTGTGTTGCTGTGGTCAGTTTTTGTGTTGTGTTGCTGTGGTCAGTTTATGTGTTGTGTTGCTGTGGTCAGTTTATGTGTTGTGTGGCTGTGGTCAGTTTATGTGTTGTGTGGCTGTGGTCTGTTTTAGTGTTATATTGCTGTGGTCAGTTTCTGTTTCTGTGTGTCTAAGGTCAATTTCTGTATTAAAAGCCAATAAAAGGTTGTTTTCCGAATTCCTTGTTTCTATTTTTAGAAAGGGCTACAGTTCGATACAAAAGTTGGTAAAACAACAACAAGGTCATTAAATCAACTGATGTTGAGTTCTGAACAAATCACGCCCTGCTCTTATCTCAACAAAATTAATTCACACTTTAAAACGCCAACAATAATTAATCTCTCTATTGTTTTGTTTAACTACGTCTTCTAGTGGTTTGTAGTCTAAATGCCAAGATCGCAAAACTCACCGAAATGTCAAGGCCGCAAAATATCTCTAACAAAACACGAGTTACAGGTTAAGAAATCCAAAAACAATGACAGATGTCTGAGATTAAACATAAAAACAACAGGATAGGGAAAAAAATTGGATAAGCTTGGTTGATTATCACCCTCTCACCTTTCCCCTCCCCTCTCCTCACGCCCTCCACCCATCCACCCCTTCCTTTTCACAAACTCGCGTCCCTTATATCCTGTTAAAACTTGTAATCTGTGTGTGACGAGAGCGGAAGTGACGTCATCGCAGGATGATTGTTTCTATGCAGTACGCAATAGGCGGGATAGAGAGATCTGGAAACAATGGCAGCCATTCAGTTTTAATCACATCAGTTGAGTAACTAGAGAGGTAGAAGTGGGGGAGTGGGGGGGTGTAGGGAGCGTTCGCCACGAAGTTTTGGATAGGCGCTAAAATGACACTTTACACAAAGTGATTATGAACACGTAATGGACGGAAGTTTCCATTTAAGAAAGGCAATGACCTCAACACACCATCCCGTCTTACCCGCTACTTCAACTTAAAGACCAAGTGAAGAGGTTTTTCTCAAAGGAACGAGATTTGGAATAGCCTCATACGGCAGTGACGTTTGAGAAGGGAAATAAATAAATAAATAAAACTCGACGCTATAAATCTATATTTAACCATTTTGTTAAAAAAAAGATCCGGGAAAAGATTCAAAACATGTGGCGATAGATTAAAAACACGTGACAATATTCATTTTTCCTAGTCGAAATCCCTTCTCTTACGTCATTTTCCTATATTGCCGGAAATAAAAACATCTCAAATGGCTACGAGATTTGGATTTTTCTTCCGAAAAACACACATATTTAAATGCAAATATTGAACTAATTACTTAAAATTTATCTTTGATATTTTGTATAGGCCTAAATGATTTTTATTAACATTCAGATGCTGAATACACTATTTACTATCAAAATCAAATGTTAACTCAATTTTAATAAAAAGCTCTTCACTTGGTCTTTAATAAGAAATGAAAACTGAATTTCTGGATAGGCGCAAATCTGATCTCTGTAAAGTTTTAATTTAATATTTCTTGAAAAAATAAATCATATTTTTCACCGGAGAAATATCTGTTATTCCTAAAATCATCCTTACCATTTTTTAGTAGTCGATACATATTTCTCTTTATAAAAACCGATAAAAACAAAGGGCCGCATAATATCATTTGCCGGGCCGCAGTTTGCCCACCCCTGCCTTACATCAAATACCCCACTTGCTCATAGAAAATTGACATTCTATTATACACCAGCATAACAAGATCAACAAGATAATATAAATTGTAGCGTTATTGTTTTCTTTATGACAGGATGACTATTTCTAGATTCTATGGATATTTCTTACTTTCCATAATTTCTTCCTTATGACTCTTTGATTATTTCTTTCTTTATGAATTTATAGACTGTCTGGTCACTACATCCCGTTGCTAAACACTGACTAAAGAAAACAATATACACAAGTTTTTCTTTAGGTTTAGTACTTTGCCATTTTGTAGTTTTTTACTTTCGGATCAAAACCTTGAAAATCAAAAACATCGAAAGTCAAAAATATCGAAATTCAAAACCCCGATAGTCACAACGGCATTGTTGAGTTTAGGTTTCAACGTATTAATCAACATGTTATCTTTAATCAGGAACAACATTTGGCGTGACCTGTTGGTGGTTGTAACTGTAACTCTACTCTCACCTTGATAAACAGTTATCAGAAAAAAAGGACTGAAAGGGGGGGGGGGGAGAAGGTTTTTAAAATAGATTCTTTGAGGAGGTATGAGTTCATCTTATGGGGGGGGGGGCAATGTAACAGCGATGCATGAAATGTGAAGTGGTTTGAAATGAAAGTGAATGTTACGTAAATGTTACGTGAATATTACGTGATGACTACTTTTGTATTTTTAGCCATTTTTCTTTTAAACAGTAACATAGTCAATGCACTACGCCAAAACGGTCTGTTCTAAAGCCCGTTTCTCTGGTTGTTTTAGTGTCGTACAATAAACAACAATACAATATTTATTTGCCACATAGTACATAGGTACAATAAAGGCATAGTCAAAAACATGAGAAAATTAAAGCATTATTGATTAAAAAATTGAACAATAATAGTAATACAAATATTAGTAATAAAAATGAAGATAATATTAAATTTATTAATTAAAGGTATCCTAAAAGAAAATTCAGGGAGGATAATTTAGTTTATAATACAATTTTTTTTGGGGGGGGGGGGGAAATACAAGAAAAAAACAACTCAATTTACTAACTAACATAGACATACAGGTACATCACTTTCATTAGACCCGCACAGCATTAACATAGTGAGATCGAACATTTAAGAAATCATTCACAATTTTTCTTGCGGCTTTGTATATTACATTACTTCCACGACTATCTCGCATTAACATAGTGACTTCATTATACTTCGTTCTGCCAACTCATTGCTTCTGGAAGAGCCCCGTTTCTCTCTGACGACCGTTGGCCTTAGAGCCTTCTCAGTATCCGGTCCGAAGGTGTGGAATCAACTTCCCATTCAACTGAGGCGAACAAGCTCTACTGTTACTTTCAAACAGAACTTAAAAACTCATTATTTCAATATTTACCTTAGATAACATTTAACATGCTTTAGAAACTTACTGTCTTATTTATGGGTTGGGTCGGTTAATGCTACATTTATTTGTTTTGTCTTTTTTAATCATCAATTTAGCTCTGTCACCTGGCCTAGGGTAATATCCGTATTCTTAGTTGTATGTTAAACGCGCTCTGAGCTTACATTATGTTTGTTGGCAGCGCTATACAAATATTATTATTATTATTATTATTATTATTTCTAACCTTTTTTCATTTTTCAGATAATAATATTTTTGAAAATATGCTTAGTTTTTTAAGTTCTTTCAGAGAACTAGAATTAAGCAGTTCCGACATTTTTTCTACATTAGGTCTGTTATAGTAATATTTTTTTAGATACATTTTTCGTTGGGCATTGAAGTGCACACATTGGAGTAAATAGTGAAATCCATCTCTTATATTTTTTAAGCAAAGGGGACATAATCTTAAATTATAATCTATTCTGGAGTAGCGACCCAGTTCAAAGGGGAAATTATTATTACTTGTTCGTATTTTTAGTATATAGATAGCTTCTTTCAGATGTAATTTATTTAAAAAGGGTCGAATATTTTCCCAATCAGATTTATATTTAAGAGCGCTGTATAATTTACCTTTATTGCTTATTTGCATACTCTCATAAAATTCTTGTTTACTTTGATCATTTATACGTAAGTCAATTATTGATTTTGAAAGTTTAGTATCTGTTATATCTTGTTCTAACCAAATATATCCTAATCCTAGTTGTTCTAGTTGTAACTTTATATTGGCGGACCATTTGCATTTTTCAACCAGGTGCTCTTTAAGTAAAATGTTATAAATTATTTTAGAAATTCTGCTTTGTTTACCGGTCTCTATTTTGATCCAGAAGTGTAACATTCTTTTTTAAATAAATGATCTTACATAAAGTTTGCCTGTTTCGCCTAGGACTACATAATTTGGTGTTTTTGTGTTCAATTTTAAAATCATCTTAAAATATCTTAGTCTAATATTTTTCAAAAATGTCACAATTTTCCATACCCCCATAGTTCGCACCCGTAGGTGAGTATTGGTAGCACTGTTTGGTCAAACAGATCAATTTGACTATCTATGGGCAAGCTTAGTGTAGGGCATTTCTGAGAAGGTTGAACTTAGCATTAGTACCTTTTATCTTACAATACTTTCTGTGTTCTGAGAAGGAACCGTTTGCTGAGAAGATTATTCCCAGGTATTTACATTTAGAAACTATTTCTATTATATTATTATTTAGTACAAATGTGTGATTTCCTACCCTACCCTTTCTACCGAATATCATTATTTTGGTCTTATCTTCATTTATGTTTATGGTTCTCCTTGCAATAGTTACTGTAAATGTTTAAGTTTTTCTGTAATTCTTTTGCAGTTTTAGCTAGGATTGTTGTATCGTCAGCATATAATAATGTGAATATTTGTATTATCTCCGCGTTGTTATCGTTGCTGATAGTTAAGCTACTTGCGCCTTTTAGTTCTAAATAAGAATCTAAGTCATTAATAAACATAGAAAATAATAGAGGGCTCAGATGTTCTCCCTCTCTTAGTCCTGCTTCGCAGTTAAATAACGGTGACAGGTTTGTATTTAATTTTACTGTCGATTTAATATCTCTATATAACCCCTGTATACATTTAAGGAAAATTCCATCTATGCCTATATCTAACATTTTCGCCCAGAGTAATTTTCTTTTAATAGACGGGAAAGCTCTTTTTAGATCAATGAATGCACAGAACAGTTTGTCACCTTTATTTTTTATTAAAAAGCTAAGCGCATATAGGATAAATGATGCTTCCGCTGTAGAATAACCTTCTCTAAAACCCATTTGACTCTCGTTTAATAAGTTGTGCTCTTCAAGGAACATCTCCATTCGTACATTAAGAATGGATGAGAATAGTTTACCTAAGCATGATAATAAGGTGATTGGTCTAAAGTTTTCGGGCTTTGCCTTGCTGCCTTTATTTTTATGTATTGAACATATCATCCCTAGTGACCAGCTTTCGGGGAAATATCCATCTTTTAGGATAACATTAAATAATTTTACGTATGTGGGTATCATTATAACCTTTGTGCATTTTATATTTTCAATTAAATTTGTATCGTGTCCGCAGCTTCTATTAATAATTGTTTTATTGATGGCTGATAACACTTCATTCTATGTTATTTCACCATTAAGTCTTGTCGTATTTAAGTTAGGTGTGGATAACACTTCATTCTATGTTATTTCACCATTAAGTCTTGTCGTATTTAAGTTAGGTGTGGATAACACTTCATTCTATGTTATTTCACCATTAAGTCTTGTCGTATTTTAGTTAGGTGTGGATAACACTTCATTCTATGTTATTTCACCATTAAGTCTTGTCGTATCTAAGTTAGGTGTGGATAACACTTCATTCTATGTTATTTCACCATTAAGTCTTGTCGTATCTAAGTTAGGTGTGGATAACACTTCATTCTATGTTATTTCACCATTAAGTCTTGTCGTATCTAAGTTAGGTGTGGATAACACTTCATTCTATGTTATTTCACCATTAAGTCTTATTATTATTATTATTTTTTTTTGGGGGGGGGGGGATATTTGACCGGCAGAAAGGTACATGAGGCGGGGCTGGGGGTGTGTGATTGCAAGTTTTAAATGCTTGTTCTGTTTGTTCTGGTGATGTGCTACAATGGCACATTTCACTGATTTGATTTCATAGTTTCCAAAACATGTGTTTCTTCATCTTGGTTTATGATTCGTATAAATATTAAGTTTGGAATTTACGGTATGAAGCTATCATGGCTGACTGAATGTCTATATTGATATATAGGCGCTAACATATAGACTTAACTTTGTACATAATATATTTCTAATTTATATAATATATTTAGGTCAAGTTATTTTAGACTAGTTGTGTGTGTGTGTGTGTTTAGACTCCAAATACAGTTGTAAATGTTACACATCGCTGTTTTACTGTAATGGTCAAGAATAATGAAGTAATGTTCAGCAATTTGAGGAAAATGGCCTCCACTGTGATCTAAAGTGACAAGGGATTGATTAGCTGAGCTAATTATAGAATTCGCTTTTGTTTAATTACTAAACATTCATTAAATATGTTGAAATGCAAAATTCAATCACTTGATGAACAAAAGCCTGGTGAGAATAATTAGTCCCAGTGCGTGGGCGTCCGAAGAGTTTTCTTTCAGAAGGGAGGGAGGAGAGGGGGGCACGATCTACCCAAAGACATTACTTCAGGTGGGAGAGTGTGGGGTCGAATCCAATTAATTAGTATAGTTAGAAAATAAATACGCATGTATAATTATATATATATTAGAGGGCTTTGGGGCTAGTTCTCCCTTGCAACTCATCTGTAGGCGCCCACGGTCAGGACTAATTAGTGCCAGGCCAATTTGTAATAAATTACTGGCCCAGACTACCTGTAACCTTTCACTAGAAGCTTCTACTTGTATACTTCTGCCATTACTTTTATTTTCCTCCTTAGTTTCGATCCTAGTACTGTGCACGGGAAGGTGGGGAGGGGGGGGGGCGTTTTGTTTTCTTTAGGAAATGCTTTAAGATTTAGTCGCCATATTGATTTGTCTTTGCTTACCGCGAATGGTGGTTTCTATTTTGTATTAGTTTGATCTGTTCGCACACCTCTCGTACAAACCCATTAAAGCATTAAGTATAATACATTTCTGTCTGTTGTCTATGTGCCTGTGTGTGTAGATCAGGGTGCGTGGCTTAATTCTCTTTAGCTTTGATGTATAAGTGTAGCACTGCGGTTTGAGTTCTTCTCTGATGCTATTGCGCAAAGCGCGCGATATCGAAGTAAGTGTACTACGTTAAGGCCAAGAATTACATCTTGACTTTTTATTAGTGTGTCGCGCGTGTCGTGCATTCTTGTTGGTGTGACACACCTACACACCGGGTATTGGTGTGTATCTATGCCACACAAACACGGCATTGATTGGCTACCTCTAAATGAGGCGTATTTGGGGAAATACTGCGAAAGTGCTCACGTACTAGTAAAATGAAATAATAGTAGGGTTAGAGCTGGGAAAGAGGGGGGAAGGGTCCGGTATAGAACAAAAGGTCAGGGCTAGAAGAAAAGGTCATTGTCAAGGTCATGTCCACGTGTTTGCGTCTAAAATCGGTTGTTAGGCCTACAATTTTTTAAAAGTTGAATGAAACTTTTGTTAAATGGAAACATTTTTAAGCATCAAATAAAGCACTAAGATTCGACATGACTGTATCTATAATATATATTACAGTTGTGTTTTTATGAACTTCATTGTCGTTGTTGATTTGTGATCATTACCACATTAAATAACACCATTTTGGAATTCGGCATTGGATTAGCGGTAGCGTCTTCCGCTTTGTACATGATCCATCTAAAAGTTTTAAGGATCATACATAGCCTTTAAAAGTATCAGCTGAAAGCCCTCTTTCTCTCCCACGTTCTCTCTCTCTCTCTTTCTTTGTCTCTCTCTTGGGCCCATGCTGCTGTCGATATTATGGTATTTCTAGCTATCCCGGTGAAATGTTTAATCCTCTCTATGACAGCCCCCCCCCCCCATCCCTAAAGGTAATATCGAAAGTTTACTTGATACTATATCTCTCCTCTCTTTCTATTTCTCTCATACCATTCTCTCTATCTGCCGATCCTGTGCATTATACCAACATTACGTGTATTGCATGCCGTAATCCAGGATGACGTATTTACAAACTGTTGACCGTAGACTCAATAAACTGTCCACCAGGTGTATCAAAACATACCTTGCTTAGCTTTGTAGGACCGGAAGGAAGTCATTGGTTTACCGTTTAGTCAACAGACCTGTATCCTAGTTCAACAGACCTCTTACTTCAACCATCTGTCTCATAGTTCACACCACTCTTAGTTCAAAAGGCTTCCGTGTTTCTTAGATCAACAGACTCTATTCGTAGTTCATCAGACTACCCTGTTCAACAGACATGTCTCTTCTTAGATCAACAGACTTTACTCTTAGTTCAACAGACTACATTTAGTTCAACAGACATGTCTCTTCTTAGATCAACAGACTTTACTCGTAGTTCAACAAACTACATTTAGTTCAACAGACATGTCTCCTAGATCAACAGACTTTACTCGTAGTTCAACAAACTACATTTAGTTCAACAGACATGTCTCCTAGATCAACAGACTTTACTCGTAGTTCAACAGACTAGATTTAGTTCAACAGACATGTCTCTTAGATCAACAGACTTTACTCGTAATTCAACAAACTACATTTAGTTCAACAGACATGTCTCATAGATCAACAGACTTTACTCGTAGTTCAACAAACTACATTTAGTTCAACATACATGTCTCCTAGATCAACAGACTTTACTCGTAGTTCAACAAACTACATTTAGTTCAACAGACATGTCTCCTAGATCAACAGACTTTACTCGTAGTTCAACAAACTACATTTAGTTCAACAGACATGTCTCCTAGATCAACATACTTTACTCGTAGTTCAACAAACTACATTTAGTTCAACAGACATGTCTCCTAGATCAACAGACTTTACTCGTAGTTCAACAAACTACATTTAGTTCAACAGACATGTCTCCTAGATCAACAGACTTTACTCGTAGTTCAACAAACTACATTTAGTTCAACAGACATGTCTCCTAGATCAACAGACTTTACTCGTAGTTCAACAAACTACATTTAGTTCAACAGACATGTCTCCTAGATTAACAGACTTTACTCGTAGTTCAACAAACTACATTTAGTTCAACAGACATGTCTCCTAGATCAACAGACTTTACTCGTAGTTCAACAAACTACATTTAGTTCAACAGACATGTCTCCTAGATTAACAGACTTTACTCGTCGTTTAACAAACTACATTTAGTTCAACAGACATGTCTCCTAGATCAACAGACTTTACTCGTAGTTCAACAAACTACATTTAGTTCAACAGACATGTCTCCTAGATCAACAGACTTTACTCTTAGTTCAACAGACTACCCTTTACTCAACAGACCTGTCTCTTAGATCAACGGACTTTACTCGTAGTTCAACAAACTACATTTAGTTCAACAGACATGTCGCCTAGATCAACATACTTTACTCGTAGTTCAACAAAGTACCTTTAGTTCAACAGACATGTCTCTTCTTAGATCAACAGACTTTACTCGTAGTTCAACAGACTGCCCTTAGTTCAACAGGCAAGTTCTTAGTACAACTATCTGTCTCACAGCTCAAAACACCCCACTTTTAGTTCAATAGACTTGTCTTTTAGATCAACAGACTTCCACCCTTAGTTCAACAGACTCTACCATTAGTTCAACAGAATCTACCCTTAGTTCAACAGTCTCTAACCTTAGTTCAACAGACTTTACTTATAGCTCATTATAACTTGACTCGGGTAAACACACCTGGTTTATATAGGTTTCGTGCTACTAATATGTATTTAAAAAAAAGAAAGAAAGCCAAAGGTCATTTTACCTTACATCTGACATACTACGCTTACCTCAATAAACTGGCTCTGACATGTTTTGGGTGCCACCTATGGCACCTATTGACCAGTCTACTGGCACCACGCGGCATATAATAATTAGTCCCCCCCCCCCCCCGTCTTTTATCCCGCTCCCAAACATTAACCTCCAGCCGTCCTTTAATTTACAGTTAATTTAAATGCCAAGCTCGCGCGGCTCATTAAAAATGCGAACTGGAAGGAGAAAAACGAAACAAAACAAACAAAACTGACAGGGCAGCTCCGAGGTGAAGATGATAAAACACGACAGTGATAATTCAGGTGATATGTAATCTTAGCTGCGTTTTATCATGCGTGTATTTGTTCTCATCACACTTTTTTGATGGTTAGCATTATTTAAAAAAAATCGTTTTTATTATTCAGAATTCAGACATGCTGCAATTGTCATTTTCTCTCCCCCCCCCCCCCCCTTTCCGCGTTTTCTGTGTCGTTGACCACTGACCTTTATGCACGTGGATCAGCAATAAAAGCTCTGTAGCAGTGGTCATGACCTTGACCTAGGTAACATTCAAGGGCGAAATGTTGAATAGGGAAAAAAAAATACAGTCACATCTGTACTCTCTTTAATATGTGCATTTTTCACTAGACAAGATCAATATTTAATAAATTATTAAGTTTTAATATTTTATAATTAAAAATACATATATTTTCTTTTTTTTTTTACAGTAATAGCAATAATAAATCTATTAATTGATAAACCTATATTAAGCCTAAAATAAAGGTACTTATGGCTAAAGCATTCACCATGCATTCATTTATATCTTTTAAACGTAAGTAATAATAATAATCATTCTATTTGTACGCTATAGCGCTGCCAACAAACCTAATGTAAGCTCAGAGCGCATTTAACATTGAGCAACAATCAAGCAAGAACACGGATATAATTCTCTAGGCTGAGAAGGATAGCCTATAAATCTAATTAATGATACAAACATAGGACAAAGCAAATAAATGTAGCATTAACCGACTTAATATAAAAGCAAAAAAAAGGAGGGGTCTAAAAATGTTTCACGAAGGTAAATATCTAAACGTTCTTTTAAAAGTGATGATAGAACTTGTTTGCCTGAGTTGGATGGGAAGTAGATTCCATACTTTCGGGCCAGATATTGAGAAGGCTCTCAGGCCAACGGTCGTCAAAGAGAAACGGGGCACCTCCAGAAGCGAGAAGTCGACAGAACGGAGTGTTCTGTGCGGGACTTCGGGTTTGATTAGTTCTTTGAGAAACGACGGCATCTCATTATTATGTAGACACTGATGTCAAAGTATCGCCACTCTGTATTAAATTCTAGCTGTCACATGGAGCCAATGGTGAATGAAAGCGACGCAGGAGAACTGTTGCAGAATGGCTCTTTGCTTTCATACACACCTTGGCTTTTCTGTCTATTGAATGTTTTATGTTCGACGCTATTCGGTTTGATTTCTTAAATCCTTTTACTTCGCTATTGTATGTTTGTTAAAGCCTATATTATTTATATTTATGGTGACCTGGCCTTCAGTTCGCCAATTGTCTCACTTCCCTTCGGCTTATCGAGTTGAAAAATTGATACAGAGACCATAAGCCTATGACAACATATTGTTTCAAATGTTTAGCCCCCCCCCCCCCCACCCATACACAACCAACATATTTCTTTTCAAACAATAGAAAAGTGTTTATGGTTATATGCAGAATTTACTGAATTATAGTTTGTTATCTAATACTATTTTTACTAGGTATTATGAAATGGAAATTAAAAGTGTTGATTGTTAACTTGCCTATAACAAATCATATCACAATTAATATATTCATGTGACAGTTTTTTAAGTAGTTGAATGTTCGGCCTTCTATATTGACTACAAGCTAAATTTCCCGACGTTGCCCGGGTGAAAATAAAACAGTCCTGTATAAGCTACAGATAAAAAATTATAAACTACAATGAACAAAAATCTATAAATCTAATAATTTTTTTTTTAAATATTATTTTTACTGAAGACTATTACAATAAGGTCAGGTCTTTAAATTAACTAATATGATTGGTTTAACACACACACACAGTCTACTTTATATATATAGAGATAGATGTTGTGATAATGTTCTATATAATTTGTATTAAAGTCATGAAGACACAAGCATACAAAGAAAAAAGTTCCTTTTCGTCGAGATCACAAAGCACTTATACTTTAATAGGCCTAGATTTTTTTCTTACGACTAATTTATATTATATGAACAATATTATCTCAGTCTATCTTATCATCCTGCTCCAGACTCTATAAGGTACTTGCGTAACACAATGATATAACTTTACTCGGAATCATAACACTCAGCCTGCCACACAATGACTTCATATTCTCTCATCCACTGACTACTATAGGCTACTTCTCACTTGACGCCCTAGAGTCAAATCTAACCTTTCTTCTTCATCTTCTTCATATTATTATTATTATCATAGACTATAATATACATGGACCGCTTGCTTGAGTATTTCTGCTATATGATGACTCGAAACACTGATTTTCGGAATTTCCGATTCGTTGTTTCCTTTGCACTTCCGTTTTATTAAATCCTTCGATTTTCTCAATGAGAAATTAAAATTAAAATCGAAAGTTGTATAAAGCGGAAACATTTAAGTAACAACGAGGAGCGTAGAAGTAATTTAAGACAGCCTTATTGGTTGCGCACGGAAAAAAAGTTGATATAAGCTCTAAAAATAGAGCAAGCGGTCCATCTTATTATTGTCTATGTTATTTTCCTTCCTCTAGTAACTTCCCTTGCATTCCATACGTCACGATTCTAGTGCGTTCAGTGTATATCTAATTATATGCATTCTTTTGCGCACCATATTTCTCTCTCTCTCATATATTACATTCTACAACTTATAATAAGAGTATTTTTAGTTTAAATTTCTTCTTCGTTCTCAGACATTGTCGAGCAAATCACTACAACCTGAAGAAAACATACATTAGTTATAGAATTTTTTTTTTAAATATCTGATTTGGTTACCGCGGCTCCATTTTTTAAAATTGTTTTTTTGTTGTATAAACACCAGTCTGATTTGATCAGACGCAGGAAGTCTTTGATAGATGTGTCGGCCTACATTCTACACACTCAATTATTTATTTGTAGAAACAGACCCACTCTTCTTATTAAAGTTTATTTGCCGACATACCTTAACCAATAACTACTTTTGTTCACACTAAATCTAGATCTATACAGTTTGTTAGCAGTTATTTGTGTCAAAGGCTCAAATAGTACTTCTACTTGACCTCTGACCCTGGTAAACGAAACGCATTCTTCACACATACCTTAGAACTTTGGTTTATTGTTAGTTTTTTTATTTATTTCTTTAGTTCAAGAAGATCTTAAGGGGAAAAAAATTTATAAAAAAAACCAGTAGATATAATCAGCAACAGAAGCACTTTATCTTCTTGTGATGAAAAGTGTAAAGAAAAAACAAACGGGAGAAACAACTACCTACAGAGTGTGTCATTTGAACCGCGTCGAGTGAATTATCTCCCATGCTCAGCTGTTAGACTTCATTCATAAGAGCTTACTTCTTCAGAGTTGCTGTTCTTGATGTGCTGTTATTTCTTCTATCTTCTCTACCCTATCTTTAATGTGTTAGCATCTTGTTTAATGTATAACTAGAGCTGCATAAATTAAAATATCATCAAGTATCTGTCGTCGTGATATTGTCAAAACCCGTAAATCATAGTTTGGAAAATATTTTCTTAGTTCTTTATTAAAAATAGTACAAGAAAAACTGATTTAAAAACAAAATTATGCCAAATATTCAATGAAAATATTCAGCATTGACTTTTTCAATGAAAATATTCAGCATTTTTTTCATAACGTTTTATTATTATTAATAAATTTTTTTTCTTATCACATTTAATTATCCTAACCAATTGCTTTTAAGAGGCCCACTATTTCTCTTTAAAAAAAATATCCGAAAATATTTGGTGGTATTATAAAAACTTTATTTTTTACACCGATTATATGGAACCAAATCAAATATATAGAATAAATGAATATATTCAGTTTAATATTAAATGCGTTTCACTGTAAAAAAAATAAATTAATATAAAAACAACAACAATACAACAACTCCTGGCATACTATAACAAAGAATAATAAATCACATTGCC
The DNA here is from genome assembly GCA_949126835.1 of Anisus vortex. Lineage (NCBI taxonomy): Eukaryota > Metazoa > Mollusca > Gastropoda > Planorbidae > Anisus > Anisus vortex. The sequence goes on along the minus strand of OX421494.1, from coordinate 39,488,788 downwards.
AGTTTGGCAATGACTTTTGTTTTTAGTTTTGATATAATATTTTACTTTTTACGTTTTTGTTAGAATCTTTTGTTAAGTACATAGATCTAGTTTCCTTTTATACTTTTCACTTCTAGACCAAGACGATTTTACTCTTTTTAGAATGGACCGATGTTTGTATATGGGCGAATATCTATTTTTATTTTGTTTATGTGCTTGTATTATTATATTTATATATGTGTTTGTGAGTAAGTTTGTAGTAATAATACATAAGGTTAAACTCTAATTTAGAAATTTAACACAATAACAACAAAGCTCAGATTAACATGAAGACAAAAACACTTCCCTTATCCCCTATGCGAGAACAAATGCATATAAGTACTCTTTCTTCCCGAGTGACATTCGGGCATGGAATGGGTTGCCTGAACAAACCAGGAAAACCAGTAACTTAACATCATTTAAAACATTAATGAAAATGCAAGACTAGACTCGGACCACGGATAAGCGTAGGACGCAACAATCTTCCCCATAGAAGGAGCATGTAATGTATAAGATAAGATAAGCGTTTGAATAAATCTGGCTAACAAGGCTTTGAGAACTTGAATAATTTAATTTCGTATTAAAACACATTAATTGGCCAAATGTCAAAAATAAATCTATTGCTTATTTCCAAGAATCTCTCGCTTCTTAAACTAGACCTTCCCAATTAGTTCTCCCTCTGATGCTAGACTTTTAATGAATCTCTCACTCTCAAAACTAGACTTTTAATGAATCTCTCACTCTCAAAACTAGACTTTTCCAAGCACATCTAACCTTTTCTCTCAATAATGTGTTATTATTATTATTATTCAAACATTATTCCTCTGTTGTAATGATCTTTTTTATGAGTTTAAATTCACCTCTATGATTGGCAGTTTCAATCTCTGCTTTAGCGTTTTTAAAAAAAAGTTTCACACGTATTACTGGTATATATACGCAGTGCAACAAAAACTAAGGAGATTTCATGGAGGGTTGGTGGTGGAGGGTGGGGGTCACGTGGTCTCGTTTTCTTACTCAACTTTTCATCACGTTCTGAAGGGCTTATCTTCGGCCTAACACGCGTGTCTGTGCTCGTCTAGTAAACTATGTTTAGTACTGATTGTGAGTTCTTGTGTCCATGCAGCGCTTACTCTACTATACAGTCTGACCTACTTTAACACCTTGAAATTAGTTGAAATATTGTGTCCATACAGCCCCCACTTTACTGTACAATCTGACATACTTTAACACATTAAAAATTATGCCGACTACACACAATGGAGTACATGTGAGCTTGTTATCCGGAAGTAGGTAGTGCGTTGGGATTTCAAAACTCAAATTTATCTTGTCTGGATTGTCCATGAATATTGGAAAAACAATCCAAGTTTTATGTTGTACTTCATGCATGGGTATTTGAATTTTTTTCCTGTTTTCTAATCTGTTTATGACATTTTAAAATTCAGAACTTGCTGTTGTTGTTTTATTTGTTGATGAGCATGTTTTCTGGTTTGTTAACTGGTATTTTAAAAGTCTGTGGGTTGAACTGGTCAATTAATCAGTGTAATCAGCTGACAAGTATTGAAACTAAATATAAAAATGCTATAATTTGGATGATGGGGGACTTCAACCTCCCTGATATAAATTGGAATAGCTACTCTATAGAAAAGCACCAAAACACAAAAGAAATAAATGAAATGTTTATCAATACCATCCAAAATCTAAACTTAGACCAAATTAATAAAAAACCAACAAGAAACCATAATATACTAGATTTATTTTTAACGAACAGACCAGGACTAGTATTAGATTATGAAATAATCCCTGGACTTTCAGATCATGATATTGTCAGAGTAAATAACAAAATAAAAATCCAAATTAGCAAGAAACCTAAAAGAATAATTTATCTCTGGAATAAATGTAACACAACAGAACTACATCAAGCAGCAATAAAATTCCAAACCAATTTTCTTACTAAATACAATATAGATAGTCCAGTTGAAGATATTTGGCAATTTATAAAAACCAACTTAAAAGCAATAATGGCTGACTCTGTGCCAACAAAACAAACATCAAATAAAATTAACAAATGTTGGTTTAACACTAAACTAAAGAAACTGTGTAAACAAAAAGAAAATCTATTCAAAAAGTTTAAGGCAACTAATTCAATTAGACTACAAAAAAAATACCTCAAAATTAAACATTTAACTCAGAAACTAAGCAGACAGCTGCAGAATGAATATGTAAACAATGTAATTTCTAAAGATAATAATAAAAACTTATGGTCCTACATTAAATCAAGAAAAATGGACACTACAGGCATAGCTCCACTAAAAGACCAAAACAACAAAACTTATAATGATAATGAAACTAAAGCTAATATCCTAAACACACACTTTGCATCATCTTTTTCAAATCCAGGTGACAAAGAAATATTCATAAATTTAAACAAACTAGAAGAGATAGGAAATATAAATGTAGATGAAAAGGGTATTAAACAACTCCTAACCAACTTAAAAGTAAACAAAGCTTCTGGTCCAGATGAAATACCAGCAAGACTGCTTAAAGAACTAACTAATGAAATATCTCCAATCTTTAAAATACTTTTTCAGGCCTCTCTAAACCAGGGCAAAGTGCCCAAAGATTGGAAATTAGCCAATGTAACCCCCCTTTTCAAAAAAGGAGATAAATCTGACCCCGGAAATTATAGACCTGTTTCTCTAACAAGCATAACATGTAAATTACTTGAACATATAATATATAGTAGTATAGTAAATCATCTAGACAAACTAAATGCACTGTGCCCACACCAACATGGCTTCAGGAAAAATAGATCATGTGAGACTCAATTGATAGGCTTAATAGATGACTTGTCTAAGGGATTAGATAATAACAACCAAATTGATGTTATATTACTAGATTTTTCAAAAGCATTTGATAAAGTTCATCATTCTAGTCTTCTTAAAAAACTTAAATACTTTGGCATCTCTGGTCCCTTACATCAGTGGATTCAGGACTTTCTTATAGGCAGAGAACAAACAGTGATAATAAATGGCTCTAAGTCATCACCAATAACAGTAAACTCAGGAGTTCCACAAGGAACTGTTCTAGGGCCCCTACTATTTCTAATTTACATTAATGATCTGCCAAATTGCATCAACACAGGCACAAAAGTAAGATTATTTGCTGATGATTGCATAATTTATAGAGTAATAAAGACAGGAAAAGATAGTGAACTTTTACAAAAAGACCTAGATGAACTACAAAAATGGGAATCAAACTGGAGTATGTCTTTTCACCCAGAAAAATGCCAACTAATAAGGGTATCCAAGAAAAAGAAACAAATAATAACAAACTACTTCATTCATGGTAAAGAACTAACTCAAACTAGCAATGCTAAGTATCTAGGAGTAATAATAAATGATAAGTTATCTTGGAACCCTCACATTGATGAAGTAATTAAAAAATCAAACAAAACATTAGGATTCATAAAAAGGAACTTTTACAAATGTAATAAGAATATAAAACTAAAATGCTATCTCACATTAGTTAGGCCTATACTAGAATATGCAGGATCTGTATGGGACCCATCAACTAAAGAAAACCTTAAAAAATTAGAACAAATTCAAAAAAGAGCTGCAAGGTTTATAACTAGTGAATATTCCCAATTGACAAGAGTAACACCATTAGTCAAATCACTAAACCTAGAAACACTAGAGGACAGAAGGGCAAAGAGTAAAGTAGTAATAATACATAAGGCATTAAACTCTAATTTAGAAATACAACCCAAAAACAATCTGTTGCAAAGCTCAGATAAACATAAAGACAAAAACACCTTCCTTGTCCCTTATGCGAGAACAAATGCATATAAGTACTCTTTCTTCCCGAGTGGCATTCGGGCATGGAATGGGTTGCCTGAACAAACCAGGAAAACCAATAACCTAACATCATTTAAAACATTAATAAAAATGCAAGACTAGACTCGGACCATGGATGAGCGTAGGACGCAATAATCTTCTTTATAGAAGGAGCGTCTGTAATGTATAAGATAAGATAAGATTACTTTTAGGTCAGAAATGTTTTTGTATTGTTCGACTTTAAACCACCAAGTTCTGCCAGGATAGTTGAAATCATCGTCTTAAATAAGTACATTTTGACAGACATTATTTCTGATATACATAGCCTACAGGGTGGGACTAGTTGAAACGCTTACTGGTTTTGAGACTTTGACACTTTTCTCTTATAAGTTTATTGACACTTTTCTCTTATAAGTTTAGTCCGGTCGAGAAGTTGTACTTTTTACTTTTTTCTTTTTTTTTTATAGTCTTGTATAGACGAGCATTTTTTTTTTAGAAGTATAGTTTGATTTTCAGCAGTCTAGTATGGTTTTGAGAAGGTTAATTTCTTAGAAGCTTACTCTGGTAATGAGACATCTAGTTTGGATTTTCGAAGTCTAATTACGGTGGAAATTATGTGTCCCTCCCATCCTCCTCCTAAAAAAAATTCCAAAACTTAATAATATAAACAAATAATCCAATTGGTATTGGCAGTGTTTTCTTTTTCCTTTACTTCTCATGGATATTCGAGCCATTGTTTGTAAAAAAGAATTGTTTCGTTTTATTTTAGAATTTTCCGCGTGACCAGAGGCATTTTCTTTTGGAACCAATTGAGTGAGAACGACAAGTGTATCTATTTCTGAGCTTATTCTCTCTGTAATATAAACAAAAAGATTATTCTAAAAACAACAACAACAATTAACAAGACAATCTTAAGACCATTTTTTTTTGGAAATAAGAATGTTTTTGAATATTGACATTTGTGTGTAGTGGAAAACAAACACACAAACAATAGTTTATCAAATGTCAAGCTGATCTGAAGTCTAAGGAACGAGTTGGGATTTGACGTTTTCGAAATTACTGCAACTGGGTCCAACCGTTTCGGACGTTCGCGTTCCCCGCAAGCTGGCAGCGGGTGAGGCCTTCGCCGCCTCCTCCTCCCCGACCTCCACCCTGGCAGTGGCCGCCTGCTGACGTGTCACCATGGTCATGGGGACCTTACGTGACCTGCAGCTGGCCCTCCAAGAGAAGATCGAGGAGCTGCGCCAAAGGGATGAGCTTATCGACGAGCTGGAGACTGAACTGGACGAGAAGGAGAGTCTCATTCAGGTAGTAGCCTACACACACACAGTATTACATGGGAAATACGTGTTCCATGCACATAGTTTGAGGATCATTGACATGCATCCATTACCCAGGTTGATGGGGGGTGGAAGTGCTATGATATTTTTGCAATATTCATTAGCTAAATGTTTTTGTAATATTTAATCATAAACTACTAAGGTATACCTAGGGTAAACTTTACGTTTAGGTAATTTAAGGTAAACTTAACGTTTGGGTAATTTAGGGTAATCTTTACGTTTGGGTAATTTAGGGTAATCTTTACATTTGGGTAATTTAGGGTAATCTTTACGATTGGGTATTTTAAGGTAAACTTTACGTTTGGGTAATTTAGGGTTAACTTTACGTTTGGGTAATTTAAGGTAAACTTTACGTTTGGGTAATTTAGGGTAAACTTTACGTTTGGGTAGTTTGGGGTAAAATTTACGTTTGGGTAATTTTGGGTAAACTTTACGTTTGGGTAATTTTGGGTAAACTTTACGTTTGGGTAATTTAGGGTAATCTTTACGTTTGGGTAATTTAGGGTAAACTTTACGTTTGGGTAATCTATAATAATCTTTTCGTTTGAGTAATTTAGGCTATATTTTACTTGGGGGCAAATTTGACTTGATAAATCCAAGATATTATTTACTTATTGTTCGTCTTCCGCTTGCTTCACTAGTGGGATTTTTTCCATATTTTTTCTTCAGTGCTTAATTATGTCTTAAATGCGTTAATTAGATCATAAAGTAGTGCATGACCTCATTATCAAGGGCAGCAAAGTTTAAAAGTCGTGGCGAAATTTTAATGTTTCATTTCACTGCCTTTCTCTCCCCTACCCTCTTGAACCTTAACCCCAACAAAAAACTAAACAGAACTTACATCGGGAACTGGACAAGTACAGGTCAGTTCTGCCCGCTGCCTCAGCCAACAGCCCGCTCTTCCAGCAAAAGGTCCTCCAGGGCGCCGCCTCCGGGATTCCACACGGCCTCGGTTTGAAGGGCGCCGGGTTCAGGGACCATGCGCCCTTGACCAATGGCGGACTACGAGGAGGCGGGACGTGCTCCGTGCTCCGGGAGGAAAGGACTAAACGTGTGGCCATTTCGGCGGAGCCGTCCGCCCTGAACAGCCATCTTTTAATGACATATAGAAATCAAGTGTATCCAAAGACATACGCGTAAGTATGTTGTGTCAGAGTGATAGTCTAGCTTGTGTCAGAGTGATAGTCTAGCTTGTGTCAGAGTGATAGTCTAGCTTGTAAGTATGTTGTGTCAGAGTGATAGTCTAGCTTGTAAGTATGTTGTGTCAGAGTGATAGTCTAGCTTGTAAGTATGTTGTGTCAGAGTGATAGTCTAGCTTGTGTCAGAGTGATAGTCTAGCTTGTGTCAGAGTGATAGTCTAGCTTGTGTCAGAGTGATAGTCTAGCTTGTGTCAGAGTGATAGTCTAGCTTGTGTCAGAGTGATAGTCTAGCTTGTAAGTATGTTGTGTCTGAGTGATAGTCTAGCTTGTAAGTATGTTGTGTCTGAGTGATAGTCTAGCTTGTAAGTATGTTGTGTCAGAGTGATAGTCTAGCTTGTAAGTATGTTGTGTCTGAGTGATAGTCTAGCTTGTAAGTATGTTGTGTCTGAGTGATAGTCTAGCTTGTAAGTATGTTGTGTCAGAGTGATAGTTTAGCTTGTAAGTATGTTGTGTCTGAGTGATAGTCTAGCTTGTAAGTATGTTGTGTCAGAGTGATAGTCTAGCTTGTAAGTATGTTGTGTCAGAGTGATAGTCTAGCTTGTAAGTATGTTGTGTCAGATTGATAGTCTAGCTTGTAAGTATGTTGTGTCAGAGTGATAGTCTAGCTTGTAAGTATGTTGTGTCTGAGTGATAGTCTAGCTTGTAAGTATGTTGTGTCTGAGTGATAGTCTAGCTTGTAAGTATGTTGTGTCTGAGTGATAGTCTAGCTTGTAAGTATGTTGTGTCAGAGTAATAGTCTAGCTTGTAAGTATGTTGTGTCTGAGTGATAGTCTAGCTTGTAAGTATGTTGTGTCAGAGTGATAGTCTAGCTTGTAAGTATGTTGTGTCTGAGTGATAGTCTAGCTTGTAAGTATGTTGTGTCTGAGTAATAGTCTAGCTTGTAAGTATGTTGTGTCAGAGTGATAGTCTAGCTTGTAAGTATGTTGTGTCTGAGTGATAGTCTAGCTTGTAAGTATGTTGTGTCTGAGTGATAGTCTAGCTTGTAAGTATGTTGTGTCTGAGTGATAGTCTAGCTTGTAAGTATGTTGTGTCTGAGTGATAGTCTAGCTTGTAAGTATGTTGTGTCAGAGTGATAGTCTAGCTTGTAAGTATGTTGTGTCTGAGTGATAGTCTAGCTTGTAAGTATGTTGTGTCTGAGTGATAGTCTAGCTTGTAAGTATGTTGTGTCAGAGTGATAGTCTAGCTTGTAAGTATGTTGTGTCTGAGTGATAGTCTAGCTTGTAAGTATGTTGTGTCTGAGTAATAGTCTAGCTTGTAAGTATGTTGTGTCAGAGTGATAGTCTAGCTTGTAAGTATGTTGTGTCTGAGTGATAGTCTAGCTTGTAAGTATGTTGTGTCTGAGTGATAGTCTAGCTTGTAAGTATGTTGTGTCTGAGTGATAGTCTAGCTTGTAAGTATGTTGTGTCAGAGTGATAGTCTAGCTTGTAAGTATGTTGTGTCAGAGTGATAGTCTAGCTTGTAAGTATGTTGTGTCTGAGTGATAGTCTAGCTTGTAAGTATGTTGTGTCTGAGTGATAGTCTAGCTTGTAAGTATGTTGTGTCAGAGTGATAGTCTAGCTTGTAAGTATGTTGTGTCTGAGTGATAGTCTAGCTTGTAAGTATGTTGTGTCAGAGTGATAGTCTAGCTTGTAAGTATGTTGTGTCAGAGTGCTAGTCTAACTTGTAAGTATGTTGTGTCAGAGTGATAGTCTAGCTTGTAAGTATGTTGTGTCAGAGTGATAGTCTAGCTTAGTAGATTGGAACACCTCTTTCTCCCATGTTCGCCCTCTCATCACCCCATTATCACTATGGATTTTGTTGCTATTTCTCCCATATGCGACATGGTGGCCGAGCACGTTCGACTGGTTTACCAAAGGTCCTGGGTTCGATTACTGGTGAAAGCGAGAATTGTTTTCCCTGGACTCGAGGGTGTCCCTGAATCTACCCAGGTCTGATGGGTACCTGTTCTTATTTGGGGTAAAGTAAAGGTGGCTGTGCATAGTGCTGGCCACACAATCACCTGGTATGCCGTGGCCAAAGAAACTGGTAAACGTTGCTTCATCGGCCCTATGATCAATTTGTTCCGACGGGTACTTTACTATTTCTCCCATTGTTTACACGCTATAAATAAATTTGTTATTTATAAAAAATATATCTTTCTCTTTTCCTTCAGTTGCAATTTCTCTGCCTCTTTCGTTTTCTCTGTCAATCTATTCCGTTCTACGCCTCTCTTTCGCGGCCTCTTACTCTCTTCCTTTCTCTCTCTCTCTGTTCCTCTTCTCTCCACTCTTTCTTTCTATGCCCCTCATGTCTCTACGTCTTACGTTCTCTCCCTCTCCCTTTTTCTGTGTCTCCCTTCCTTCATTTCTATTTATCTCTGTCACTTTATTATTGTCTCAATTTCTTTGTCTCTTACCCTTCCTCTATTTTCTACGTCACATTATCTACGTCACATTATCTACGTCACATTATCTACGTCACATTATCTACGTCACATTATCTACGTCACATTATCTACGTCACATTATCTTCCCGGTCAGGCCCTTAATATTAAACCACGAGAATAATGTCGTTGTGCCATAAAGTACTTTATAAAATAGATAGAAATTCTAAGAAAAGAAATATTTACACAATGGTCAATATTTTAAAATATGTGTTATTTTCCATGACCGCTAGATGGCGACACATACAACTACATAAAATAAACGTTATTTTCATGACCGTTAGATGGCGACACATACAACTACGTAAAAAAAAAGTTATTTTCCATGACCGCTACATGGCGACACATACAACTACATAAAATAAACGTTATTTTCCATGACCGTTAGATGGCGACACATACAACTACGTAAAATAAACGTTATTTTCATGACCGTTAGATGGCGACACATACAACTACGTAAAAAAAAAGTTATTTTCCATGACCGCTAGATGGCGACACATACAACTACATAAAATAAAAGTTATTTTCCATGACCGCTAGATGGCGACACATACAACTACATAAAATAAAAGTTTTTTTTCCATGACCGCTAGATGGCGACACATACAACTACGCCTTGTTTAAAGTTTAGAATTACGTACATTTCATGACTGAAGTTATGTCTGACATTATGTTCGTCATGGTGTTGTTCATCTAGCAGCAATAAATATTTGCAATAAAAAATTTTCTTGTTTTATTTTATTTTTTTTAAACATTAAAAAATCTCAGATAAATTCGAATCACATTGTTAAGTAACAAAACAATAATTGAAAACATAATCTAAACTGAATTAAATGTCCATATCCAATGAAATAACAAAGTTTATTAAAAAACAACAACTTCTAAGCCACTTTTTTACTTTATAATGAAATTATAAAAAATCCAGATCCATGGTAACCACAATATATTTAAAAAAAAAGTAAGACACAGATCAAATGAAACCATTGAGTTAAAAAACAACAACATTAAAATCACATACAAGTTTTTGTATTTTGAATTAAGCTATAGATCTAGATCTATGTGTGTCTAATTATAAGTTTTTTAGAGGGAAAAAAATCTTCAAGTTGCTAACCTAATCGGACATTGTCAAGGCATGGCACAATCAGACAGACGATACAACAGAACAACAACAAAATATTTCATTAAGAATCTGCTCTGTTTTTATTTTCCGTACAATTTTTCATCAAATGTTATTATCGAGGCGTCTGAGAACTCGCTCCCGCCTCCCTCTCTTTGTAGGATCCTGTTAATCAAACACCGGAAGTGCTCCGTCGCGGGTTGCCAGTTTTCCGGCTGTGGTCAGAGATCTGGCCAGGTAGCTGTCTAGTCGACAGTCCACACATTTTGACGTGCGGGGCCAGGTGGCATGAACTAAGTGTTTTTTTTTCAATAATTAGTATCTTACTCTGCAGGGAACGTAGTCAAAATACTGTCAAGTTCCACTTTGGAAATAAATATAACAGCCCATTAAGATCGAGAGTGAGAGAGATAGAGAGAGACATACAGAGAGAGAGAGAGAGAGAGAGAGAGAGAGACATACAGAGAGAGAGAGAGAAAGAGAGAGACATACAGAGAGAGAGAGAGAGAAAGAGAGAGACATACAGAGAGAGAGAGAGAGAAAGAGAGGATGCCAGACGCCTTGTCTCCCCATTCCTTTAATTACGTAGGCTCTTCCACTATTTCTTTTTGTCTGCCAACAATTATATATTTAGATTTTTTTTCTACGTCCAACCAAGTCAACTTTGTCAAGCTATGATATTATGTGAACCATATTGGTTGAAATTATTGGAGCCGGGTTGGCGTTTAGGGTTAAATTATGGAGCCTGGCTATAGATGGAAATGAGCTATGGAGCCAGGTAAGAGTTAAGATTTCAATATGGAGCCGTGCTAGAGTTAGGTTTAAACTTTGAACTATGGAGCCGTGCTAGAGTTAGGTTTAAACTTTGAACTATGGAGCCGTGCTAGAGTTAGGTTTAAACTTTGAACTATGGAGCCGTGCTAGAGTTAGGTTTAAACTTTGAACTATGGAGCCGTGCTAGAGTTAGGTTTAAACTTTGAACTATGGAGCCGTGCTAGAGTTAGGTTTAAACTTTGAACTATGGAGACGTGCTAGAGTAAGGTTTAAACTTTGAACTATGGAGACGTGCTAGAGTAAGGTTTAAACTTTGAACTATGGAGACGTTAGTTAGGATAAAATGATCGAGCCAAATTAGAGTTGGCATGGGATATTTGAGTTCGGCTAGGGTTAGGGTTAGGGTTAGAATTGACCTATTGAGATATGGTCAGAGTCAGAGCTGAACTATGGAGAGTTAAGATTCATTTTATGGAGATATTTTATTTTACCTTTCACAAGCTTATTACAGATCACTCAACCTCACTCACTCAATTCATTCAACTAATATTTCTACATTTAAACCAAACATTCCTGAATACAACTCACCAAGTCCAGTCAGTCAATGTATAAACAACACAGGATAATTACGTCATAAAGTTGAACCAACACAGAATACAGTGCAGCGTGTCACTAAGTTTTAGTCAAGGCACAGTTACGACAGTGACAATAAGAGTGAAATTAAAACATGCTAATTAAAGAAAAGAAAATTTGGGGAATGGGGGATATTATCTTATATATTACAGTCTATCTTTGTATAAAGAAGATTATCTTATATATTACAGTCTATCTTTGTATAAAGAAGATTATTCTGTCGTACACTCATCCGTGTTCTGAGTCTAGTCTTGCATTTCTATTTTTTATTAAAATGAAATTATACTACTGGATTTCATGGTTTGTTCAGAAAACCCACAGAATAGGTATAGAACAGAATGCGCAATCCCTATATGCGCAGTCACTATAAGTGAAGCTCGGATTCCGCCATTTTTTGACGCAAGGCAGCGGTCGCTAGAAACACTACTATAGTAATATGAGAAAAGATATCTATAAAGATACCATAAATATATACAATTCAGGGTTCTCACACAGTCTGGAAAGTCTGGAAAAGTCTGGATAAAAAAACAAATCAAGGCCTTGAATATTGGCATTTTAGCCTGAAAAATAGCCCGTCAGCCTGGAAATTTATCTAAAGCTATATTTGAATCTAAATTTATTATAAAAATCAAGGTCAGACAAAAAAACGGCAATCCCATTTTTATACGCCATAAACGCCCACTGACCGAGCCTTAAGTTTGATACCTCATTCACGCAATATTTAGGTCACTTAGGGGGAGGAGGCGTGTGACCATTTTCCAAATAACGAAATTTCAGCAGCCTGAAATGTGGCTCTTAAAGCCTTTAAATAGTCTGGAAACAGCCTTGATTTTTTCAGGAAAAATGTGAGAACCCTGACAAATATACATAGGGCTTTATTATCTTTCATTATAGGCTTACTTTTATATAAATTTGACTTAATTACCCATTTTCCTTTCAACATTATAGGATTAGACCTAGATCTATAATATTAAGTAATCTGACAATAATAATATGAGGTTGTTACAGTTTTTGAACTTATCGTTGTTTATCCTTTATGATGCAATTCGATATGCTTATTTGTGCGATAATCAATCGTTTTCGCATCATTGTTGTAGTTTATTACACTACAATTTTTTTGTACCTTTTGCCTGAAACATTAGCTTTGTGTGTTCGAACTTGTAGATTTGAAGAAAAAGACATTGTAAATAAGCATAAATATATAGTGTAACATGGAACGCTGCGTTTAAACAGTATGGCGTCGGCATTACTTCCGGAAACAGAAAAAAATGCGATTGCGCATTCTGTTCTGTATTTATTCTGTGAGGCAACCCATCCCACGCCCGGATGCCACTCGGGAAGAAAGATTACTTATAACTTATATGCATTTAAATTTTGTTCTCACATAAGGGACAAGGAAAGTGTTTTTATCCTTATGTTGTAACAGGTTGTTATTGTGTTGTAGTTCTAAATTAGAGTTTAAGGCCTTATGTATTATTACTACTTTACTCTTTGCCCTTCTGAGATCTAGTGTTTCTAGGTTCAGTGATTTAACTATTTGTGTTACTCTTGTCAGTTGTGAATATTCGCTAGTAAAGAACATTGCAGAGCTCTGTGAAGTCGAATTGTAATGAGAGGTCTGGCGTCAGTTATGCCCCCCCCCCACCCGCCTCTTACCAGTAATCCCGATATGCTTTGGTTTTAATGATTATTATTTTTAGGTCTAACTCTTATCTTTTATTTATATTAGCAATTGATAGATTGAAACTGGTTGGCTGTGTCCGGGAATAATTTTGATCGTTTTTTTTTATGTAGACAAATGAACGCAATTAGATATTTTGACATTAACACGCTCTGCACTATAAGGATAAATTGGTTTCCCAATCCATCACAAATATATTAAAATATATTTTAAAACATTATCTTAACATAAACTGCAATTTCGTTAGTGTGGCTGTTTTATTAAAGGGTATATATATATATATATATATATATATATATATATATATATATATATATATATATATATATATATATATATATATATATATATATAAAGTAAGTCAGTGAATATATGAGAGAGAGAGAGAGAGAGAGAAAGAGTGTAAGGGACCGAGTGAAAGAGTTAGAGCAAAAGTTAGTGTTAGAGAGAGAGTGAATGAGAGAGTTTGAGAGAGAGTGAGAGAGTTAGAGGTAGTGTGAGAGAGCTAGAGAGGGAGAGAGTGTGAGAGAGAATGAGAGAGAGAATGAGAGAGAGATAGAAAATGAGAGATAGATTGACAGAGAGTTAGAGAGAAAGAGAGAGAAAGAGTTAGAATGAGAGAGGGCTAGAGTGAGAGAGAGAGAGAATGAAAGAGAGAAGCCAGAGGTGATTTGAAGAGTGATTAAGATTTTATTACATCCAAATGTCACTATTTTTCACGAACCGAAGCTTCAAAGTTGAAAGGTTGATATCTGGTGCCAACTTTGTGTGAGTGTGTGCGAGTTTGTGTGTGTGTGTGTGCGAGTTTGTGAGTGAAAGTGGGGGAGGGGTGAATTTGATTAATTGCGAAACGAAATTTGCACTTCATATTTGAAGTACACATTTTTTTTCTTTCAGGGGCGAAAACTTGGAAAGTTTTAAACCCCTCCGCCACCCCTATCATCAAATAAAAACATAGTCTGCACTGTTTATATAAATCTATATCAAATTTGGCACAATTTATGTAAGTTTTTTGATGGCATCTAATCGCTACATTGGATAAAAATCTGTGACAGTTTTTTAGAAAAAAAGGAAAGATGACAGACGCAGAGCAAAAAAATTGATAACGCAAGAGATGGAAGAAAAAAATGAGGAAGAGAGAAAGAGATAGAGAGAGAGAGAGAGAGAAAGAGGGGTCAGGATGAAACGTTTAACTCCTAGAAATGTAAGAGGCTGTATTGAGACATTAAGAAAATGTTTTATTGACAAGACCACGGGACACGCTTCATTACTCTAAACGGCTTTCCCTAATAATCCGAAGCAACATATAAATGTAAAACTATTTAAAAAAAAAATGTATTGCCAACTTGTGCGTTTTTTTCCCTAACATCCCCACTAATGTGTGGGCTTGAGATGAGCTAATTAATGACTTTAATGAGCTAATTAATGACTTTAATGAGCTAACTTTGCTGCAGCATTCCAGGTCCGTGGGTTTCAATGCCATGCTCATTTAGTTTCCCGATTTGTCTTGCAGCTCAATTTATTTTTGGACTCCATCAGATCTGGTGTAGCTTTTGTTGTATGTAAGCTTATGTAGGCTACTTGTATTTTGTTTTTTAAATGTACATTTTGACAAGGGGCTTATAATTTTCGTGTTAGAATTTGTGGCTGATATGCAAGGTGTTTAGGAAATTTAGTAAGGCTCTTGCACCTTGTTCAAAGTGTTTTTATCGATATATAAAGTATTTTGTTTGATATATAAGGTGCTTTGTTCGATATATACGGTGTTTTGTTTAATATAAAAGGTATTTTGTTTGATATATAAGGAATTTTGTTTCATATATAAGGTATTTTGTTCGATATATAATTTGTTTAGTTCGATATATAAAGTATTTTGTTTGATATATAAGGTGTTTTTTGAATGTATGTATAAACAGTGTGTATGTATGTGGGTATGTGTGTATGTTCTTCGCCAATCTATGTCAAATCTGTTGTTGTCGTGGGTAAAAAAAAATCGTTGCCAAAAAAATCCTACATTTTGGCATAATTAACAAATAATTATCGTGGAAACCATCACGTGATGTAGCACCACATGATTCTAATTGCGTCATTATATACAGGGTAGAATGCATGCATGTGTGTATGTGTTTTTGTGTGTGCTGGCTGGCTTAAAGAAAACCTCTCCACTTGACATAGAAGAAGAACGTGTGTTCATATATTATTAGGTTTAAATATATATTTCTATTTATTACAAATCGTGATGTAAAATACAGCCACCAAGGTAAATCGGTACAGGCTCCGCAGTGTAGTCTATGTTTGCGTATGTAGTGTGTATTTCGTATGTGTTGTGTGTGTGTGTATTTCGTATGTGTTGTGTGTGTGTGTATTTCGTATGTGTTGTGTGTGTGTGTATTTCGTATGTGTTGTGTGTGTGTGTGTTTGCGTTATGTTTATTAATAGTATTTCCGTGTGTATTTCACAATTTGTGTTGTATGTTTCTGTCGCTGTGTATGCGACGTGTGTACCTGTGTTGCGCATGTGTATGCTAGTCTAATATCTTTTTTTTTTTACGCGCCTTTTCTTTTCAAAACGATGAATTCATAACAAATTGATAAAGTTGCTTGATCTATTACAAATTTATAATTTCCTGTTCAAAACGTTAAATAACATTTATACACGAAGCAAGAAACAAAGAAGTAAAATATTCTTTAAAAGAAAGAGGACAGAAATCTACAACATGGAAACTTACTTACTTATGCCGTTCGCTCCACCTGGGACATAGGCCGCCAACATAAGTCCTCCAGGTATCCCGATCCTGGGCCAATTTCTCTATCTGACCCCAGTTTAGCCCTAACCTTTTAACAATGAAAACCATTAAAAACAACAACTCAACACTGTCGACATAGAGCAGTTACTGTAAGAGTTTAGGAAACGAAAGGTAAACATAGAAAATCTCTCACAATATATTTAATACATGAAATTGAAATAAACAGTTACAATATATAATAATAATAATTTTGTATATAACTGAAGTAAAAACATAGTTCAGTTTGTTTAAAGAAGTTTAACCAGCAAATAACACTAAGGTAAAAAGAAAACGGCCAGACTCCTATATAAAACTTAAATAATTTAAAACAATAAAATTAAAATAGACGCGTTGATTATGGTTTAAATATCACATTTGTACTCCCATAGTGAATGACAATGTACTCATTTGTAAATATATAATTGACTATGAAAAAAACTGTTACTTCACTCAAAGGGAAATAAGGTGCCAATATTACATGATAATATAATAATATTTTACTGGAATAGGGTAGGTGGAAACTTGAGAAAAGGGCCGAGTCTTTTATTATTTTTTTGCTGATTATCCCGCTCTAAGTTATGGACTTGGCTACTCTAGAATTCTGAAAGACTTCGGTTTTTTGTTTTCTTGTACATTTTGTTGTTATTTACATTTATGAAAACTATTTTTCTTACTATAGAAAACTTTTTTGGTGAATTCGTTGTCATTAATATTTATTATAATCTAAAATATTTATTTAAAAAAAAGCAACAACAAATTAAAACAATGAGTAAACTATTATTGACCTAATATAGGACTAAACTATCTATAACAACAACATTCATTTATATTGAACGCTCTAATCCTGTTAAACAACAAGAATTTAACAATATAATTTAACGTTAGATAGATTAAAAATTACATAAATATATACTTTAAACGAACTTAAATACTTGCATTATTTACATTTCTAATCAATTAAAAAAAATATAATATATATATATTACAACATAGTTCAAAAAATTTAAAATAACAAAATATGTAAAAACTCGGCGAGAAAAGAACAGTTGTTTCCCTTTGATTTTCAACACACAAAAAAAAAAAGCCCATTAAATTTGAAATGTTTACAAAGAGTGTGTCCAGAACTGGCAAGTGGACAATTTTTACCTCCCTTGTTTTTTTTATTATTTTGCTTGTTCAATTTACAAAAGTCTTGAACGATTTAAAAGGTAAATTATGGGATATTTGATTGTATTTAACTGTATGATACCGTTTCGACATAGGAGGTGGAGATATTTCTTGGTATATAATACATTGTATTTCCAGACTATATAATACTGTAAATATTATATTTCGGGAATCTGTAAGACTGTAAATGTGATATTTCGGAACAATATAATACATCAAATATTATATTTCGGAGATATGTAATGGTTTAAAAATATTTCGGGAATATATAATAATATTGTAAAGATGATATTTCGGGAATATTGTAAAGATGATATTTCGGGCATATAAATGACTACTTAATAATTTACTTAATAATTACTTAATAAACTAAATAAGATGATGTTTAGGGAATCAAAAAAGGAGGGGGGGGGGGGGAGACACCAAGTTCCAGTCCGAGTGCCAGCCACCCCAAGTGTAACATAGGATATGGTCTCCTCAGCCACATGCACTGCTTTACTTTTCCCCACTGCGGATCATTATTGTGGTGGCTCGCCCGTATGCCTGCCCTGTCGCCCGGTAGGACACTTTCCAGGCTATATGTATGGGCATTCAGGCACCAGGGCAGGGTTGAGGAGGGATTGCTGCGTACATTGCTTCCTCCCCACCGAGGCTCGGAGCCTCTCGGCGGTGCAATGAGACCTCGGACGCGCAGGAAGGGGCTGTGCCCCCATGCGTCAGCCCACCGGTGGGCTCTTGATGCAAGCATACTGGTGGTTTCCACACTTCGCCAATGATGTGTCCCATGACCAATCCCTGCAGCATTCTCAACAACAGCAACCGTCACTGTCGTCTTCACGACCTCCAGAGAAATCGTCTCCCTCCTGCTTCATCGTTATTAAAATTAATAATGACCAAGACCCGCCACCACCACCTTCTCTCATCCATCCGGTAACCGAGACAGCTGACGTCACCAAACTGCCCATTGAGATTTAAACAAAGTGGGCGTGGACTTAAGGGAAAGGAACTGTGGTCGACTGATTGGTTAAGGTCTAGCATTTATATAATGTGAATCCGTTCGAGTTAATTCCCTTGTGTACAAAGAATACTTGTTAAGTAAGCGAACGGGAGAAGGGGATGGGGTGAATTGAAAAAGGTTAAAGTTGAAAAAACATTTTTTTTTTCAAGACACTAAAATGAACTATTGCATCAATCCCTGTGGATTTCTTAAAGTAATTGGTTCATTGTAAGCTAATACTATCCACTCGAGAGGCTGTAGAAGTATATGTGTCACATTTAAGGCCCGCGGGCCTCATCCTGCCCATTCGAGAGAATTTAAGGCAACGATATAATATATTTAATGTCCCATTGATAAGAGGTGTGAATCGATTTCCTAAAACGTAGCCTAGATATTGTGCTAAATGAAAGACACAGACAATTACCGTGCTAAAATGAACTTTTTTCAGTGTGTATCGTTCATACAGTAACCTAGATAATCCTTATGCTTATTTTGGATTGGTGCATAAGAAATGAAAGTGGTGTAATGCCCGGATATTGCTTTCCTCCTTCCAGACAATCTCGTATCAATCAAACCGGACTTTCGGCTGTCAGGTGCATTATGGGAACGATGAAAAATATAATTCAAAATTATATATCACGTTAAAGTTAAGGATAGTGGTATGGGTTAGGTCAGTATAAAAAGCGTTCCGCGTAACCATATGGTTCTGAAAAAAATCTCACAATTTCCGCGAGATTATGAGCTCAAGTACTAGATATTGTCAGTATGTCCCCAGATATTGTCAGTATGTTCCCAGATATTGTCAGTATGTCCCTAGATATTGTCAGTATGTTCCCAGATATTGTCAGTATGTTCCCAGATATTGTCAGTATGTCCCTAGATATTGTCAGTATGTTCCCAGATATTGCCAGTATGTCCCCAGATATTGTCAGTATGTCCCCAGATATTATCAGTGTGTCCCTAGATATTGTCAGTATGTTCCCAGATATTGCCAGTATGTCCCCAGATATTGTCAGTGTGTCCCCAGATATTGACAGTATTTCCCCAAATATTGTAAATATGTCCCCAGATATTGTCAGTATGTCCCCAGACAGTGTCAGTATGTTCCCATATATTGTCAGCATGTCCCCAGATATTGTCAGTATGTCCCCAGACAGTGTCAGTATGTTCCCATATATTGTCAGCATGTCCCCAGATATTGTCAGTATGTCCCCAGACAGTGTCAGTATGTTCCCAGATATTGTCAGCATGTCCCCAGATATTGTCAGCATGTCCCCAGATATTGTCAGTATGTTCCCAGATATTGTCAGTATGTCCCCAGACAGTGTCAGTATGTCCCCAGATATTGTCAGTATGTCCCCAGATATTGTTAGTATGTTCCCAGATATTGTCAGCATGTCCCCAGATATTGTTAGTATGTCCCCAGATATTGTTAGTATGTTCCCAGATATTGTTAGTATGTTCCAAGATATTGTCAGCATGTCCCCAGATATTGTTAGTATGTTCCCAGATATTGTTAGTATGTTCCCAGATATTGTCAGCATGTCCCCAGATATTGTTAGTATGTCCCCTGATATTGTCAGCATGTCCCCAGATATTGTTAGTATGTCCCCAGACAGTGTCAGTATGTCCCCAGACAGTGTCAGCATGTCCCCAGACAGTGTCAGTATGTCCCCAGATATTGTTAGTATGTCCCCAGACATTGTCAGCATGTCCCCAGATATTGTTAGTATGTCCCCAGACATTGTCAGCATGTCCCCAGATATTGTTAGTATGTCCCCAGACAGTGTCAGCATGTCCCCAGACAGTGTCAGTATGTCCCCAGATATTGTTAGTATGTCCCCAGACAGTGTCAGTATGTTCCCAGATATTGTCAGTATGTCCCCAGATATTGTTAGTATGTCCCCAGACATTGTCAGCATGTCCCCAGATATTGTTAGTATGTCCCCAGATATTGTCAGTATGTCCCCAGATATTGTTAGTATGTCCCCAGACAGTGTCAGTATGTCCCCAGATATTGTTAGTATGTCCCCAGACAGTGTCAGTATGTCCCCAGATATTGTTAGTATGTCCCCAGATATTGTCAGTATGTTCCCAGATATTGTTAGTATGTCCCCAGACATTGTCAGCATGTCCCCAGATATTCTGCTTATTTCTCGACACTGGCGAACTTTTATCTTATTTGACAATTAACTAAAGATACTGAATAAGCTCAGTGTGCCTTATTTTCTTTAAACACAACAAGTACTTATTTAAAAAGTATCTTAAGTCTATTATGTTTTACGTGCACTAAGCTTGATCAAAATCACTCCCATACTAATAAGTCATTTTCAACATAACCCATAAAAGTCTAAAGACCCTAGGAATACATAAATGCTCAACCAAAAATGCAAATATAAATGACTTAAACAGAAACACTTTATTTTTAGGAACTGTTTAATTTTAATTGATCAATTTTTACGTCTCCACCTCTTCTGTTTCTGAGTCCCTGCTCAGTTATTAATTTTGATTATTCCATTCACTTTATTGTTCAACTATTTAGAATATTAAAAAAAAACAAGTTAGCTAAATCGATACATTCATAACGGTCAATTTATTTAAATGCCTTTTATTCCAGCTTTATTGCCAAAGCTTGTTAATGTTTTATTATATTCTATTTATTCATAAATCAGTTTGAAATAATAACATAAAAGCACTACAATAAAATGGAATACTCAGTTGGATCGATATAGACCAACTTTTAACTTTTTTTTTAAACTTATATTTTATTGACACACTGATACACGGGATAATCTCCCCTTCTCTTCTTTCCCATATCATCGATTTGTGATGTAAGCCCTTCTTTACATTAAGTTCACTTTATATTATAATCATCATTTATGTATTTAACATGATGTTGATATCATAAGAATAAAACTTGATATGTATACATAAACGGGAATTTGATGCTGTATAATTGTAGACTGCTCCTGCAAATGTCTGATAAGATTGTAGATTAGATTTTTTATGGCTTCTTCGTGTCTAGGCAACGGAAACTTTGATACTTAATTCAAGCCATTTTTATTAACGACATATAGTTTACCTCAGAGAGTCGGCAACCTACGAAACGCGTGCCAAACTTGGCTCGCAGAACGATTTTCAATGGCACGCGGAAGACTCCTAAAAAAACCTTTTCAAGTATCTTCTATTAGAAATTGAGTGTTAAAGCGGGGGACTTTTAGGGTGTTGGCACACTGAATGAATTAGAAATCCCACTTTGGCACATTATTATCAAAAGGTTGCCGACCCCTGGTTTAACTTACGACAGCCCACAGACCAACTTGGATCTTTGCAGTTACAATTATCTGTGCAGTCACTCATATAGTAACTCGACTTCTACTTCTTATTATTTTTGCAACAGCTCAGTGTGCAATTTATAAAAACAAACGGCACCTTATTCAATTCAAAGAATTTCTACTATGTGAATAAGCGTGCGTCACATGTGAATGCGTGTACGTCACATGTGAATGCGTGTACGTCACATGCGAATCCGTGTACTTCACATGTGAATGCGAGTACGTCATATGTGAATGTGTGTACGTCACATGTGAATGTGTGTACGTCATATGTCAAAGTGGGTAAAAGTCTATACATTTAAATTGTATATCGTAGAATGAAATGAGCCTATAGTAAGTTTAAAGTTTTGGTTTTACACTGAACGTTTACTAAGGCACATGTCATAATTTGACAGCCTTTCTTAACTTAGATCTATAACAAACAATCAATGTCGTGTTTTCTATTTTAAAATCGTGTTTTATTGTGTGCATTGTAATAGTCTGAACTTATAAAACGGAATGAGGCAATAGAAAAAAGGTCAGGAGGGAGGGGCAAGAGGACAGGATGGGGGAATCAAATTAGCCATTGTTGTCTGGTTTTGTTCACGATTTTCAGACAATTACACGGCAATTGTGAATGCAATCATATGGATCGTACATTATGCACAGTCGCTCATACAACAAACCTGGATACCACTGTTATGTTAGCTTGAAGTGAAATGTCTGCTGTACTATAAGTAAACTGTTTAGGTGTCAATCAAAAAAGTGTTATAACATGTGTTTGTTTTATTGAAACACTACGAATTTAATATTCATAACATCTGTAATTATGACAATAGTTTATTTCTGGAAATATTTCAAATCGAGGTTCTGTGACCTATATTCTGTTGCGCTTTCTGACACTGTTCTTTTTTTTTAATTTATTTATTCGAACAATGCTTACGTAATAATAAAGTGTGAAGATTGTGGATGTCCCTCACTTATCCCCTCCTACCCCTTCTTACTCTTCCACTTCCCTTATTTTTCTGTTCACTGTTCATTATATTCTTGCTACACTGTTCTCATTTTAAGACCACGGTTTCCTGGCGGCAGATCTCACTCTGAATGTTTGAGGGTTCGAATCCACCCACCTGAAACCAACAGGATGTTTTACCCAGGCTCTGTCGAGTGTCTCTTAGTCTATCTATCTCTGATGAGTACCTGCTATTGGTTGGGGGGGGGGAATAAAAGGTGGCCGGGCCATATTTGCCGGCCACATAACCATCTTGTGTGTCGTTGCCGCAGTATAACGCCATAAAGACCAACATGGTCTCAAATGGGATACTTTTCTTCAGCGGCGCAAACATGGAAAACGGCACCTGGGGCTCTTCGGACGGAAGGATCGAAATTTTGGATCCCATTAACAATGTTAGTTGTATTTTTTAAATTACTAAGCTAATGTACATATAGTTTAAGAAAGTGTCAATATGGCAGATATCCACACTTTGGTACTTGGTGCGGCTGCCTCTAGTCACGCTACTGCTTTACTTTCGCCATCACACCAATAGTGAAGTATATACGCATCTCAATATATAAATACGCATGCATGTGTATAATATGTTTATATCTAGAGACGTGTATAGATTAGTCAGCCTATAGACAACACGACCTACACCAGTTTCAGTGATATATTGATTGCTTTAAACTCCCCTACACAATTATTGTCAACAAACAATTTTCTGGCGCTGATGATTTTATTTTAACATTTATACTTTATACTGAAGAAGAAAAAATAATAAATTCCAGATTTAAATGTCAAAAGTTTGTTTCGTAGTTAAAACATAGAATTAACTGCAGGGGAATAGTTGTTTTTATACATTAAGTCGATGTTGTAATCTTTATATATATTTCTGGTTTATACTGGTCTTGTATGTAAATAAATAAATAAATAAATATGAGACTTATATAGCGCATATCCCGTTCCTGTTGGGAACAGTTCTATGCGCTGCTGTAAACATAGTGCTGCCTTTCCTAATGATATCAGAGTGCTTGAATTCTCTACATGTGTGCGGTGGTCACGCACCAGAATGCTGGAGTTCCTTTTAAGGGTCTTTGGTTTAAAACCATTGTAAACCCGACAAATGTTCTTTTTTTATTTTGTGTGTGTGTGTTGTTTTTTTTTTGTGTGGAGGGCGTGGAGTATGATTTGAGGGGCGTCTCTGAAACAACACATATTTGATTTGTAATCGCCACGATTGGGAAAGTTACTCTAGCTGTTTGCTCCCCTAGTTGTCATGGCGATGGCTTTACTAAACCAATAAGAATTAAGCAAAGGGTGCGTTTCAGCATGATATCACCACTCGGGCTTTTATACGTGACGAATTGGGGAATCCACAAACCATTGACCTCTTTATGCAACCGCGGAGTTAATGTCTGGAGATTTTAAGGGCTAAACACTTCCAGCTGCCAGTACAATAGGGGATCTAGTCTGCTTAGGCTAAAGCCAACAATAGACCGTTAGTCCCATCTGTGTTTTAAAGTGCAATGCACGCGTTTAAGTAAACAATTTGAAATACGACAAACTTTGAGACATTTCTAATTCTTTCCGGCCATAATTTAAGATTAAGATAAAGATTTGGGAGGAAGCTAACTAAGACATGTAGTTTCCTCCTCCACTGTAGAAGTCCAAGACTGTGAATTGTTTAACGAACACAGTCTCAACCATTACAGCAAAATAATTGGCGACTGGGATAAATAGCCTACGTGTAGCCAATGAAACGATAATATAAACTATTATAAATTAAACTATTTTTCGACATCATCTCGTTATAAATTTGAAAGTAAATGCAAATAAACAACACGAAAAAAAAACACACTGTAAAAAATAAAAATAAAAATAAACCAAACTGCGGAAGTTTCAAATCCTTTGAGATGATCAAAAGTTTTCCCCCTTTGACAAGCACTGAACTAGATTTTCGCGGACAGGCGAACATGGAGGGTCATTAAGTCTAAGCGATTAAGGCGCCGTGTATTCGCCTTGGCTGCCTGTGTATTTACTTCTCTAGTTTATCTACCTCATCCGTTGGTTCACCTGTTTCCATCCTCCCCCCATTTGTTTGAAATATTTCTCGGTGACCTTCATCAAAAGATAGACTCGCCTAATTTAGGGGTTGAAAGTGGGTCAGGATGACATGGCTACTATTTATGTTTCCTTCGTATAACTATCTATCTACCTTGGGACCCTTCTCTACACTTATTACACCACCCATTTACCCTATTATCTATTTATCTATCTATCTGTCTATCTATCTGTCTATCTGTCTATCTGTCTATCTGTCTATCTGTCTATCTGTCTATCTGTCTATCTGTCTATCTGTCTATCTGTCTATCTGTCTATCTGTCTATCTGTCTATCTGTCTATCTGTCTATCTGTCTATCTGTCTATCTGTCTATCTGTCTATCTGTCTATCTGTCTATCTGTCTATCTGTCTATCTGTCTATCTGTCTATCTGTCTATCTGTCTATCTGTCTATCTGTCTATCTGTCTATCTGTCTATCTGTCTATCTGTCTATCTGTCTATCTGTCTATCTGTCTATCTGTCTATCTGTCTATCTGTCTATCTGTCTATCTGTCTATCTGTCTATCTGTCTATCTGTCTATCTGTCTATCTGTCTATCTGTCTATCTGTCTATCTGTCTATCTGTCTATCTGTCTATCTGTCTATCTGTCTATCTGTCTATCTGTCTATCTGTCTATCTGTCTATCTGTCTATCTGTCTATCTGTCTATCTGTCTATCTGTCTATCTGTCTATCTGTCTATCTGTCTATCTGTCTATCTGTCTATCTGTCTATCTGTCTATCTGTCTATCTGTCTATCTGTCTATCTGTCTATCTGTCTATCTGTCTATCTGTCTATCTGTCTATCTGTCTATCTGTCTATCTGTCTATCTGTCTATCTGTCTATCTGTCTATCTGTCTATCTGTCTATCTGTCTATCTGTCTATCTGTCTATCTGTCTATCTGTCTATCTGTCTATCTGTCTATCTGTCTATCTGTCTATCTGTCTATCTGTCTATCTGTCCGTCTATCTATATATCTCTCTATCTATCTGTCTGTCTGTCTGTCTGACCGTTTGTCTGACTGTTTGTCTATTTGCTTGTCTGTCTTTCTACCAATATATTATTCTATATATCTTTCCAGCTTCCGGTCTACCCCCCCCTTTTTTTTCTCTTTCTTTCAATCTATCTATATGTAAATTTTACTAAATAAAAACAAAACAATTTCTTGGTATTGTTCGCATAAGCTTCTATCTATGCTGCCTTCAGTAGCATATATACGCGCCCGGGACTGTAAGGGTTAAATCAAACCAGAAAAAAATATGCTTAAGAAAAATATTTTATAATAAAAGTTGCACAATAAAAAAACAATTAATGATGCATCATAGCAAACAAGCCTTTATTTATCTTATATTAAATTCAATCTTACAAGTGTAACACCATTAGACATTAGTAGAATCATTTAATATCGAGGCACTTCAGGCAAAAGTATTACAAAGCAATGTAGTAAAAAAACTCAAACTAACTCAATGAAGTGTAACTTCGAAAAAATCAAACAATGATGAAATAAAAAACCCAGAATGACAGAGTTCAACCACTTTTCCTTTTCCATATGCAATGAAAAATTCTTTTTCATTGACCTTTTATACTGGGTAGCAATCGTGCAAGGAATGGGTTGCCTTAACTAGTTTGATTATCCAAACAGTCTCTGCATCGTTTAAAATAATAAGAATAGAATACAGTACTACACTGTGGATGAACGTATGAAGTAATAATCTTCTGTAGGAGAAAGAAATTCTGTAACTTAATGAAAGATAGATTGCTGATACATACTAATCATAGAGTAACACCTCCCTAGTTGGGTGGTGAATACATACTAATGATAGAGTAACACCTCCCTAGTTGGGTGGTGAATACATACTAATGATAGAGTAACACCTCCCTAGTTGGGTGGTGAATACATACTAATGATAGAGTAACACCTCCCTAGTTGGGTGGTGAATGCATACTAATGATAGAGTAACACCTCCCTAGGTGGGTGGTGAATACATACTAATGATAGAGTAACACCTCCCTAGGTGGGTGGTGAATACATACTAATGATAGAGTAACACCTCCCTAGTTGGGTGGTGAATACATACTAATGATAGAGTAACACCTCCCTAGGTGGGTGGTGAATACATACTAATGATAGAGTAACACCTCCCTAGTTGGGTGGTGAATACATACTAATGATAGAGTAACACCTCCCTAGGTGGGTGGTGAATACATACTAATGATAGAGTAACACCTCCCTAGGTGGGTGGTGAATACATACTAATGATAGAGTAACACCTACCTAGTTGGGTGGTGAATACATACTAATGATAGAGTAACACCTCCCTAGGTGGGTGGTGAATACATACTAATGATAGAGTAACACCTCCCTAGTTGGGTGGTGAATACATACTAATGATAGATTAACACCACCTAGTTGGGTGGTGAATACATACTAATGATAGAGTAACACCTCCCTAGTTGGGTGGTGAATACATACTAATGATAGAGTAACACCTCCCTAGTTGGGTGGTGAATACATACTAATGATAGAGTAACACCTCCCTAGTTGGGTGGTGAATACATACTAATGATAGAGTAACACCTCCCTAGGTGGGTGGTGAATACATACTAATGATAGAGTAACACCTCCCTAGTTGGGTGGTGAATACATACTAATGATAGAGTAACACCTCCCTAGGTGGGTGGTGAATACATACTAATGATAGAGTAACACCTCCCTAGGTGGGTGGTGAATACATACTAATGATAGAGTAACTACTCCCTAATGGGTGGTGAATACATACTAATGATAGAGTAACACCTACCTAGTTGGGTGGTGAATACATACTAATGATAGAGTAACACCTCCCTAGTTGGGTGGTGAATACATACTAATGATAGAGTAACACCTCCCTATGATTATGTTACCTGTACTTTCAGTCAGAAAGAGCTCATCAAGCAAGCAATATTGGACAATGACTTCATGAAGAACCTGGACATTGGTCAGATCCGAGAGATTGTCGACTGCATGCACCCAGTGGAGAACCCTAAAGACAGTATCATCATAAAAGAAGGAGATGTGGGCTCTTTGGTCTATGTCATGGAAGGTCAGGCTAATTTAATTTCTTTCTTCCTCTCTATCTCTCTCTGTTATATATATGTATACGATTATAATTATAATATGTATATTTATCATTTTGGTGTATATCATGAAAGATCAGTTATCTATCTATCTAACCATCTATTTATCCATCTATCTATCCATTTATCTATCAATCAATCTATCATCTATGTATCTATCTATCTTTCTTGTGTATGTCATACACTCGCAATTGAGACTTGCCATCTCCTCACCATTTTCTAACCTCTTCTCATGTTTGTCTCTATGTATTTGTCTATCAATCTGTCTGTTTATCCTTATTTTCTATTTGATGTATCTTTATCTACTTCACCTATCTATCCATCCGTGTGTCTGTCTGTTATAGAGGAAGTAGACGTGAACTTCTGTGTACTGTTAAAACTCAAATCATGTTTTATTCCTTAATTTAATTGAAAAGAAACATTGAGAGGGAGAAGAGTATTTATATGCATACATATTAGCACATTTCACAATTCATAAAATATTTCTGCACCATCGTGGAAAAATCATCTACAAAAAAATTACAAAAACAAGACAACATAAAAACAACCGTAACAACAACCCAACTGACACTGTTGATTTAGTCACGCACTTTCGTCAATCCAATTCAACAACAGGCAAGATGTTTTTTTCTTGATCTATTTTGACGTGAGAACTTAGTGAAGACATTGTTGGAATGTTTTTAACTATTTCCACTTGCGTGCCTTCTGAACAACACAAACAAGCACTTGAAAACAATACTGTTATTTGTATTGGTTCCCTTGTGAGTCTTTGTGTCATTTATTTTAATGATATTATTTCACATGATAGAGGACGTTCAGTCTATCGTATATGGCAAATGTTAATATTGTCGTCATGTTGCTTGTGATAGTCTGAGTTCGCTGCTGGGGTGATAGTTGTGAGAGACGGCAATGTAGCTTTTGTTAAATATCCTGTATATTTGAAATGTCTAAAGTCTAGGTTCTACAACACATTTGACTTGTTCGTACATTATAAACGTGAATACGTAGAAACACTTCAGTCTGCACCAAATTTTAACCTTCCTGACGAATACGTAATAACAAAATAGTAAACGCATTGGAACGAAAGCCATTGTGTAAATAGTGAATATGTAGGCCTATAGTATATTTTAAAATAGTATAAATATTATGGATATAGTTTTTATTTCACAGACGAATAACTTAACTAAAGAGTTATATACCTCTAAAAAAATGGCCAAACTAGGCTACAGGTATCGAAACATAATATGGTCATCAAGGTGAGTGGGACCGGACGACCGGAGTTGGCAGGACTAAAAGAGAGATAACTGTTGTTGATGCATTCGTTTTCAATGCTCATCTCAACTCAACAAACGTACACTGACACACATACACACGTCTGTGATGTCGTTATTGAAAGTTTGAACTTTCTGTATTCACCTAACTGTGGGATTAATAGAATTGTGTGTACTCCAGTTGATATACTCTAAGATGGCATTACCTCCAGGCCATCCGCCCCTGCTGGGTTTATTGCTTCTACATCCTCGATTTCTTGTTTTTTGTTTTTACTGTTTTTTGTGTTTCTAATCTGAAGTGTGAAGCGATAACGCAGTACGCAAATTAGACTCCCTACACAAATACATCCCCTGGCAGAGAAGAAATAAATATCTGCAGAGTTGGAACACATAAAGTTTAAAGGCTGGGCCCCGTACTCACCTGCTTGTTATTCTAGACTGACGGACGACCCCCCCCCCTCCCCCCCCCCCCATTTTTTCTTTCGGTTTGCTATAGCGTTGGCCAAGTGCAGATAACTGTAACAGTGGAGGTACATTCATGACCTCAAACCAAGAATCCCAGATTTACCGAGTTTCCTTTGAAAGGCCTAGTTTATGTTTTTCCCTTTAATTCATCTATAAAATATTATTGATCCGCGCACGTGATCTGTGTCCATGATTGAACTGAACCAACGTAAAGGTTTCATTGATATAAACATAACTTTAAAATCTTGTACTTGTAGTGGTGGTTGTGGGGGTAGAGCGTTTCTTGCTGATGTTGGAGTTATTTGTTTACATTCTGGTCAACACAGACACGTTTTGTTAGTGTTGCTAGTCTTTGAATTGACCAGAAGCATTCAATGTGCACTCGATTAAACATTCAATGTGCACTCTATTGGACATTCCATGGGATTCAATAGACTCTAATGAGAGCAATCCACGAGGCATTGTATTGGGTATTGAAAAGTCGTTCAATGGACATTTCACGTCCGTTTGGGGGACTTTTAAAGGACATCCTGTAGCTTTGATTGCAGAAAGGTCCCTCTGTTTAAAAGTGATTAACAAATGAGAGATGTTTGCCTTGGTATGACTACAAAAATATAAAGACCTTGATGCATTCACATTTTTATTTTTGTAAAGTATGAATAAATCTAGATTGTTTTTATTGACAGTAATCTATGTATCTCATTAACTGTGTCATAACAATTTAGAGTTATGTAATCAATGAAAAAAATCATAAATTTAGTCATTTATTAAGTATTTTACCCAATATTACTGCATTTAGTCATTCATTAAGTATTTTACCCAATATTACTGCATTTAGTCATTCATTAAGTATTTAACCCAATATTACTGCATTTAGTCATTCATTAAGTATTTAACCCAATATTACTGCAGGCATACATTTCGTTCATTTATATAATTAAACGATATGTTTTTTTAAATGTCAGATGACATTTTGCTAGCTTTCAAATGGTGTGGCAGAAGGTGCCAGTTTTTTTTATTTAAAGCGGCAATAAGAGATTGAGATTGCATGTTATCGCGAGATTCTTACTGGCAACATTTCACAGCTGGAACTTTAGGACACACTTGACATTAATATGGTTAGACTGAAAAGAAAAAAACACCAAAAACGGCAAAGATACGGTCTACTGACAATTTTTTTTAACTTTCTTGTGTCAGAAGTGAAAAAGATCCTTTAGTTTATCTGGCTGGCTTGTCAAATGTTGCCACTGTTTGGGACACACAGATAGTGTTGAGACAATTGTTGTTGTTTTTTAGACTCTACAGACACTGACACTATCACTTTGAAGCAACAACAACAAAAAGAAAGAAAAAAAAAGAAAGACAAGAAACAATTTGTCTGCTTCTGTTGTTGCTAGTTGTGTCTTTGGTTTAAGTTTTGTGAAGCCGGCTGGGCCTGCGGTTAGTTCACCGGACTGTCATCCAAAAACCAGCTGACACGTCGCGGGTTCTATCCCTGCCACCGACCGATCACCGATGCAGCAGTTTTGTGACTAGAGGACGTCATATAATCTTCTAGAGCGCACTGAGCACGCTAAAATAGCATGGATAAAAACGCATTATGAATAACCATTATTATTAGAATGTGCAGTGACAGTGATTGGATCTAATTTGATGAAGGAATAAATTAATTAAGGATGTTAGTTGTTGTTGTTGTCTCCCCTCCCTAGGTCTTTCATGAAGAGCATTAAGTTAAATAAAGACAACACTAATTATATAACAATCTTTCTGTACAGTATACATTCAAATCAATTAGCCTACGTGTAATATGTGTAAATAAGAATTTGTTTTTCGTTTGTTTTTTTATAGTTATTTTAGTGTGCGTCTTGTATGCCGATGCATATATTTCAGAGAAACGGAATATTTAACCAAGGCTAGTGACTGGGCCTTTACCTTAATACATATAATACTTTTGTCATGAATTATAAAGCCTTACCTTTACAGCCACAAAGTTTTTAACAAACCTAATATTTATTTGATTCACATTTATATACTTACATATATACATACACAAACAGTCTTTATAATTCATAAGACAATGCATTTATAACACAGACATTTAAAAGGTTTATATAAACACTTATATACGGAACCATTACCAACACGCGGCTGTACTTTTCTATGCCATTCTCTATTCTGTGGAACAACAATTTACTGCAAGGACCCGTAACCCAAGCTAGTATCAATAACATCTGACAGTTTTATTTCCCTTAATGATTGTAAATTGATTCTTGCAAACATTGTGTACGAATTCTTTCTGTTCATTAAGTCCAGCATAAAGGTAGAAGTGGGGGGGGGGGGGGGGGAGAATTGTTTATGTTTTCTACTTGAACTACTGTTAGTAAAATTAACATTATAATTTTTTTTTTATTTTTCTTGTATAAACTACAAAAAAAAAAAGATAATTATTTACAATTGAATTAGACTCCACGAGTATCTCTAAATGGAGCCTTAGTTTAGCTTTAGTCGATGTTCTAATTGATCGAAACTTCTTTATGTAGACTTTTCTGGTTCCAACTCATTAAGCCAATATTGGTTTTAAAATGGACATGGCCTATTCTTCGTACATTTATTATAATCGCTGACAAAGAATTTCTTTTGTTTCATATTTGGAGTATAAAGTTGTTTCAGTTCTTATATATATATATACAGGGCCGGCTCTAGGGTTTTTGGCGCCCTAGGCGAAAACAAATTATGCGCCCTCATTAAAGTGCCTTTTGTGGGGTCTGCCGGGTATGGAACTTCGGAAATGTGTTTTTGTTAATAATTGTTAATCGGGCTATACCCGACAAAGAATTTTATTTTATAACCTTTGATTAATGACGGGATATGTAAATAAAACAGTTGAATCAAAAATAACAATGGCTTTCCATTATAGATTAATAATTAAGTATTATTAGAAAAGTTAAATATCATACAGTTTTACATTAGGTATATAGGTTTATAGGATTTATAATTGCATTATGTAGAGTTCTCTTAATAACAAACAGAAACTAACAGTTAGATTATAAATAGTTTTTATGTTTTTATAACACTTAAAAAAATACACAAAGACTACTTGATATTGCTTGATATTGGATTATTTTCTTAACTACGGTCCAAAAGTGACTTTTAAATACTCATTACCAGTATTTATACTTTATACTCGTAAAGACTAAAACCCTAACGGTACTTTTCTTGCTTTCTGCTTAGCAAATTCTTGTATGAGAGCTTTTAAGTCTAACTTATACTAGCTTGCTATCTTACTTTCAATAGAAATTGTCGCCAGACCCGCAAGTCTCTCCTGACACACAGATAGGTTTTAATTAGCTTAAGTTTTGAACAACTTCGTTCAGAACTAGCTACGGAAAGTGGCAACGTAAGCAAAATACACAGGGCTAAACAAATGTTCCATTTCTGGCTGCTTCCTCCGCTTCTGCAGCTAGAGCATCTGCATAATTCTTTTTGTCGGCTTTGATGCTCTTCTTTACACTCTTGTTTGCTTGTGTGTATTGTGCCTTGGCCTTCTCTGCACGTGTCCGGCTGCTGTTTAGTACTGCCTTCATTTCTCTTCTCTGTTCTATTTTCTTCAGGGAGACCGTTGAGATCCATTCCTTGTGGTTGCGTTTCTGTGGGCCCAATACTTCTTGACAAACTGTCTTTATTGTTGTTTCCACTATCCTCCACTCCTTGTCTATTGTTGCTTCCTCTTCATCAATTATTTCTTGCAGGACTTGGAATTTGTTTGCAAGTGCCAGCTTGAATTCCTGGCAATTGGTTGGGTCTCTGAGAAGTATTGTGTTGAACTTCTTTCGCTGGTTTAATTCTACTGCCCAATTCCTTTTAAGTTTAAGCTTGACACGTGCAACAAGAAGGTGGTGGTCTGAAGCCACGTCCGCTCCTCTTCTAACACGTAC
The DNA here is from genome assembly GCA_949126835.1 of Anisus vortex. Taxonomy (NCBI): domain Eukaryota; kingdom Metazoa; phylum Mollusca; class Gastropoda; family Planorbidae; genus Anisus; species Anisus vortex. Next base: position 39,455,618 of record OX421494.1, on the reverse strand, counting down.
ATCTTGCAGGGACCTCCGGAACTTCTTGGAAATGCATATATGGTCTATCTGGTTTCCGGTGTGGAGGTCTGGTGAGAGCCAGGTGACTTTGTGTATCTTTCTATGGGGGAAGATGCTACCGCCGATGACAAGGCTGTTTGCAGCACAGAGATCTACAAACCTCTCTCCATTGTCACTCATCTCTCCCAGCCCCTCTCGACCCATAACCTCTTCGTAACCAGTATTGTCATCTCCTATTTTAGCGTTAAGGTCTCCAATCAACATGGTTATGTCTCTGCTAGGAAACCTCTGAATGATGCTCTGCAGCCTACCGTAAAATTCATCTTTCGTACAGTCTTCACTATCGTTAGTAGGGGCATAGCACTGAACGAGATTCATGTTGATCTTTTTCCTCTTTGTTCTGAAAGACGCAGTGATGACCCTTGGACCATGTGCCTCCCAACCAATTAGTGCTCCTTGGGCAGCCTTTGAGAGCATGATAGCCACCCCCTGAGTGTGTGGTCCATTTTCATCCTCGTGCCCTGAATAAAGGAGTAGCTCTCCCGTGGTGAGCCTCTTCTGGCCGGAATCGGTCCATCTGGCTTCGCTGATGCCGAGGATGCTAATCTTGTAATTCCTCATCTCCACCGCCACTTTTGCTGCTTTACCAGCTTCAAACATGGTGCGGACGTTCCATGTTCCAATAGTTAGTGTGGTCCTGGTCGAGATGATGGCCGTCTGCCTGGCAGCTTCCAGTAGCTGGCTTTCACTGCCCGGCATCATCGTACCTCCGACTGGAGGTCCATCCTCTCCCAGTACCGAGTTGTCTGTTAGGATCCTTGTTTGTGTTTTTGTAGCGGTAGTAGTTTGACGGAAAGGGGTTGCTAGCCCCTCGCCCAACCCTCCTCCTTTCTCATCCGGGCTTGGGACCGGCTATGGCGGAGTGGAAATATGAAAGACTTGTATACCATCACCAAGAAGTTATCTGGAAAGTTTAGTAAACCTGAAAGACCGGTGAAAGATAAAGAAGGAAAGCAGATAATCGATGACGAAGGACAAAAGAGAAGATGGGTGGAATACTTTGAAGAGCTACTCAACAGGCCAGCTCCACCAGACCCACCTGATATCCAGCCGGCAGACATAGACCTCCCGATAGACTGCAATGCACCTACAAAGGAAGAAATACGCCAAGCCATCAAGAAGCTTAAAAGCGGAAAAGCACCTGGACCAGATGATATCCCTGCGGAGGCACTGAAAGCGGACGTGGAGACTACAGTAGAGCTCTTACACCCCCTCTTCCAAAAGATCTGGGAAGAGGAGCAAGTCCCAACAGAGTGGAAAGAGGGACTACTCATTAAACTCCCTAAGAAAGGAAACTTGAGCACCTGCTCTAACTATAGAGGAATTACCCTACTATCAATCCCAGGAAAGGTGTTCAACAGGATTCTGCTTGGCAGAATGCAGGCTGCTGTTGATACGAAGCTGCGAGATCAGCAAGCTGGTTTCCGCAAGGATAGATCCTGCACTGACCAAATAGCTACACTGCGCATCATCCTGGAGCAGTCGCTCGAGTGGAATTCCCCCCTATATGTCAACTTTATTGACTATGAAAAGGCTTTTGCCAGCGTAGACAGGGAATCACTTTGGAAGCTGCTAAGACACTATGGGGTACCTACAAAAATTACCTCTATGATTAAGAACTCTTATGAAGGATTGAAATGCAGAGTGATCCACAGAGGTCACCCAACAGAGGCATTCCAAGTACGGACGGGAGTGAGACAAGGCTGTTTACTGTCGCCATTTCTGTTTCTGCTAGCGATAGACTGGGTAATGAAGACATCAACATCGGATAAGCGTAATGGCATCCTGTGGACGTTATGGTCACAACTAGACGATGTAGATTTCGCGGATGACCTGGCACTACTCGCACATACTCAGCAACAGATGCAGGAAAAGACCAATATTGTGACGGAAAACTCCACTCACCTTGGCCTCAACATCCACAAAGGGAAGACCAAGTTCCTTAAGGTCAACGCAGAAAACACATCGCCTATCACTCTCAATGGTGAAGAGCTAGAGGAAATTGAAGAATTCACCTATCTAGGCAGCATCGCCAATAAGAAGGGTGGATCCGATGCCGATGTAAGGGCAAGAGTTGGCAAGGCCAGGACAGCCTTCCTCCAACTTAAGAATATCTGGAGCTCAAGAGAAATATCCCTGAAAACAAAGTTCAAGATCTTCAACTCAAACGTGAAGTCTGTCTTACTCTATGGTGCAGAGACTTGGAGGACCACAGCTACTAACACCAAGAAGATCCAGACTTTCATAAACTCATGTCTCAGGAGAATTATGCATATACGCTGGCCAGACATGATCAGTAATGATGAGCTCTGGAGTCGCACAGGGCAACAGGCAGCCGATCTGGAGATCATGCAAAAAAGATGGAGATGGTTGGGGCACACACTCCGAAAACCAGCATACAACATCACCAGACAGTCCCTATCGTGGAACCCCCAAGGAAAGAGGAAGAGAGGCCGACCCCGTAACAGCTGGCGCCGAGACCTGGATGCAGACGTCAAGAGAACAGGCCATTCATGGGGACAGTTGGAAAGACTCGCTCGGGACCGGGATGGCTGGAGCGCCCTTGTTGGTGGCCCGAGAGGGGTAGTAGGCGTAAGTAAGTAAGTAAGTAAACAAATGTTAGGAAATCCATTTTCAAGATTCTGTTGGTAAATGTAGTTTAGGACTTCTTCAGGGTTTGATACTGAGTCATGGAGATGATGAGAAATTACTCTAAGTTCAGAACACTGACGTACAGCAGCAATGTCAGATTCATTCAAACCTTCATCTTTTTCAATTGTTAATGCTTTTTTAAAGTTTTTGCACATTGACTTAACCTATGATGTAGCCTAGTCTTGTTTTTAAGGTCAGGAATGTTGTACAAAAATCCATAGACACCAGATACTTTATTTAACTGGGAAAATCTTTCTTTTACCACATTCGTAATCAACCATGTCCTTCTTTGTTTAAATTCGGGCCTTCTCTTTCTCAAATAATGGTTCTATTCAATGCAACTTCTAATTCTACTTCATTAGAATCAACCATAACTCTAATAAACTCTAAATCACTTCTAGCTGTAACCAAAAACTGTTCGATTTTTTTCAGATGACTAACTGCACAAGTCCTTTTCTTGCAGTATCTTACTAGTTATGTTTACTTGAAACAAAATGTGCCATGTGACAAGTGCAGCAATAAACTTAAAGTCGGAGATATTTTTAAGTAACCCAAGTGCTTCTACCTTCGCAATACTGCCACTAGATTCATTTAGTGTCTTAAGAAATATCTTCCAAAGCATCACAAACATGAGTTAACCGCAGAGGTGTTAGTGCATCAATTCGAATGGGGCATATTGTGCCACTTAGGGGATTTAATGTACTCGTTTTCGTAATTAACAGTCTGAAAATGCACTAAAACAACAACTGCACTGCCAATGCCAAATTAAGTATCTTACTGTTAGGGCATACTTTCCTATTTTCTAAGACAACTTAAATAAAATACCCTTCGTCTTTCATTACCTAGTAATCATTCTGCTTATGTTAGTAGCGCGCAGAAGCACTAAACTTAAATATAGTATATATTATTTTAAAATCCCCAAATAAAAAAAAAATCCTCAATTTTGCGCCCCCCAAGAACAAAACAAAAAAGAAAAATTTACGACAAAAAAAACTTCACGATTGTCTCCCTTTTCCCTTTATTTCCCGTAAATCTGAAACTATCTACACTGTTTATTGTGTCTAAAACTGTTTTAGCTAAGTTTCAGCTTATAACTGTGTTAGCTAATTTCCAGCTAAGTATTGTTTGACATGAGGCTAAGCCATTCTTGGAGTTTACTTAGACACTTTAGGTCTTTTATTTGTATAGACATTTGGTTGTATTGTGGACATTTCTTCTCATGAATCTTCCTGGTATAAGCCAATATCCTTTGCGGTCAATGTTCTCTCTGAATTTTCCAAAGGCTGCTTACAGCAAAACATATTGTCTGTGCTATTTCGGAAGTGCCAACATCCTTTCTCGTCTATGTCATCATCCTTCCCAGTATATGCCATTATCATTTCCGGTATATGCCATTATCCTTTCCTGTATATGCCACTATCCTTTCCGGTATATGCCAATATCTATTCCGGTTTATGCCATCATCCTTTATCCGTTCATCTAAGTTTCCAACTAGTTTGACGCCTCGAGAATGTCATATGTCTGTTGTTGTTCATTGTTGTTGCTTTTTATGTTTCAACGCCCATCGCCCCCCCCGACTCTATTTACCTTTTGAGTGCTGACACCCGACTACGTGCTGACACCCGACTACGTGCTTATCGAGGCCTACGTGCTAACATCTGGACCTGCCTATGTCTAGTCGTGTGTTTTTCTTGCCATTAAAATTTAAACGAACGTTGAAATTCTTCTTAAAATCCCCGTATATCATTATGTGTTGGCAATTTATCTATCTAGCCTTTCCATCTATTTATCTGTCTATCTTTCTGTTTATTCATCTTTTTTATTTATCCATCTATCTATCTACCTAACTATCCATAAATCTATCAATTCTATGTAGTTGTCTATTTATCTATTTATCTATCTATATATTTTATATCTATCTATCTATCTGTCTATCTACCTATCTACTTACCTAACTCTCCAGCAATATATCAACCATCTGTGTATCTATGTATTTGTCTATCTGTATATCTATCTATCTATCATGTGTAGTCTGCTAGTCTGTCTTTCCACCCACACACCGGTCATCCCAATTGCTTAACAACCCCTTCCATCCAGCCGTGGACCGTTCTTTGTTTAGTTTAGTCATAACTTTCAAGTATGAGTATCTATGGGATCGTTGGATGAGTATCTATGAGATCGTTGGATGAGTATCTATGGGATCGTTGTATGAGTATCTATGGGATCGTTGTATGAGTATCTATGGGATCATTGGATGAGTATCTATGGGATCGTTGGATGAGTATCTATGGGATCGTTGTATGAGTATCTATGGGATCGTTGTATGAGTATCTATGGGATCGTTGTATGAGTATCTATGGGATCGTTGTATGAGTATCTATGGGATCATTGGATGAGTATCTATGGGATCGTTGTATGAGTATCTATGGGATCGTTGTATGAGTATCTATGGGATCGTTGTATGAGTATCTATGGGATCGTTGTATGAGTATCTATGGGATCGTTGTATGAGTATCTATGGGATCGTTGTATGAGTATCTATGGGATCGTTGTATGAGTATCTATGGGATCGTTGTATGAGTATCTATGGGATCGTTGTATGAGTATCTATGGGATCGTTGTATGAGTATCTATGGGATCATTGGATGAGTATCTATGGGATCGTTGTATGAGTATCTATGGGATCGTTGGATGAGTATCTATGGGATCGTTGTATGAGTATCTATGGGATCATTGGATGAGTATCTATGGGATCGTTGGATGAGTATCTATGGATCGTTGTATGAGTATCTATGGGATCGTTGTATGAGTATCTATGGGATCGTTGTATTGAGTTAATCTATGGGATCATTGGATGAGTATCTATGGGATCGTTGTATGAGTATCTATGGATCGTTGTATGAGTATCTATGGGATCGTTGTATGAGTATCTATGGGATCGTTGTATGAGTATCTATGGATCGTTGTATGAGTATCTATGGGATCGTTGGATGAGTATCTATGGGTTGAGTATCTAGGATCGTTGTATGAGTATCTATGGGATCGTTGTATGAGTATCTATGGGATCGTTGTATGAGTATCTATGGGATCGTTGGATGAGTATCTATGGGATCGTTGGATGAGTATCTATGGGATCGTTGGATGAGTATCTATGGGATCGTTGGATGAGTATCTATGGGATCGTTGGATGAGTATCTATGGGATCGTTGGATGAGTATCTATGGGATCGTTGGATGAGTATCTATGGGATCGTTGGATGAGTATCTATGGGATCGTTGGATGAGTATCTATGGGATCGTTGGATGAGTATCTATGGGATCGTTGGATGAGTATCTATGGGATCGTTGGATGAGTATCTATGGGATCGTTGTATGAGTATCTATGGGATCGTTGTATGAGTATCTAAGGGATCGTTGTATGAGTATCTATGGGATCGTTGGATGAGTATCTATGGGATCGTTGGATGAGTATCTATGGGATCGTTGGATGAGTATCTATGGGATCGTTGGATGAGTATCTATGGGATCGTTGGATGAGTATCTATGGATCGTTGGATGAGTATCTATGGGATCATTGGATGAGTATCTATGGGATCGTTGGATGAGTATCTATGGATCGTTGGATGAGTATCTATGGGATCGTTGGATGAGTATCTATGGGATCGTTGGATGAGTATCTATGGGGTATCTATGGGATCGTTGGATGAGTATCTATGGGATCGTTGGATGAGTATCTATGGGATCGTTGGATGAGTATCTATGGGATCGTTGGATGAGTATCTATGGGAACGTTGTATGAGTATCTATGGGAACGTTGGATGAGTATCTATGGGATCGTTGGAAGAGTATCTATGGGATCGTTGTATGAGTATCTATGGGATCGTTGGATGAGTATCTATGTTTATTACATAAAGTAAGTAATGTGATACAGTCAGACTATATCGATCAGTAGGACAGGTGAAGTAGCGAAGGTATACTAGTGGGATTGTGTGGCGAGCACAACGCCCAGCCGCCTTTACTTTGCCCCTAACTGGGTAGACTTGGGGACTTTCCACACTTTTCAGACCCGGGAAAAAAGGTCTAGCCTTCCCTAGGATTCGAAACCAGGACCTTCGGTACGCCAGCTGTACGCACTACCGCTCTCCCACCGTGATATAGTGACTCTCAATAACTTGACGGTTTGATACATCACGACACATTTTGTTTATTATCAAATACCATTGGTTATAGCAATAACACAGATATATTCAGACACACAGACACACTAACAACAGAGACACACTCACACAGACACATACGTACGCCGACACACACGTACGCCGACACACTCACACACGTTCGCAGACACACTCACACAGACACACACGTACGCCGACACACTCACACAGACACACACGCACGCCGACACACTCACACAGACACACACGTACGCCGACACACTCACACAGACTCACACGTACGCCGACACACTCATACAGACACACACGTACGCCGACACACTCACACAGACACACATGTACGCCGACACACTCACACAGACTCACACGTACGCCGACACACTCACACAGACACACACGTACGCCGACACACTCACACAGACACACATCTACGCCGACACACTCACACAGACACACACGTACGCCGACACACTCACACAGACACACACGTACGCCGACACACTCACATTGAAATATACTTTACCAGAGCTCTTTAGTGATTATTCTAAGATTTCATTCTGCTGATTCAGCATACTTTCAGATCAACAAAATCTCAAATAAATTGAAAATCAACTTATAGAGAAAACAATGTTTTCCACATTATACCGCGTCGGATTAAAAAATTTTTTTTTCATTTTCGTGTTAAGAGCAAATTGTATTTCTCTTTCTCTATTGTTTAAACTTACGTGAAGTTTTCTTTATTTCATCGTATTCGAAAACAGGTGGATTGTTCTTATTTAATAGTCTAGGAGTAATATAAAAGTACCATCAAGTTTTTTTTTTTCTTTTACACGAGTCAGATAGGAGAAATGTGAAATGTTTGTTTTAGAATGTGTCTACCTTAACATTTTCAACATTACGTATTTGAGTTATTATTTTTTTTTACTTTTGAATGTTTTAAAGAATTTGTTTGCAAGATTTATATATATCTTAGATAAAATACAGTTTTTCTATTTTATTCTCATTTTTTTTTTGTTGTTTTTTTGTTGTTGTTTTTTTGTTGTTGCTACAATGTACTTCAATTAAAACACATGTGTAAATATTGAATTTACACCAGAATATAAAAAAGGTAATATAATAAATTCACTCCAATAAACACACATTTATAATATAGTGAATTTACTGTAACAAAAAAGCAACAACATGATTATATTGAAGTAGCTCTAATTTAAACATATATTTTTAAATTGACTTCAAGATACGCTGATAGCGTGGCCTATATCCAATTTATTGTAATAAACATACGCTAATTTATGAAATGTAATGCTATAAACAAAAAACTTACATGATAATACCTTAATAACGTGTAAGATATATAATACATTTTACATTTATCACACAGTTTATCTTTATTTCTTAAAATCATAAAAAACTTTTCTTGTAAAGAAGGGCGTAAACAGAATTAAATGAAACGGCTATTTCTAGAAATAACAGATACATAGGATATAAAACAACAAGCCTACCAACTCTGTTTTTTTAACACAATAATTGTATACATAGATATATGTGATTTATGGGATTGGGTTTGGTTTTAATATATGTCTAGATAACATAAATTGATCCCCAAATATGGACATGTTGTCATTTACGTTGCTATGGTATCATTATTATTATTATTATTTTTATTATTCCGAAATCTGTTTATAACACAATATGTTTTGGTGAGGTCAGAGGCATAGTGCCAACTCAGTACGTGGCGCTTTAGCAGGCTGGAACAATCCAGTCGTGCCACCTGGTACTATCCCGAACTGGCTGTTGTTTCCGTTGTGGGGTCCATTTGTCAGGTTCAGGACGAACTTCTCGGTTTCAGATATCACCACTGTCAGGAGGAAGAGGAGACACTGGAGCAAACTATTTAGACTTATTGCTCTTATTGCTTAACGAGCCGGAAGCCTATTTTACATTGATCTCTTTGAGGACTTGATTGTTGAACCTTAGATTTAATAATGTAAAGGACTCAACAGAGATGAGCAATTCCATTTTGTGGTGCAATAGAAACTTCTATTCTGATACATAATAAAGTATGGCCAACTGTATGGCGACGGGAAATTACTAACTACTTTTAATACTGTATAGAATCCTTATCTTCAGTACAAGTATTTGGTTTACCTTGTGTGTTCTATTCTAGGACTTGTCTTTCTCTCGTATAAATTACATTTTCTGTCTGTAAGTCTATGGCTTAGTCATGGCTTTCTTTTATTGCTTACATTAATTATATATATATATATATATATATTACATGGATCATCGATAAAATATCATAATATATACATGGTGTATAAAAGTTACGTGAAAATATACGAAGTAAAATGTTTGAGTTATGAAGGAAAATGAAATAATGCATTTGAACATTTCCTTTGTATTTCAGAGGGTAAAGTTGAAGTGACCAAAGAAGGACAATGGCTGACCTTAATGGGGCCTGGGAAAGTCTTTGGAGAGTTGGCTATTCTGTACAACTGTACAAGGACAGCTACGGTCAAAGGTCAGTCCACCATTTCAAATTATCGCCTTTAATGTTACATATTTGTCATTAATTTATAAATTATATATTTATTGTTCCTGTTTGTCCATTTATGATAGCCTTGACCAATTGTCGACTCTGGGCAGTAGACCGTCAGTGTTTCCAGAGCATAATGATGAGGACAGGATTACTGCGTCTCACGGAGCATATGGACTTTCTCAGAAGGTTTATGTTATTTATTTCTGTATAGCTAAATATTGATACAATCACACATCTCTACCACCACCACCTCCATTTTACTAAATATTGATACAATCACACATCTCTACCACCACCACCTCCATTTTACTAAATATTGATACAATCACACATCTCTACCACCACCACCTCCATTTTACTAAATATTGATACAATCACACATCTCTACCACCACCACCTCCATTTTACTAAATATTGATACAATCACACATCTCTACCACCACCACCTCCATTTTACTAAATATTGATACAATCACACATCTCTACCACCACCACCTCCATTTTACTAAATATTGATACAATCACACATCTCTACCACCACCACCTCCATTTTACTAAATATTGATACAATCACACATCTCTACCACCACCACCTCCATTTTACTAAATATTGATACAATCACACATCTCTACCACCACCACCTCCATTTTACTAAATATTGATACAATCACACATCTCTACCACCACCACCTCCATTTTCTTCTACATTATATAAGAGTTTCTAAATAAATGTCTTATTGGGTAAGTGGTGGTCTCCAAGGATAGAACCTGTGATCCACAAATATTGAGTAAAGTGATCCACAAGGCTTATGGTCAGAACATGTATTTATATCAAATACTTCATAATGACCATTCGTTGTGTAGTACGCTATAGATCTATATATAAAAGACCTACTAAGACAAAAAAAAGCAGTGTTGGCCATTTATGCTAAGTAAAGTTAATAGTAATTTAGTATAAGGGTTCTTTCGGACACTATAAACTACTAAGAGATTTTACAGCATACTCAATGCCAAGTTGACATTTAATTTTCCCAACTTATGGCAGGAGACCCGAGAGAAAAAAACAGAGAATCGTGGGAGGATTTTATCAGGATTTGAATTCACAACTTTCAGAATGACAGTTTAGAGATTCTCCTTTAAAACACGTCGTCACGGCGTATTCTGTGATAAATTAATTATGAATATAATAAGCCATTTAAATTTAAATATTTAAAGAACACGACATATGTATAATATGTGGTGATTATTAACTTCTATATGTGTGGTCTTTTAAAATGTCTTCATCAATCTTGTCATGGAAAAGATACAGGTATCTAAAGGAACATTTTTTTTTAAATTCCATTTATCTGGATAATAAACATGGACAAACAATACAAACCGTTGTAAAAAACAACAACTGTACAGAGAAATCTGGCTAAAGGAGAATTCCAGAATGACGATTCCCATCTGTATTAATGTTTATTTCTTACTCCATGTTTTCCACAATGGTGGTCTTTTTTTAGCACTGCACTATATTAAATAGAGCTCGATGGTCCTTAGCGAATAGAGAATACACAATAGAATGTAATTCACAGCAGGATATCCAAAGTCTGTTTATGCATATAATATATATAATAGATACATAATTCTCTACTCCTTCTCCCCCCCTCCCTCTCTCTCTTCTATACTTTTAAAACGATCATTGGATATCGACCATCATGGGGGTCCGTTAAATTGTTTACCGGAAAGAGGGATGTGCGAGCATTTCAATATCATAGTTTTAAGAGAATCTATCTTGTGGGAGGGGCTGGGCAAAGTCGCATTTTTGATAGGCTCTAAATTATAACGGCTAGGCCCTGGATGAAAAATAATATAATTGGGTGAAGAACCGAACAATTGTAGGCTACTTAATTTGTATTACTTACCCTCCCCCACACACACACCTTCTCTCCCCAACTAAAATTAGCGTAAGCTAAACACTGAGTAGTATTTGAATTGCTGAGCTTAAATCTCTACCCACTTATGCCAAGCGCATATGGCACCAAGATGTGCTGTTGCAATGAAATAAATAGTGCCAATTTTTGTTTTTTTAAGTTCTGTCTATAAAGTACATAATTTGGCTGGAGCTTCATACGTTCTCATGTTGTTATAATTGTTTTGTTTGACTGATAGCTCCAGATATTGAAAAAAATAATAATAATAATATTGGCTTCACTAAAAACAACAACTAAGTTAATCTTTATTCAAGCACTTTAACGAACATAACAAAACAAAACAATTAACCAAAACATTGGAATAAGCGTTTCCTTTGCCCTCCTTTGTAATTATAAATGTCTCTGTCAGTGCGCGTCTGCGTGTATGCAGTGCAATAAAATATCTATAGTAATAATAAAGTAATGACATATTGTAGGCTATTTGTATTAACAGTAGTAAGAAAAGAATTACATATCCCCTCCCTTCTACTTCGACCATTTTGACGTGGTTTTGAGACCATGAAAATTTTAATTTTAAATATAGACTAATAATTGTAGTGTTCTTGTTTTTCTAGCCCTACAGAAAATAAATCTCCTGTTAGCCAAGTACTATATATAAATGCCTTTGATCGAACTCTTTCATTAACTAGAATAGTTTTATGAAGGGAAAATCCCAAGTGATATTCATCAAAATGCTTTTTTAAATAAGATATAAAAAGTAGATTATTTAAAACAATAACCCATAATGTGTTATATGGATGTTATATGCGTTGTCTATTGTATTTTTATGTTTAAACTGGACGATCCATTGAACTATTTTATATGTGACATGTTTTTAATACTATATTTGTTTTAATCAGTGCTTTTTTTTTTGTAAAAAAAAATAGGTGCCGGTACTCAGTGATGGATTGCCTAACTTTTAAAGCAGTTTCGCATTTTATATTTTAATTCTCATTGCGCGCAATTTTAAAATGATTCAATTTTAACAAAATAATAATATAATAAATTAATAATAAACGTTAAAATACAAGAAAAGTAATAATTTTTTGCCCACATTGAAAAAGGTGCCGGTACACCGTACCGGTGCGTACCGTCACAAAAAAGGCACTGGTTTTAATACTATATTTGTTTAAATACTATATTTGTTTTAAATGATATATTTGCTTTAAATGATATATTTGTTTTAATTTTTAATACTATATATTTAATTTGTTTTAATACTATATTTGTTTTAATACTATATTTGTTTTAATACTATATTTGTTCTTCTTTCAGTGTTCCAACATTTAAAGGCCTGCCTGAGGAAACACTCAGTAAAATAGCTGATGTTCTAGAAGAGGTAATTCGATTATCTCCCCTGAATTGCGGGGAGATAATCACAATTTATTTTAAGTTGATAAGATCTTCATTGTTGCCAAAGGAAAAGTTATAATTAGATCACGGCTTCTGGTGCGATACGCTTTCGCTTAAATAGCCGCGTACCTGGAATGGGGGCAAACGAAGTGGTGTCGCATTCCCCACTCATTTAGGCGTGACTTTTTGGGGCTGTAAAATAGAGGTGAGGGCAAAATCAGAGCATTCACAGAGATTATTCCAGAGGGTAGGGGGCAACTCTCACATGATTTATATCTTTAAAATAAAAAAGTGGAGACTAAAAAGCGAACAATTATTGTTGTTAAGTGATTCCTTTCTTTTTTTGTTTCATTTAATCCAAGTAAGAGAGGTGAGCCTAAGATTAAACTTGTGAGTGAGATATTCAATGCATTTATACATTTACAAAAATTGGGGGACTGGGGAGGGGGGGGAGTGAAAATTATGATTGAGGAGGTAAATTGGCAATCAAACCCTGAACGGGTTGCCCTGAACTATTGACACTTTGAATATTCGTTTTGTTCAAATATTATATAATCGCATAATCATTTAAAAAGTGTGTTCTACTTTCCCCACTAAATCACTTTATATTGATACCAAAAACCTTGCCTTATGTTAACAAAAAAAAAATGTGAACAAAGAGAAAACAACGATGAAATGTCCCCCACAACAGTCGTATTAAGAAATTGAAGTTTGTTTTAGGTATTGTCTTAATGCAGTTTGTGTTTCCTGCTAACTAAAACCTGATACCTGTTTCATGTATCTTCCACCAGGCTCACTATAACAACGGGGAGTACATAATCCGCCAGGGCGCCAGGGGCGACACATTTTACATCATTGCCAAAGGAAAGGTGAGATAGCTTTTGTAACTCAGCGGTTTTATTTTCACAAGTTCGATCATTATCGAATAGGTTAGACCGGTTTCCTTGTCTTTAAATACAAGAGTATGATCATTCGTCCAACTTTAAATTGTGGTTTATGAGACAGACATTAGGTAATAGGTCATATTGAGTTATAGACTGGTGAGGTATTTATTATAAAACTTTCAGCATGTCCAACACGTGTCAAGTTTTTTTTTCTTTTTTTAACAAGATTAGTTTTCGATGTCACTATAAAAAGTGTTATTTATTATATGTCTATAATAGTAACTTTCAACCGTTAGTTATTAAGTATCAAAATAAAAGGTGTTTTCGACTAGCTGTCAATTATCAAAATAAAAGGTGTTTTCGGTTAGTTTTTCAATTATCAAAATAAAAGGTGTTTTCGATTAGTTTTCAGTTATCAAAATTAAAGGTGTTTTCGACTAGTATTCAATTATCAAAATTAAAGGTGTTTTCGACTAGTTGTCAATTATCAAAATGAAAGATGCTCCTTACTAGATGCTAATGGCTGGATGAAAGGTGTTTTCAACACATTATATCAAACGCTAAGATGAAAGGTGTTAAGCCAAGATGAAAGGTGTTAAGCTAAGATGAAAGGTGTTAATTTTACACTACTTCCGGGTGTACGACCTGAATTTCGTAAGCACATTAATCAGAGTTCTTGTAAGTTTAATGTTAAATGAGAGCCGCCTTTTGTGAAGAAAGAAACTACAGAGTAGAACAATATCCAGGATAAAAACACACTTAGGGCACACGGAAAACACCTATAATAGCGCAGGAATACATACATTAACTATTCATCAAGTACATTAATATCAATGTAAAAAATAAGTTTATCGTTAGATTAGGTAACCCAAGTTTGATTATTTTTTTTGTGTGTGCATTTGTTTTGCAAGTGCGTCGACATAAAATCCTCGTTTGTTATGGCACGACTGTGTTGTGCCCACCCATTCGCTTTATTGAACTTTTCTTCACATCCGGGCATCGGACCGAATTCACCACCGCCAATTAGCTTTTTGTTACCTTTGTTTAAAAATCTGGCTAAAACACAATGGCAACAACAGCTGATTGAGTTTTTCTGGCTCTTTATTGTGCATTAGTTTCTTGGTGTAGAGTCTAGTGTTTATAATTGGCTGTTAAATGTAAGTGAAGAAATGAAGGCAATCAATCTAAATTAGTGTAAAGTAATAGAGCAATTTATAAAAACGTGTAAAACATTTCTTCTTTTTGCTTTGAAAGAAGATACATTTTGCTTGTATTTTCAGCAATTAGATCTAAACATTTATGTTTACGTTTTAAAAATGTCATGCTATTTTCTAAAAATCTGTGTGCCATTATTTTAACTAAGACAGTACAAGTTGTATTTTTGTACAAAGAATTTGTATTTAAAAAAATAACCAGCATTTTGTTAATTAAATCTATGGGGCATGGTGATCTTGCCGCATCGCGTCCGACTGTCGCACCGAAAGCTTCCGGGTTCAAATCTTAACGAAGGCTATTATTTTGTCTACACGGTGTCCCTGATGAGTCAGTCTTGTGGATACCTGACATTAGTTAGAGCAAAGTAAAAGCGCTTGGGCGTTTTGCTGGCCACATAATCCCCTAGTATGCCGAGGTTACGGAAATTCGTGACGAGGATACTTTTCTTTTACTTAATAAACAGGACAAATAAAGTTTACAGTACTGTTTAAAGATCTTTATTGGCTCTTTCTGAGTCACACGCAAGAAGTCTATAGAAATCAAACCAAATTTAATTTTGAAAATTATTTTGCCATAGTAAAGTAATAAGTAAAGTACCAGTCCGACCAAAGTGATCCATACGGCGATGGGTTTTGCAATGATTAAACTGTTAAAAAAAACTAAATTCTTAATAAAAGTTTCACTATACATATACAAATATTTCTGGAAGTAGAATATAATATGCTTACTCTCATGTTACCTGATCCTAGTTCTGCTCACCTTTTTGTCAATTTCTTGACGCCCCCCTTCGCCCCGCCCTCCTCGGCTTAACCCAGTTACCGACAGTAGGTACACAACGCACGCCACTGATTCGGTTCACCCGAGTGAGTCTTTATCTCAGGGCACTGCCATTTTATCTTAACGAGATTTATTGGTGAGCTGCTCCAGTGGATCATCAGCCGTGAACCTTAGGGGCCGAGGCGCGCCGTAATGGATTTGTGCGAATGTCTTTCTTATCAACGGCTGACTCTACACAATGAAATCTTTCTTAGAAACTCTAAAAGCTTTAGCTTATCTGTGGTATACGGGTAAATGTGTTTTTTAAAACTTAGATTTAGGTCAAGATTCAAAATATACTTTATGATATGATGGAGTCGTGGGCTAGGTTGGTTAGCTTAGGTTTTAATAGTCCCACGACTAGGATTCTTTAAGATTCGATTACCCCGAGCGGGTTTCGACTTCGATACCACAGCTGGCACTCCATTCCGGCCAATTGAAACGTAACTCGGACCACGTGGTTCTCTTCTCGTGTAAGTTTGTTGACCTATATAGTATGTGTGCGTGTGTGTTTGAATGTTTGTGTCCAGGTGCGAGGGCTGACGAGCACACGTGTTTGCCCTTTTCTTATAAGAACTGTCTATGTGGCTAATGGTGCAGATTATCTTTGTCCTAGAAAAAATAATTTCTTTATTTCTCATAAATCAGGTACCTACCTTGAGTTTACTACCCAGAACTGATGGGTAGCCTAGCTGATATTCGTTGGGAACAATTAAAAGTGACTGGGCATTGTGCTGGCCACACAATCTCATAGTAGGCCGTGGCCACGGAAACTGGTTAACTCTGCTTTACCGGCCCTTAGGAATACTTGAGTTGGATAAATTCAGAGATACCGTCATGGCGTTTTGACCTGTATTTGAACCCGATATCTTTGAAGGTCAAGGCCTCTGTCTACCGATATGATATATCACTGCACTCTATTTTAGGAAGACACTGCGTTTAAGATGACAACAACTTCTATTTAATAATATGCCAAGAACGGATCTCAAGGCTTGGTTTCTATGCAGCTGTCACAGTCTTACTCATTGACAGTTCCCCTGTGTCACGAAAGAATGGGTCACGCTCTTGTGTGTCTAATCTTTACTACTATTTTTATTGTGTCCATTGCAGCACCAAGGACTCCCCCCCCCCCACACGTCCTTTTCCCACACCGCACCATCTTTTCCAACGCCTTTGCCAACATATTTGCAATATTTAAACGCGTGGCTTATGGTTATAATTAACCCAACAGTATATAGTATAGTTAGCATATTGTTTACTTGGTCAGTTAGAGAGGCGATACTCTAATTCAAAACATCTGCCGGTTTCAATCAACCGGAAACCAGGAAACGCATCTTTTTTTTTTATTCTGCCAATAGTTTTTTTAAAAATCGAAACAAGTTAACCTTGACCTTTCCACCAGAACTGTCAAAGTTTACGTGACAGCGTAATTAGTTTACTAAAAATGTATTAACAGTTGGGCAAGTGTTGGGCCACGTGGCAGTTGGACTGTCAGACGAAGTGCTCCTGTTGACCACACCTGCCGCGTGACACGCGGGCCTGGGTTTTGATCTGCTTTGGCGCGGTTGCGTAAGCCTGTGCAATAGTTGAAATGGTTTATTAAGCACGCACACAAATGTCTATGACACTCCGAAGTGAAACTAGTAAACAAAGCACACTGCAAAACTAATCAGAGAAATGTCAGTTCAACATAATATAATCAATGAATAAAGACTACATCAAAACTAATCAGAGAAATGTCAGTTCAACATAATATAATCAATGAATAAAGACTACATCAAAATTTTACAACAGTAGGGTTTTAGGTTCATATATTATTAATAGGCTACTTATGCCAATCAAAGTTATTAAATGAATATAATTCGTACACTTTTTAACATCATACTTATAGGCATATAGGTTATATACATATTATTGTATGTATGCTATATTTATATACGTTATACAATGTATATTATATACTTTTAAAAGAAGCTTACAATAATAGTTTATATACTATAGGCATACTCAAAGAAGATAAGCTTTTACAGTTTATATTCTATGCTTATTAAGATTTGTTTCCCTTCATTCTATATTTTAGTGGTCAGACAAGACGGTGTTACAATAACAATTTTAAACCAATTTATTTTAAAATATGTTGCTTGAATGCCACACCTCCATGACACTAGTGTTGTAAATATTTACTCCGTGCTAGGGGGCTGACAAACATTGAAAACGACAGCCATTTTTTTCTATTTTAATTAAACTAATTTCAAAGTTTAGATTAACCGTCACCTGGCACAGTCGTTTTTCTTCTTCTTCTGCTTCCACTTCTGCTGCTCTTTTTTTTCCCTCGAGTTGACGAGACGCGCGGGAAATCAGTTTAAGGACAGAATCCAGCCAATCAAAATATGAGTGAGATTAGTGACGTCTAAACATTGGTTGTTTTTGAAGAACTCCAGACACGTGACTAGATATACAAATTTATTCCAGGTGAAGGTGACGAAACGAAATTCCAAGACACAGGAAGAGCAGGTGATACGTTTGTTGCAGAAAGGTGATTTCTTTGGTGAGAGAGCGCTGCAAGGGTGAGTCACTCCAAGTTGAAAAAAAACTTACTCTATCTATTATTTTATCGAAGAGCTTATCCTTTCTTATTTATCCCAGACTCCCCTTCTATATATATGCTGCCATGTTGTATGTTGTTTTAATTGACTAGTTGTTCCACGCTCAGATAACGCACTATCGATCTATCTTTTAATTTATCTATCTCTCTGTCTGTCCATCCTTCCGTAATCTGGCTTCCCTTTTGTCTTTCCGCACGTATATCTATCCATCTGCCCCCTTTCTATCATTTAGTCTATACTTATGTATGTCTGTCCGTCTGACCACTTGACATTCCGCCTGTATGTCTCAAATTGACCGGTTCTTTTTATGTCTATTTTAAAAGTCACTACATGGCGCCATTATTTTGTTAAGACTAAATCTACTTACAGAAAAGCATCTTTTGTTAGACCAAAATGTATTGAGTCTATATGAAAACTTACTTTTAGTCCAGAATTTATGTCGTAGTCCGGAGAATTCGCTTTTAGTCCAAATTCTATCAAATTCTATCAAATTCTATCAAATTCTATCAAATTCTATCAAATTCTATCAAATTCTATCAAATTCTATCCAACTAATGCCCATCTCACTTAACTACTATATTCCTAAAAATTGAAAGAGAATCATTTGAAATATATTAATGAAAATCAAATTTTATTGACTTAATTTTTTAATTATTTTTTTCCAGAGAGGATGTTAGAACAGCCAACATTGTATCGGCAGACACGAATGGGGTGGACTGTTTGGTCATAGACAGGGAGTAAGTTGTCTACCTTATGTACACGCCTATGCAATTGTTTGATTTTTTTCTTAAATCTTACATACTCGTGTGACGGTACCAAAAAATAAAACAAATCATGGCATAACTCAAATGTTAAAAGCGTTAGACTATTCTAAGGCTAGGTTATCATGGCAGAACTCAAGAGTTAGACTGCTAAGGCTAGATTATCATGGCATAACTCAAGAGTTAGACTGCTAAGGCTAGATTATCATGGCATAACTCAAGAGTTAGACTGCTAAGGCTAGATTATCATGGCATAACTCAGAGTTAGACTGCTAAGGCTAGATTATCATGGCATAACTCAAGAGTTAGACTCCTAAGGCTAGATTATCATGGCAGAACTCAAGAGTTAGACTGCTAAGGCTAGATTATCATGGCAGAACTCAAGAGTTAGACTGCTAAGGCTAGATTATCATGGCAGAACTCAAGAGTTAGACTGCTAAGGCTAGATTATCATGGCAGAACTCAAGAGTTAGACTGCTAAGGCTAGATTATCATGGCATAACTCAAGAGTTAGACTGCTAAGGCTAGATTATCATGGCATAACTCAAGAGTTAGACTGCTAAGGCTAGATTATCATGGCATAACTCAAGAGTTAGACTGCTAAGGCTAGATTATCATGGCATAACTCAAGAGTTAGACTGATAAGGCTAGATTATCATGGCAGAACTCAGGAGTTAGACTGTTAAGGCTAGATTATTATGGCAGAACTCAAGAGTTAGACTGTTAAGGCTAGATTATCATGGCAGAACTCAAGAGTTAGACTGCTAAGGCTAGATTATCATGGCAGAACTCAAGAGTTAGACTGCTAAGGCTAGATTATCATGGCAGAACTCAAGAGTTAGACTGCTAAGTCTAGATTATCATGGCAGAACTCAAGAGTTAGACTGCTAAGGCTAGGTTGTTTCACTATTTCAATTCACCTAACTTGTGGGCTAGGTTGTTTCACTATTTCAATTCACCTAACTTGTGGGCTAGGTTATTTCACTATTTCAATTCACCTAACTTGTGGGCTAGGTTGTTTCACTATTTCAATTCACCTAACTTGTGGGCTAGGTTGTTTCACTATTTCAATTCACCTAACTTGTGGGCTAGGTTGTTTCACTATTTCAATTCACCTAACTTGTGGGCTAGGTTGTTTCACTATTTCAATTCACCTAACTTGTGGGCTAGGTTGTTTCACTATTTCAATTCACCTAACTTGTGATAGTATATTTTGGTATAAGTCTAAGTGATCAAAGTATTCATTTTAGACCATAGTGGTAGTCTATATAGATCTAGCTAAGCTGCAGTGAAGCATGCGTTACCACTGTCTGTGGACACGGTACACAAAGTCTAGCACAGTGCCCACCTGCATAGTCCATCTTACTCCCTCTCCCCCATTCCCAATTACAAGTAACAGGTACTCAATAGAGCTAGGTAGACGAAGGGTCACCTTCCATTGAACTGTACTGCTTTGAAATATATATATATAATATATATAAATATATAAATGTATAAATGGAAAACAGCTTCACATACTTAATTTAACAGACTCCCATTAACAGGCCACCGTATCTCGTATCAATCTCCCCCTTGTAAAAAGCTCCCTTGTCAGGACACGCAGGGTGTGCCCCCATTTAACCCTGTCCGTCGGAAACATGCCTGCGCAATCTACGGGAGTCAAGGCGCGAGACCTGCCCTCCATTGATTCCTGACGAGCAGCCTCCTCTCCTCGTGGCAAATGTTCTGGCTCTCCCCGCCCCCCTCCTATCTCCTGTCAGAATGGAGTCTTTATTCCCAACAAATTATTCCTTCGTTTGCTTGCAGTTGTTGTTGTTGCTCCGACCACCGTGTCTTCTGAGATCAGCAAAATGTAGTCAACTGCTGTCCCTCCGTATGTTGATAAATACAGGGAGTCATACAGTAACACCCTCTGTCTCCTTCTTTTTCTTTCTCTCCCTAACTTATCCTCCTTATCCTTGACTTACTTTCACTTACAACCCGTCCCCACTCCCTTACTCCCCTCTTGTTCTTTGCCCCCATAGGATCCGACCCTTTTCCGCTGACTGATTTCTTGACTGATGTGTTTTAGCAGAGATTGCAGCCCACACAGAGGTGTCCTGTAGCATATTGCACAGACATAAATTCGACACCCATAGAGAGGTGTCTTGTAGCTTATAGCACAAACATACATTTGCCACCCATAAAGAAGTGTATCGTAGCTAAATGCATATACAAACATTTGTCATTTGTTAAAATGATACACAGCATCCATCCCCCGGGGGGCACGAATAGAAGCTCGCCTTACATGCACGGTGTAGCAGGTTTAAAGGGCCCTTTTGGTGACAGTTTTAATTACTTCCGTTTGTTCATAATGATGATAAGCTGTGCAAATAAATATTAGGTGGACCTAACAAACCTAACAGTGGGGAAACGAAATTAATCCAATCTTGTGTCACATTATTTGATACTTGCATTTGCAACTGTAAAAATAACGATTATAAAACACACTAATAAATAGCCTACAATAATATATGTTCCATACACTGACCACAAAAATACGAGGGCTCAGTGTGACCAACACAATGGCAAGTCGAGCTAACATTCCCAATTGAGAGCAGATATCCGTCAGAGTTGGATTGCCTGAAGTCTAAAGGATACACATGCCTGGCGTTATTTGCCTGAAATAAATCTGGCAGACAGTTCTAAATGTCTTATCCAATGATCTGAGTATAGACGTTACGGTCAGAGCTTACAAAAGCACAGTGCTCTACCGCCTTAACTTTCGCCAAATTGATGTCAGGTACCTACTCATCAGAAAACATCCAGACAGTAGGCCTATTACCTGGATTTGAACCGGGGGCCAACAGAATGGCTTCAAACGCGCCAGTCATAGACCACCGAATCGCGCCATTATATATATATATATATATATATATATATATATATATATATATATATATATATATATATATATATCTAGCTAAGCTGCAGTGAAGCATGCGTTACCACTGTCTGTGGACACGGTACACAAAGTCTAGCACAGTGCCCACCTGCATAGTCCATCTTACTCCCTCTCCCCCATATATATATATATATATGTCGCCCATCTATCTACTTAACTATATATTTATCAGCCAATCTAAGCAGTTGCCTGTGTATTAGCTTATGATTATGGTTTATGATAAAACTTTATATTGAAAATATATTTATCTTTGCCAGATCCTACCTACAGTTAATAAGTACCTTGGACAACTTAAAACAAATTTACGAAGATGAAGAAGACAAGGCTGGGTAAGTTTTTTGATAGAATATAAATATTTAATTTATGAAAAGCACATGACGAATAAATAAATAAAAATAAATAAAACAAACATTATATTCTCATATATCAAGGGGAACATCCACACTTCCTTCTTCGAGGTGTATCTTCTGCTCATAACCTCAACCGCAGAACTCACAATTACCTTACGTTTATGTTGTAACCTCATATTATCCATGATACCGAGAGAGAAAAAAAAGATATGTCAAAATAGCTATACATCATGCTCAACAAGGTGTCCGCTGTTAGTGAAACTAGGGAAATAGAGGCAGTAGGCCTACGTTTCTTTTTACTTTAAAAAAATTTCACTTTTTCTTTCCCATCTACCATAATAAATTAATAATATATATAAAAATGTATTTCAAAGATAAAAATAAAATAAAGGCTTTGGCTTGTTTAAATGTATGACGAAAAAATCTGGCAAACGCAATCACACCAGTGAGGCTGAAATGACAAAATGGCTTTGTTGGCGGTGACATCATATGTTTATACCGACAAATATGGCCGCTCTTGGCTTCTGTTTTCACTACGATAAGACAAAGTCG
This sequence comes from Anisus vortex, assembly GCA_949126835.1. NCBI lineage: Eukaryota > Metazoa > Mollusca > Gastropoda > Planorbidae > Anisus > Anisus vortex. Next base: position 39,432,756 of record OX421494.1, on the reverse strand, counting down.
TTTATCTCCCTTTATTTTCCACGCGGAAATGGCGTTAGTAATAACTTTATTATTTTCCGGACCGCTTAGCTGTTCACACGTCTATTTCGCCAAAAAAAAAAAAAAAAAAAGCTAGGATTTTTTAATTTTTTTTTATTTCATACTCCAGAATGTTTAAGCTTATCTGGCCTATCAGAATACAGAGCATTTAGAATTTAAACTAAGACCATTTTTTGTAATGGGTTAACAGTAAACTGTAATGAGAGAATATGTTATGCACACTAGTCTATAACATGTAGCCATATTAATAGGGCATACACTCAAAATCACATTATAATACACTACTTTAAATCAGTTTTTCCCCAGTTATTTTAAGTAACTTTCTTTATTTAAACACATTGTTACACATCACCTAAGAAGTCAAGTGTTTTCTTAGAATCTTTGTTTGAAGTGGCCTAACTGGCTAGATAATATTCCACTCCACATTCTACTTCGGTTGCCTCCCTTGGCCCGGGTAACGAAATTAAAGAAAGGGAGATAATGTGATGGTTTTCATTGTTGCGGCAAACTTCACAATACATCCATACTATCATTATCATATCTAGCCAATCCTAGAGTTACCGTCAAGTCCCCTTTATCATCAAGAGAAACAGATGTATTACAATTATAACACCACGGCCTTGCGTAAGATACGGGCATTAAAATTCCTGCCATGTACTTCCTACAGGTGCACAGAATAAAAAAAAAATCAATGTTTACAAGACATTTTTGTTGTGTTTGTTTTATCTCTGAAGATTTACCCGGGCTTTGAAGGTCAAAAGACACGAGGAATATAAGAAGGATGATTATTTCTATGACGTCATGTAGACTTTAATATTAATTGGCAGAATGACGTCATGCATAGGCATGTGTAGTGTAGGAGAAAATAGAGCCAGACAACTGATAGGGCTGTTTTTTTTCTCAGGTCGGATTTTCTAGTTTAAACATAGTTTCAAATATTTCCAGTGTAGGCCTACACCTCTTAGTCAATTTAATTAATCAAGAAATTTAAAGTATAGGCCTACATAAAAATCTATAAAACGAAAACCGCTTTCTCTCCAAAATTGAAGTTGTTTATTGACATTTTTTTCCATACCGGCTCTTGAGTGTCATCTCTAAAGGTTATTTCCGGTTTGTGGAGATTCGCGCCAATGAAAAAGTCAGCCGTTAAGTGAACGAGACCGCCCTGAAGTTTCGAACATTCATGTATTTTTGTTAAACGGTTCCAGCTGTTTTTTTTTTTTAAGCATACGTCACACACACAGACATTTGGGGTTGGGGTAGGGGACAGTTGAAATTTTAGCTGGCTGCTAAAAAGAGAAGATCGGGGTGTTGAGGCAAAATTAAATGAACAGTTGAGTTGGGATTTATCAAATTAAAAACGACTGCTGTTCTTGTCAACGTTCAAATGAGCAATGCCAACACTTTTAGTTTTGAACAAAATTAAATAACTTTGGACTCATTGCTAGTTCCAGGATCTGCTCTGATATTGCTACAATCAAATGATGAATAGTTTGCACTAATGTAATCTCAACCTTTTTTTTTCGAGGGGGGGGGGGGGATTAAATTCTCGGACACTCATTTCTTACAGTATCTTGAGCCGTCGTTTCGACTGACGTCTTATTTTTATCAGTTTCATCACTTTCTAAAGTGCGTACAAAAACATTTTGATTTATGTTATAGATAGTGACGTTTTAACGGTTCTTTTTCTTAGTTTTAAACTGATATTTTTTTCAACATTCTATTGCAGCAACATCGTCTTTCACTGACATTCTTATCCATGACATTTCGTTTCATCAAGTTGTTGTTTTTTATTTTGCCCAAAGATTAGTTTGATGTGACATTTTTTTACCTGTTTATCTTTAGATCTATTTGCAATTGAATTGGAAATACCTCAAATTGTACCTTTGAAACTGCACAAAACTGCACTTTTAAAACTGAACCTTTAAAACTAAACCTTTAAAACTGAACCTTTAAAACTGAACCTTTAAAACTGAACCCTTAAAACTGAACCTTTAAAACTGAACCTTTAAAATTGTACCGTTCTGCTCTGACATTTTTTCTTATATAAATAAAAAAAATGCAATGAAGTTTAATTTCGTTTGTAGCGGTTTAAAAAAACAACAACTCTTGCAGCACGAAAGAGTTTTATAATTAAGGGTCAAGGTCAAATTAGCAAGTTAAAAAATTGGAAAGAAAACGAAAAGAACATTTTCCAGTATAAAACTGTACAAGTGAACAGAATAAACCGTTTAGACTCGATCACCTGTGTATATTTAAATGCGAAGATTTTGCACCTGGTTATTCCAAACGTTTCCCTAACATTTAAATTAAGCATCACAATTTTTTTTTTAGCTTACCCTTGGAATGTCGCTTTTAAACAAAAAATTCGTACGTTTTAGATTTTTACCCATATATATAAAATGTTGATAGACTCTATAACATTATTTGGCATTCAGGTTTTATTTGCTAACAAACTGTCTCAGTTTATTAAATAGTATGGATTATATATTTCAACAGCTATCTGTTTTAATATTTGACTATGTGCTTAATGACAAGTTTGTATTGATCATACATTAAAGATGACACAATAAATGATTCCCTTCCACATAAGTTACATTAAAGCAAGGTTTATAACTTTTCTGTGGTGGACTGAAGTCTACGGGTGGTTGGAGCAGGGATAGATTAACCATTAAGCAAAATAAGGGAAGACGTGCACCACATAAATAAAATTAGTTCCGAGGATTTGTTGAAATACTTTTGAAAAAGTAGGAGAACAATTTTAAATCTAAATACATTGAATTTATTCTGTGATTGATTTTATTATATTTTTATTTCATTTTGTTTACATATAGACCTATGAGGGGCAACTAAATCTTTAAAGTGCTTAGGGCCTCATATGGTCTTTATCCGGCCCTGAGTGGGAGTGAGTGTGTGTGTATCTATGTGTGTGGTTGTATGTATATGGTGGTGTGTTTGTGTCTGTTTAATGTGTATTGTGGGACATTGTCTCTATATATATGTTGGTGTGAGTGTTTGAGCTTGGATTTTAGGTATTCATATATGTTTGTACGTCTAAACATAAAAAAAAAAATGATCACTTTAATACAACTCTTCTTTTGTCTTTATTTTGACAGTGTTGACTCAGAGTTTGCCAAATTAAAACTAAGTGATTTGACCATGATAGCTACATTGGGTGTTGGAGGATTTGGTCGTGTAGAACTGGTAAGCTATATTGTAGTCTACGGCCTAAAGCCTAAACATCTGCTTATCAGATTATATACAGGGCTATATATTTGAATATGTTCTTTCTATATATATAAATATGGGTCAGTGTATTGTCTGTAGGCCTATGTCTTAGGTTCTAGTGCTTGTATCTGTCTCTTGTTGTTTGATTCTCAGGTCCAGGTCAACAGTGATACCAGTAAGGCATACGCTCTGAAGATTTTAAAGAAGCATCATATTGTGGAAACACGTCAGCAGGAGCACATCATGAACGAAAAGAAAATTATGATTGAAGCACGTTCTGACTTTATAGTCAGGTAGGAAATAAGCAAACAACAGAAACATAACAAACAACAGAAACATAACAAACAACAGAAACATAACAAACAACAGAAACATAACAAACAACAGAAACATAACAAACAATAGAAATATAACAACAACAGAAGAATAACAACAACAAAAACATAACAAACAACAGAAACATAACAAACATTAGAAACATAGCAAACAATAGAAAAATAACAAACAACAAAAACATAACAAACAACAGAAACATAACAAAAATCAGAAACATAACAAAAAAAAAGAAACATAAAAAACATCAGAAACATAACAATCATCAGATACATAGCAAACGTAAAAAACATAGCAAACAACAGAAATAAAACAACAGAAACATAACAAACATCAGATACATAGCAAACGTAAGAAGCTTAATAAACAACAGAAATATAACAACAACAGAAATTTAAGAACAACAGAAACATAACAAACATCAGAAACATAACAAACATCAGAAACATAAAAGAAAACATCAGAATCATAACAAACATTAGAAACATAACAAACATTAGAAACATAACAAACAACAGAAATATAACAACAACAGAAATATAACATCAACAGATACATAACAAACATCAGAAACATAACATACATCAGAAACTTAAAAGAAAACATCAGAAACATAACAAACATCAGAAACATAACAAACATTAGAAACATAACAAACATTAGAAACATAACAAACAACAGAAATATTACAAATGACAGAAACATAACAAACAACAGAAACATAACAAACAACAGAAACATAACAGACCTTAGAAACATAACAAACCTCAGAAACATAACAAACATCAGAAACATAACAAACATCAGAAGCATAACAAACATCAGAAGCTTAACAAACCTCAGAAACAAAACAAACATCAGAAACAAAACAAACATCAGAAACATAACAAAATAATTATTTTCTGACATTACCAGCTTGGCTAACACTTTTTCATCTTTCTAGAAGGCTACTGGACATTCATATTTAGCAATTAATTTTTTAATTTATTCTCAGTTAATTTTTCAATGCTAAATGTATAGTCCCTACCTGAATAATTACAACTTTAAATTTTGATTAGAGTAACAAAAACATAAAGCAAAAAATGTATTTGCTTACTAAAATAAATATTAACAAAGCCTCCAGGGCCATTTGTTTAACATGCACATTCATAAAAAAAGTTCTATGATAAAAGATAACAGTAAAAGCCAAAAATATGCTGTTGCTGTCAAATGTAAACCACGTAAACCAATTTAGTTTTCAATGTAAATAATAGATAAAATAACCATCCTGCTCTTCAATTCAGAAATCAAATTATGTCTGTTCTTTGCAAGAAGATTAGATCTAAATCATAATTCTATTTAGGTTGTAGGGCCTATAGGAAAAATAAAGACCACAATATATAGGCCCATAAAGTATTTAAGCATAGATTTAAGATAAAATAAAATGACTTTAAAAAAATGGAAAAAAGAATTAGTTAGGAAATGAGAAAGTTATGTAATTTATTAAAAATTTTAGTTGGATCTTATTAGTTGCTTATTAGATGTAAATGTAAACTATTAGATCCAAGCAATAAAATATAGACCAAGCACGAAGTTATTTAAAAAACAATATTTGTAAAACCCCTTGTAACACCTAAAACAGATTTGTTAATTTTATTTGAATTATTTTTATTTGAAATCAGTTAGGATAATCATCATGTTTAGAACTAGACTTGCTATATTATATTTTAATGTAGAGAACTAATACTGTAAGTATCCTACATGCAGTGTAAGGTTATGTAATTTAATGATTGAATTGATGTAAGAAAGTTAAAAGATAAAGTTTTAGGATAATCATCATGTTTAGAACTAGACTTGCTATATTATATTTTAATGTAGAGAACTATTACTGTAAGTATCTTACATGCAGTGTAAGGTTATGTAATTTAATGATTGAATTGATGTAAGAAAGTTAAAAGATAAAGTTTTACATAATGTTTTATAATATAGCCTGTCTTAACCTTTTAAAAAAATATTAATTTACTTTTTTCTTTTTTAGTTAAAAAATTGTTACATTAGCAAAAATCTGTTGGAAATGTATCTTTCTAAATATAATTTTAGTTGTTAGGGCCTACATAGTCTTACAACACTGACAATTACAAAGTGCATGGAGTGATTTTTTACCTTCATGTATACAATAGGCCAATGTTTACTTGCATACTTCAAATCAACATGATTTAGAAGCCAACTATGTGATACATCTTTCACTCAACATTCTAAACTGTACAAACTAATAATAACTTTAATCTTCCTTCAGACTTTTTGTTTTGTAATTGTCTTTTGTGATACTTATTTTTAACTTTTTGCTGTTAGTTTTTACTTTGAAAAATATTTTGATTTTAAACATACATTTTTTTTTATTAAGTGTTTTGAAATAGCTATTTAAAAAAATCTTTTTCTATAGAACTATTTTCATTTTAAAAGTTCAATGGCTATAGTACTTAAAAATTAGATGATCTTTATTTGAAAAGGTAAAATTAAACACAGTTGAGGAATGAGTTTATTATGTAAGATAGAATTTAGTTGTGTTTCTCTAAATACACAGTTTGTGATAAAGTGCTCAATCTCATTCAATTTATCTTTCCCACTGTAATATATAGAAATTATTTGATTTCACTAACAATTTACGCTACACAAAAGTAATGAAAATCATAAATAGTTTTTTGTTGTTGTTGTTTAGGAAAGCTTTCACATAGGCTAGAAACAAATTTTTACGTTACAGGATAAAAAGCTTATGTAGCATATTCCACATTATAATATGTCAAATAAATGTGCCTAAGGTTGATTTTTTTTAATACGATGATATTTGTTAAATATTTACTACCAGATTGTACAAGACATTTAAAGATAGAAAATTCCTGTACATGATGCTAGAGGCCTGTCTAGGTGGTGAGCTGTGGACAGTATTAAGAGACAAGTAAGTGTACATTTCTATAGTGTATATTTATTGATGTACATAAACAGTTGTACTAATGACATGCATATTCTATGTAACGGTATATTGTACTGCTCAGACTTATCTTTATTCAGGCATATGTTTTGATTGATTTCATTGAATATAGGTCAGTGATGTACTGAATACAGCTCCTGATATAATTACAGTTCAATAAGTTTTGCTTTTCTATCCTAAAGTTGTTCTTGGTATTTTAACTCTAAAGTCAAATACTGGTTTTCCTAACTATTTCACTATGCAGCTCATTAAGATCACACTGATCAAAGTAGCCTAAATATGAAAAGAATCAGTAAAAAAAAAACTATACAATAAATGATATTTGTTTTGACATTTTGTTGCAATGCATTTTGTCCATTTTTAGAACTAGACTTGCTATATTATATTTTAATGTAGAGAACTAATACTGTAAGTAGCCCACATGCAGTGTAAGGTAATGTAATTTAATGATTGAATTGATGTAAGAAAGTTAAAAGATAAAGTTTTTCTATGAATTTCTATTCTCTCAAAATAGTCCAAGTAGAGACTACAATTGTTTATGCTAGAGTTTAATATTGTTTTCAGCTAATTAAAGTACTTATTAGGCTGAAACTTTTATGTTAGTGATATAATATAATAAGAAATATAAACAATTGAAATTTAAATATAAAAAGATTAAACATTTTATATTGAGAAAAATTTAAATTTATAAAAAAACAAACAAAAAAAACACAAAAACATCAACTATAATTTTACAAAATGTATCAATTATTTACATTTTTGCTTGTCTTACAAATTTTACATATTTTACATATTTTACATATTTTACATATTTTACATATTTTACATATTTTACATATTTTACAGGGCCTCATTTGATGACAACACAACTCGTTTCTATACTGCCTGTGTAGTGGAGGCTTTTGTTTATCTTCACAGTCGGGGAATTGTATATAGAGATTTAAAACCAGAGAACTTGCTCTTAGATTCTGCTGGGTATATAAAACTGGTAAGATATTGTACAATTTGTCAGTCATCCGAGCTTACATTTTGCCCAAAATCAATAGCAATTGAAAAATAAATATAATAACTAAAGAACATGTTGATACCAAGTATAGTTCAAAGATTTTGGAAACTGTATAAAAATAGTGCTTAAGCAAAGTGAACAAATTAAAAAGTTTTTCTTATGTTAGGTTATTTCTTTATAGAAAAAAACATCCCACAGAAGCAGACTTTTTAGCAGCCTGAGACTTGATCTTGTTAAATCAAAATTCGGGCAACATTTATAGATGTATTGATAAAGAATTGAATACATTTTAACCAATTAATTCAATTAAAAATATATTTTAATTCTATAACATTCTTAGAATTTTAGATCCTTGTATATTTCAGGTGGACTTTGGGTTTGCCAAAAAAGTAGGCCATGGCAGAAAAACCTGGACATTTTGTGGCACTCCAGAATATGTAGCCCCAGAAATTATTCTAAACAAAGGTCATGATATCTCAGCTGATTATTGGTCCCTGGGAATTCTTATGTTTGAACTTCTAACTGGCAGGTAGTGGATTTCTCTTCTCAATTAGATTGAAATAAAGTATGTAATGATTGCTTGAAAAGCTTTGCTACATTAGTAAAACTGATTTGTTAATGTTTTCAAACTATGTACATTTTTTACATTTAATATGAACACTCCTAATTGGAAAAGTTAAATAAGTTATTTCATTGTATTCTGTTATGTTTATTTGGAATTATTTCTCTAGTTTAAAGTCTTCCTAGCTTTAATGGGTACCAACAAATTTTTAGGAAAATTTAGAATCTTAATTAAATTTAATGGGGATTACCACACCATTTTCTGAAATTCCTTAAACTCAGTGCCATCTTGCTAACAGATCAATTTTATTCCTGTACTAAATTTGAGACTGCATTTTGTTTCTTCAAACCATGCTAAATGTTTTCTCTTATAATTAATGTGCTGAAGGTAGTTATTGGTAAACAATTATTTTATTTGTATTCCTTTACCAGCCCACCCTTTGCTGGACCAGATCCCATGAAGACTTACAATTTAATTTTGAAAGGTATTGATGCTGTGGACATTCCAAGAAAAGTCAACAAAAATGCTGCAAGCCTTATTAAAAAACTGTGCCGGTTAGTGAAACAATTAATATTACAATTATTTAGATACAAATAGAGTCTAAATTGAAATAGAAACCAAGAGCTTGGTGATAATGTTGTAATATATGTATATAAGAAACTTTTTTGTTTTGTTTCTTTCACAATACTTTTCAATATAAATATTATTGTCATATAATTTACAAAGGCTCCGTTTATACAGAAGATTATTGCTTTCTACACAACAGCACATAGCACATCAATGATTTCTATATGATTTGTGGAATGTTATAATGATAAACTTCTGTTTGTTCTCTTGTAGAGACAATCCCATGGAGAGACTTGGCTATGGCAAAGGAGGTATTCGAGAGATACAGAAGCACATGTGGTTTGACAGTTTCAACTGGGATGGACTAAGAAACCGAACACTCAAAGCCCCAATTGTTCCTGCTGTAAGAATAATCAGATAAAAAATCTGATCTTGTTTGTCAGTAGAATAATGAGAATCTTTTGAAGATATTACTATTGACGTAAAAATGTTCATCACAACAAATAAACACCTTTTCTATATTTAAGTTAATATATTTTTTTATAAATGAATTTTCTTTTATTTATTTAAATCTAGGACACACACAATGTTCTACGTTTGCCAAAAAATTTTATTCTAGGGGAAGTAATAGAGCAAAAAAAACATTCAAGGAAATGCACATTCTAATTGGCACAAATAATTACCCATAAAAAAGTTCTTTAGAGTCAGTAAATTAAAACAAGGGAGGTAATTAAATAAAAAGGCAAACTTTTATAGCTGTTTAGGCCTACTCAATTTCTTACTAGTTTATCAGGCCTACACAATTTTTACTAAAATAAAATAATGCTAAGAATAAAAACTTCAGTTTTCTGAGTTAAAAAAAAATAAAAGACTAAATGCCAATGTCTAGTAAACAATACATATTAAAATTGTGATGAAAGTAAACATTGAATATTTGTATAGACTAAACAAATTCATTGCTAATATTTTTATGTATGAATGTCTTAGTCATTCTTAAGGTACAGTTTCAAGATAGTAAATTAGAGTATGAAAATTTCAATTTTAAAGCTCATTTATACAAAATGGACCATTAAAACCTAAACACCATAATAACTTGTAGAAATAAATTTTCCTTAAGTTTACTACTTGTATTTCCAGGTAAAATCTTCAACTGACACTTCAAACTTTGATGATTACCCCGAAGAGGAAGATGTACCGCCACCTGATGACCTCACGGGATGGGATAAAGATTTTTGATGTTGGCCTCAATCCTAGAGGCCTCTCCCACCCCACACTCTTGTATTTATCGACAATTTCACACACAAGGTTCTGATATGTTTGCAACACATGGGTATTTCAACATATATTATTTACAGTTTTTCTCGTCCAATGGTTTGGTCCAACAGTTTTGGGACATCTTGTCTGGTGCAACTAATAGATGATTGAAAATATGTTTCACTGCTGAGTTTATTTCATGAGACAAAGAAAATTTACTTCTGCATGGATGATTTATTGTTCAATTACAGTTCAGATGTTTGTTCATTTTAAATTGATTCTTTTCATTTAATTAAAAAAAAATTGTCTTTTGTGATACTTTTCTACAAAATGTTTTAGACTAAATGCATTTGAATTTGATTATTGGCTGGATTTTTTTATTACCGTTTTCAGTATTTATATATCAAAATTAGTTATAAGAAAATCAATTTTTTTTCTTCAAAAGATGGCTTATCTAAAAGTATCTCATTCTGAATATTCTGCACATTTGAAAAAACATTGGCCTTAACTAGTTTTTATAATAAACAAACATCTTCAAAAATTGGTAAAGATAAAATGAAATAGAGGTTAAAAATATTTTTCAAACACAAAACTGCTAATAAATGTTAACAATAAAATTAGCATATTAATTTAGTTAGTATTAAAAAGATTCACTTTGGCTCGTCTTGATAGATGAATGGTAAAACTGTATGAATACTTTGATAGATGAATGGTAATATTGTATGAATACTTTGATAGATGAATGGTAAAACTGTATGAATACTTTGATAGATGAATGGTAAAACTGCATGAATACTTTGATAGATGAATGGTAAAACTGTATGAATACTTTGATAGCATTTAACTGTTTTCCTATTTCTGTTTATTGGTTCTCTTTTGCTGGTTGTTTTTTCAATGTAGAATGTAGGAGTAATGGTATCATGCTATTTATTATAAAAATGAAAATTGGCTCATTTTGTATACGTTTATAGTATATGTTCAATGGAATCATTTATTTCATTTTGTATACGTTTATAGTATATGTTCAATGGAATCATTTATTTCATTGGGTAATGAGTTTGTGTTGTTTGATGTTTGTATTTCTACACACACACCCCTTTCACTGTAACATTGAAAGCAACATTCTGATGCACAATAGTTGTGCCTTAAATATCTTCCAACATGGATGCCACTTTTTAAAAACATTTTATTTGCAATAAATAGGAGATGTAATGTGATACAAATTTGGTACAAGGAAAATATATTTGATACACATTTATATATATACACATATACATTTGGTGTGATATTATTATCATGATATGTTATGATACTATTTATATATGTATCTTAGTGGAAAATAAAATCTACAAGGAGACTGGCCTTTGTTTGCATGTTGTTTCAAATTAGCAATTATTGTTTTTCACATTTGTTTAGTTTGTAAAATGTCTACATATATAATGTAATCCATTGATCACTCTTTAATTCAATGTTGTGTTTGACATCTCTTGTATAATTGATAAAGGTATTGTCATCATTTAAAATAATTTAAACCTTTTTTTTTTACTAAAGTAATACTTTTAGGAAGAAATTTTTTTAATCCAATCACTGAATGATGAGAATATGAGATTTTAACTACCATAGTTTGAAATTTTATCTCATGAAATATATTTCTTGAACATTTGCCATAAAATGAAGTTGTAGAAAGTGTTTTCATTTTTGTTTCGCATTTGTTTTCTTTTGTAATTCTTAGTTTTGTGCCCTCCTTTCTTACATCTTTGAATCAAAGTTTAAAATATATCCGCATTATCATTACTAATAGTTGACAATAGATTTAAAGTTCTACTTTCATTTTTTTAGACATAAGTATTTGACTCTTACAGTATAAATATAATTATATCAAAGAGAAAAGTCTTTGACAAATCATAACATTTTGAATATTTGTGTGATGCCACTTTTTTAAATTTTCCTTTTTTGTTTTTTGTTCACAACATCAACATAAAGCAATGTTGAATCTCAGTGTCGGTATTTGGACTGACCCCTGATTTGTCCAAACATTCCATTGGTCCAGTCTGCAAAAAGGCTTTCATGATTTAAGTGAAAGAAATACAAAGGCTTTAAAAAAAAGATTAAATGCACAATGTGAAAGATTGACTGACGATTTCATACATTTGTGTTTTTTTTAAACTTGTTTTGTTGCACAAGTGAATTTCTAGGTTGTCTGTTTTCTACAGTTGGATGAAAATTTACGGGTGTTGGACAAAGCTTTAAGGTTTTATTAAAATTTTGTTTAATCAACTCTGTTACACAAACGTTATTTGTTTACAGCAAATAAATGCTAATGCAAACAATTAGAATAAACCTTTCACATTACCTTTTTATTCATTATCATATTCCTAATTATTAGTCCCAAAATACTCTTTTTTGTTCATCAAATATTGCCATAGATATAGTGCTAGCAATATAGTTTTGAAAATCTTCTTATAAGTTTACAGACGTTCCTTCTAGATAGAAGATTATTACGTCCACTAGGCCCAAAACTCCTGCAGGGCAACAGGCATCAGCCGGTGGCAGGGCTAGAACCCGCGACCTGTCAGATGGTTTTTGGTTGACAGTCCGGTGAACTAGCCGCTGGACCAGCCGGCTTCACTGAAATGAAAGGATATAAAAAAAATGGGCAAGTGCTTATCAAAAGTCTTATTGATTTTAATTAATTAATTAAAAATAGAAATATAACTAAACAAATTGTGAATTAAGTTTGTGGTAATATCGTGAAATATGAATCATACCACTGAGAGAAATAATATGCAAAGATCAATGGGCAATTGAATACCAATATTTTTCATAACATTATTTGCAGATTATTTTATAATATTGTATATTATTACATACTTTTTTGATGGATATAAAGATGAAAAACATTTTTATTATTCTTTGTTCACAAATTTACCCATAGTTAGGGTTGTTACTCATGTCTTTAATATCTTTTGTTTCTATTAGAAGCATTTGCATTGATAAAATTTGTGTTTTCTGATTTAAATTTAATAGCAAAGTAAGTCAGACAGTCCTGCATCAAATTTTGTTGCCTCATACTATTAGCAGCATTGTGCAGGCAGTAAAAAATTCCAGTCAATAATTTATTTTCCAGCTGATGGGTTATCATATAAGTTAAATGGAGCCATTAAAAGATTATTCAGGTCTGAGAATAATCCTGACCTGACTGAAACTCATAGATAATACCTTGGACTGCTGCTCAGTTGTAAAGGCAACTAACAAGACATAAAATATAGGTATTATTTAATGTCTTTGTTATATTATATTATATATATATAAGTAATGAGACATCTTCAGGTTTTAATGCTTTGGGAAGGAACAGTTTTTGTAAATATATATATATTATATTATATATAAGTAATGAGACATCTTCAGGTTTGAATGCTTTGGGAAGGAACAGTTTTTGTAAATAACTTGCACTCAATATTCTCAGACAGAGTTCAAGTATTCAAACTAATACAGAGATTAATTTGTATTGCATTTTTTTGTTCTAGTAGCTTTCCTGTTCAGATTGGCTACAGTGATCTATTCAGATATTATTAGACAATTCATCACATAAATTCAGAATGTAATAAGGATGGTGCTGACAATTGGAAAAGGGTGCATGAATTCCCATTTATTTAAGGATAAAAGACACAATTGTGGTCTAGAGCACACTGAACATGCTAAATGTGATAGCATAAAGAGACACATTGTAAAAATGACCATCCTTATCAACTTACTGTATGAATATGTATGTAAAATGTGGCTGCATTTGGTTTCTTTTGAACATATCTATAAATCTTTAGTTTTCCTTTATTTTTTTGTAAATGTTCATATTTGAGTTCCACCATGTTTTATGTAACCAAAGTTATTGAAGTAAAAAAGAAGTTCTGTATAAACTTCTCTTTCTGTTTTTGTTTCTCATTTGAAAATGTTATTGATATCAATAGATTCTACAGAAGGTTGCCTTCAATCTATCTGTCCTTTGTATCTAATTTTCTAAAAATCAAGTTTATCCATTTAAAATAGTGAATATAAGAAACTCTTTTAAAATAGTTTAAAAAATAAGATTATCTCATAGTTGGCATCACTTGCTTTTAATTGTAGATTGAGAAGTATGAAATAATAAATTTAATGGTTTCAAATGATTGTCAAATACTTACCATAGTACTACTAAAATAGACATAAAATGGGAATGATTGTTGTGGAGATATTTTTCTTCCAAGTAGCAAGTAATGTTTCTTTGGTTTCAGGGTTAGGTGATTGTGTGACCAACTAAAAAATCAAAGTTGTATGAAGCTGTGTCAAATAAATCCTGGCCTGAATTTAAATTTAAACCCAGGAAATTATGCTAACTTTTATATCCTCCACTGCCAGATCAGACTTTCAGAAGTGTCAAGAAAAATATTATGTCATAAGTACTTGTGCGTCAATGACCTCCTCGTAAAATACATTCACAATCTAGGGAAAATTCAATGGATAAATATTGTATAGGTGGTTGGCAAGTCCGTTCTTACATTTATAAAGACACAACAATTACACATTGACTGTTCCATAATCTACTACAAAGACTGTTTGTGTATATTTACTGTTTACTTTTCATTATATTATAAACAAGATGCTCTAATTATGATTCATTCTGGCTAAGACATATCAAAGATTTTGTTGTTGATAAATGAATGTTATACATTTCAAAGTACTATTTTTACTATAATATGTCACTATGTACTTTGTGTACAAATGGTCCTTTACTGTGTTGTTGTCTTTTGCTTAAAATGTCATATTTTAGAAAGTGATAATAAGTTACTTTAAAGAGTTGAATGCACTGGATGTATTTCAAATTCAATAAAATGTTTTAGGATAAAAACACATGTTTAACTAAAATTAAAATAAAACTATTATATTGAAATGAATTTCTAGTTTTCTTTTTTTATTTCAATGTCTTCTGGAATGTTGAATGTTTAAATATGAATAAATTCCAACGTGCAATAATGCGATTTTTTAATGTTATATGTAGGTCAAGAAAGCAGGAGTTGTCACTCTGTTATTGCCACTGAACTATATTACTGCATGTAAAACATAGCACAGTTATCACTGCACAAATAAATAACCTACTATTCAGTCCAAAAGCTATATGTCAAATAATAGGCCTATTATCAAGGCTGTCTAGTTTTTGAAATTTTATGACTAGTTACATTAAAATTAATAAATATTTTAAGGTTAAAAAATGCCTAAGCTCATTGTTTCATTAATAAATTATAAACAAAATTGTAATGCATTTATTTGCAAAAAAAAATATATAAAGTTTATTTTTTTTTAAAATTGTGAAAATGAGAATACATAAATATATATTAATTATTTAATAAATTAATGTTATACAGTTTCACATGGAATATATTATGCCTAGCCTCACATTTAAAACAAATTGTAAAAATGATTTTTTTAAATTCTCAAAATTGCAAAAAGAAACTTAGAAAAACAAATGACATTCATAAAACAATAAAACGTAATAATTAGAAGGCATAGACATAAATTAGTGAGCAGGCCTAAATTTAATTATTTTTGGCATTTCTTTTTTTGTTATTTGCTACATTAGATCTAAAGACAAACATTATATATGGGGTTCATTATATTACGTCATTTAAAGTATACGCTTTTATACAAGTAGTAGGCCTAGTACTTATATTTTCTTAATTATAAGCTTATCTTTGATTAGAAATGGATAAAAAAGAAATTAGGTTCTACACAAAAATATTTCACAAATATAATTAGAAAATAACAATAAAATGCTACCTAACATTAGTTAGACCTATGTTAGGCCTAATATAGTAGGCTACTACTCCTACTATTGAATCCATTAAGTATAAACAAATTTTTAAAAAGTGATGTAAGGCTCATAGCAAGTAGGCCTACGTGTAAATAAATATACAGTAAATCAGTAAATAGAATAATTAAATTTAGCAACACTAAAGGGAAAATTATAGTCTAGGAATAAAACATATTGTAGGCAATATAGGATGCTCTAATCTTAAATCACTCATTTTGAACTTACAGAATACAACACAATAATCTAATATAATACTCAGAAAGAAATAACCGATAAAGACAATACTTCTCTTATTCCATGTACAAGGACTTTTGTAAATAAATAAAATTTCGCCCTATTTGGTAGCCTGGCATAAAGTGGGTTGCTTGCAATGAAGTAGTAAAAAAATGTAGGTCTATTATTTAAAACCCTTATCAAAATGCAGGAATAGTCTCAAAGCAGAGAAAAACGTACAACGCTATATTTTTTTATATAAATGTTTATATAAATTTAGCGTCTTTAACATAAAGTTATTTAAAAAGAATATACTGAAAGAAAGAAGTATACGCCTATGAAATATCCGATAATGTTCAAAGAATGGCTTAGGCCTATGGATTAATTGTTCCAGTTCTTAATGAGCCAGCTAAATATCCAAACAGACCATTTAGAATAGATAGACTGTTGAAATGAGAGCATATGGAATGCCTTGAAGGTCATTGCGAAAGGGTGTGTTAATCAAGAGAACCCACATTCCTTTGAACCTTACAGAGACTTTTCCGCTTTGCCATAGAAATGTGAATCGATCCCAACTCAAACCGTGCTGGCAACCAAACCCGAACGTAGGGTCTCGCAGAACCGAACCCGAACTTAAGTAGCTACCGAATCGAACCCGAACTTCAAAAAGTGGACTTCGATTCTTATCTCTACTCTGCGCACACTGGTTGATCTTAAGTGCTTGAAGAAAGGATCATCTTTGAAGCTTGGTGTAAATTTAATAGGAAATTCCATCGATGTATGAGCAAAAGTAAAGTACACAATTCATTTAAATAACCAGACAGGCAAAACATAAGAAAATGAACACAGTAGCGAATATGTATATATCACAAAGCTATTTATATGATCAACCATCATATATGTATATATAGTATAAAAATCAACTTTACATTTCTAGAAGGATCCCAAAAAGTGCCAATAGAAAGCACAAATACTGAAACCACCGGCTGGTTGAAAGTGTTGATATGGCCACACTTATAGTTTTTTTTCCTGTGACAGTGGTTGGCTTGGTAAGAGCTTTTGTTGTTGTTGGCACTGTGGTTGTTAATGCCGGTGTTGTAGGTGTTGGTGTTGTAGTTGTGGCAGTTGTTGGTGTTGTAGATGTTGGTGATGTAGGTTTTGGAGTTGTAGTTGGTGTTGTTGTAATTGGTGTTGTAGTAGTTGGTGTTGTAGTTGGTTTTGTTGTAGTTGGCGTTGTTGTAGTTGGTGTTGTTGTAGTTGGTGTTGTAGTTGGCGTTGTTGTAGTAGTTGGTGTTGTAGTTGTTGGTGTTGTTGTAGTTGGTGTTGTTGTAGTTGGCGTTGTTGTAGTTGTTGGTGTTGTAGATGTTGGTGATGTAGGTTTTGGAGTTGTAGTTGGTGTCGTAGTAGTTGGTGTTGTAGTTGTTGGTGTTGTTGGCGTTGTTGTAGTTGGTTTTGATGTAGTTGGTGTTTTAGTTGTTGGTGTTGTTGTAGTTGTTGGTGTTGTTGTACTTGGTGTTGTTGTACTTGGTGTTGTTGTTTTTGTTGTATTTAGTGTTGTAGTTGCAGGTGCCGTCACGCTCTGTGTAGTCTCCAGCGAAGTGGTCACAGTTAAAGTTGTGGTAGTCTGCGGTGAGGATTTCGATGTGGTTGAAATTGTCTGCGTGGATATCGTGATTTCTCTCGTGGTAGTTTTCGACGTCGGAGCAACTGTTGTGGTATTGGAGATTAAGCTGGTATCATTCACGATGATTATGTCATTATAATCAAAACCAAGCAGAATTGTAGAACCATTAAATCCTTGATTTTGAAATCTCAAGTTTGGACCAACTGAAAAGATACACATTTATTTTTACATTTATAAATGAGTAAAAATGCTAATTTTCTAAACTGCATGTCACACTTTGCGTGTTCATTGATGCATAAAGTAAGAGCTTAACATTGAGCCGTAGGTATCCTAGATAATAATGTTATTGGTAGCAACATAGCTCAAGGAGGCTCAAGGAGGCTTAGTTGCTACCTATCCCCCACCCTCGTTTCTCCTCCCATTTCATTTCAAAACCTTAACATTTCCTTAACAAGTATTGCTTAAAAAATTGACATAACTAAGCGGAAACGTTTGAGTGTTTGGAAACCGAGTCTCTCAGCCTATACTATAGAGTGTTTGGAAACCGAGTCTCTCAGCCTATACTATAGAGTGTTTGGAAACCGAGTCTCTCAGCCTATACTATAGAGTGTTTGGAAACCGAGTCTCTCAGCCTATACTATAGAGTGTTTGGAAACCGAGTCTCTCAGCCTATACTATAGAGTGTTTGGAAACCGAGTCTCTCAGCCTATACTATAGAGTGTTTGGAAACCGAGTCTCTCAGCCTATACTATAGAGTGTTTGGAAACCGAGTCTCTCAGCCTATACTATAGAGTGTTTGGAAACCGAGTCTCTCAGCCTATACTATAGAGTGTTTGGAAACCGAGTCTCTCAGCCTATACTATAGAGTGTTTGGAAACCGAGTCTCTCAGCCTATACTATAGAGTGTTTGGAAACCGAGTCTCTCAGCCTATACTATAGAGTGTTTGGAAACCGAGTCTCTCAGCCTATACTATAGAGTGTTTGGAAACCGAGTCTCTCAGCCTATACTATAGAGTGTTTGGAAACCGAGTCTCTCAGCCTATACTATAGAGTCACTATAGAGTACTATAGACTAACCAACACCTCTCCCCGTTCGTCCCTCTCCCCGTTCGTCCCTCTCCCCGTTCGTCCCTCTCCCCGTTCGTCCCTCTCCCCGTTCGTCCCTCTCCCCGTTCGTCCCTCTCCCCGTTCGTCCCTCTCCCCGTTCGTCCCTCTCCCCGTTCGTCCCTCCCCCCTCTTAGTCCACTAGTTCTGTTTGTGATCGGGATATTATAAAAAGTTCTCACTGTTAATGCTGTAGGTTATTTATCCGTGTTCCTCTTTTCAGGGATGTCACACAGAGACACGCATACATGTAAACATAGACACAAACACATACTCACACATTGAGACACACACAGGGACACATGCTCAGACACATAGACGTACAGAGACACACATACACACAAAGAAACACGCAGAGAGACACACACGAACATACACTTATAGACCGCGCATACATGTAAACACATAAACACAGACACACACACAGACTCACATAAAGACACACACAGAAATACAAACACGGTCACATACTTAGACACGCAGACATATACATACAGAAACAGAAAAAAATACACACACAGAAACAGACTCACATAGACATACACAAACACACTCAGGTACAAATACACACAAAACATTAAGAAAGCACTTTTATAGGTTACGACCAATCAGCAAACATGTACGTTGCAATAACCATATGATTTAAACTGACACACACCAATAGATTTGATTATTTTCCCCTGATATTATGTTTAATTAAGTTATTCACACTAGAGGTCATTTAAATCATCCCCATCCCCTTTATGTCAATATTTTCATCCCAATCATCTAGTACCTAATGCAAAGCAAACAACTTACTACATAATCTATTACGACAATATTGAAACCAATATCCCAGCCTGTTATTACAACCAGAACATGAATCATTTACTGTATACGGCTTGTCGTCACTCAGAAACCTGGAATATAAAATACAAGAATGGTGTAAATATATTCTGAAGCTTTATGTAATACTAGTTTAATGTATATATTTATAGGACACGACGTTCTATCTTATCTGATCTGAGGCCTATATGTTACAGACGCTCTGTCTATAGAGATGATTTTTGCGTCCTACGCTTATCAGTGGTTAGATTCTAGTCTTGCAATTTGATTAGTGTTTTAAATGATGTTAAGTTAATGATTTTTTTGTTTGTTCGGACAACCTCTTCCATGCCCGGATGCCACTCGGGAGAAAGTGTCCTCTTATGCTTTTGATTATGGGACAAGAAAAGTGCTTTTGTCCTTATGTTTATCGGAGTATTGTAATAGAGTGTTACTGTGTAGTATTTCTAAGTTAGAATTTAATGCCTTATGTATTATTATTACTTTACTCTATGTCTTTCTCTCCTCTAGTGTTTCTAGGTTTAGTGATTTAACTATTGGTGTTACTCTTTTCAGTTATATTAGCGACATTGCGCTCTGATCGCCGACACGAGGGTCCCGGGTTCAAGTGCAGGATTTGAAATGTGTCGCTGAGCCTACCCAGCTCTCTATCGGACATTAGTTATAACGGCCGCTTGAAAGTTGTGCCACTATCCCCTTTCATGCTGTGGCATACTTGTGTGCTACATGAAGCAACATGGCCTGATACCTACAACACGTGTGCCAGACTTGGCACGGAGACAAGAGTGATATTCAATGGCACGCGGAAGGCCTCATAAAAGGCCATTCAACTCTTTGTTACAAGAAAAGGGCAAGATAACTTTTAGGCGGTTGGCACGCTGAATGAATTACAATTCCTACTTTGAAAAACTATTATCCAAAGATTACCAACCCATGCACTGGAAGATATATTCTATAAAAACATTGCTCATTGGAAGAAAAAGTGATATCCACCAGCGATCTAACTGAATCTGTAGCCTATAATGAACTTACTATTGTATGCATCAAATTGACTGCCTTCGTTAAACTTTCCAAGTTACAGCAAATAAATATTGTTCCATCCCTTAACCACACCTTAAACCCAATATTCTGCCAATATTTAAATCTTGCTAAAATTATTTTGGGTCAAATATTTGGCCAATACACTCTAGTGTTAAGATGATTTTTCCCAGAAACAAGATGGCGCTGAGTTAGCGACACTTGGAAAATGGTGCATGAATTCCATTTAACTTTCAGATGAAACCCACAAATATGGACAACAGCACATCGAGCATGCTAAATCTGATTATTATGGAGAATCGCGCTATCATTAGCATTTAGTTTCTTTATGACTAGCTTATAGTTCAAGAAGTAATAAAGTAATTAACATTTTTGTTTTTACTTTCTCCCTAACGTACTATAGGCTACCCATCCTTTTTAGGCCAATTCAAAATGAATTAAGAACTAAACATTTATATAGTAAGATCCTTCTAACTGATTGACTTGTCACTACATTTGAGTTATAAAATAAATTGAATTCATTTGTTAAAGCACGCTGGTTTGGACACACGAAGGAGGGGAGACGGTTAGAGAGATTTCTTTATTTCAGAGAGAGCTCGTCTGAATGCATCAAGAGAAAATAAGAAAACTAAACGAGTCAATAACGTACATGCCGTCATAGCTGCACATGAAAAATACTGCTGGTGTAGGATATTTGCTGATGGTGAAGTTGTTGCAGATGTTTAAAGAACAGCCGATCTTTGATGAGTGGTCAGTGGTCATCTGGGGAAAGTAGAATGCATTGTTGAAATAAGATGTAGATCTAGGCCTATTATCTTGGCATCTTCTTATCTTATTCTTAACAGACGCGAATTCCAAAGAGTTTATTATCTATCCATTCCATCCATCACTCACCAATTAATCCATCCATGCATCCAACTATCAATCTATTTAATTTATTTATTTATCCAGTTATTTATAAATATGTCTATTCTTTCGTCTGTCTAATTGTCCACCTGACCGTCGGCCAGCCAATCTATTTATATATATATATATACCCGTGTGGGTATCGGGGTCATGGAAATGACCAGGTGAAAGAATAACCCCACTGCTAGCCCCACTTGCATGTCGTAAAAGGCGACTAATAGTGGGTTGTGCATTGGGTATAACCCGGGCACGTAAAACTTGTAACCCCCTTTGTGGTGCTGTTTGACAGAGGTCCAGTTTGCACTACCCTGGATAAAGGTTTTATGCAGCTCCTGCTGGGGAACTCTGGTGTTGGTAGCATGGGGATGACTGGGTGTAAAGTCGTGAAGGGCCTGGATCCAGGATGTGACAACTCCACTGAGTATTCACAGAATCTAAAAAACTAAATGTCACAACTGAGTGTCATAACCATTTGGAGAGCTCAGTGGATGGCGGAGATTGGACCATAGGCCAGCCCCACCTCGGTACAACTCAGGACTGACTCAATGCAGCCCGATCCCGGAATACAACTCACAGGTGCTGGGCACAGAACCGAAACCTCTCTTGAACTGCGGGGTTTGAAAAAAGCCGCAAAGGAAACCCCAGAATAACAATATATATATATATATATATATTATACATCTATCTCCCCGTCCGTTGATCTACTTACCACTCTGTAATGACCACAAGTGTTAGAATGTGTACAGTTATTTGTACCAATATCGTATTTAGAACCTTCCTCCCAAAACAAGTAAAAAGCTTCTTCAATACTGTAAACACCGCCTGAAAAAAAAGTCACCAAATAAAATGTGAAGTTTCGCACATATTTACATATGTAAAAATAACATCCATCGCTTCACCGTATTTTACTAATCAAGCTATACTACTAGGCTGTGCACTGACTGAGGTTAAGTGACTGATTCGAACCGCATAGCTAGATATTTTATCCTAAGTCGTAATGGAAACAAAAGTTGTAGATCTAGTAGTTTTTCTTCCTGTTGTTGTTGCAATGTTATTTTGATTATATATGGCAATACAATACAACATGAAATAAAGTAAGCACTAAAGTATTAGAAAAGAAAAGTTTTAATCTAATTAAAAATGTTTATTATTATTTATCTTTTTGGTAGTCGATTCAAATCTGCTATGATCAGATAGTAGCCTATTGTAATGCCACCATACCACTCTAACAAGGGTCAAACTTTAATCAAACAAAAGCCAGGAGACCTTAACAAAGACACAACTACCCTCACTTGAAGAGATGTTTTAACGGAAGGTGTCTCTATATGTACTCAACAGCTACAGGACTATTCGCATCCACTACACCACAGCTACACGAGCTCTAGACGAAGTGGTCAACACCTCTCATATGGGACCCAAATTGAGACACATTGGAATTCTATTGCTCCACCAGCGGTAACAATTTTCAAATAGATAAATGCCCGTCTGTAAGAAATACATAACGGTAAGACTAAAGTACCTGCACTGAGCGATATGTAGACAATTGGTTTACATGTATAAACAGTAAGATAGTGAGTCTATTTTAGAAATCTTTTTAAAAAATTGTTTCGCTTTCGTATTTGACTTTCTTTTTTATAATATACATTAGTAATGCTGAAATGTGTATTATATATAAATCAAAGATATTTTTTTTTTCGATTGGATAAAATACTTTAAGATCAAAAGATGATTATGAAATCAAAAGTGAAAATAAAGCGTAAACATATTAGATTGCCGAGATTAATTGACAACAGGAAGTGCTCACTCAGTAATATCTATGTCCACAATTTCATTGTTTACTACATTGATAGACGTTCATTTAAATATCTTATTTGAAGTGTCTTTCTATAGAGCGTTCCCAATGGGCGTGGCTTAGGTTTTTTAGTGACGTATTTGTGTAAATAGAAGCCACTATTGGTGTACAAAAATGGTGAAGTACTTCTTTATCATGCAAAATTCACATCTGAATATTGGCTATCCTACTCAAAAATAAGGAGGTAAATAGTAGTACTGTAGATTAATTGATTAATGTGATTAGGCTAGGGCCGGCTAGACCTATTTACACTTTCAATTTCACTTTATATGCCTACACTTTTAATGTTTCGTAGGCTAGGCTAATGTCTAAGTAGGGCAGCTACGTTGTCAAGTGATAGTGTTGGTGAATAGGCTATCTAGTCAAGTCACTAATATGCTCACATCGTCTATGATCTATGTCTATGATAATAATAAAATAGCCTATTTTATTTAACAGACATAATACAGCTTAAATCTTAACAAGACTTAAAACACAAAACATCATTTAAAAAAGCTCGAGCCTATATGAAACTTTATTAATACAGCGGCCATTGTTACTTGTACATTATTACTCAAAGTAAACAAAAATCACGTGCTTTTTGTCACGTGATTGCAAACGCCCTATTCGGGGATTTAAAACATATTTAAAACATATTTGAAATGCGAAAGGAAGGAAAAAAACCACATACCGTAACTATAATATAGCACCTCTCCCATCAATGTCCAGGTGACCCAACTATTCTCGTCTTGAATATCTTCCTTTTTTCTCATTGTTCCGCCACTGTGAGCTCCAGAACAAGCCTGTGTGTGGTTCTTTGTATACTGTTCTAGATCATCGTCCCATGTCTGGGTTGGGAAAGAAAGGAAATAATTTGTGTACAAAGTCATTACGTGATACTGAGTGAAGTTCTTTAAGTATTGCTTTATATCCCTCCCCTCCCCCCAATATTTAAGATGGGAAATTCTTAGACTGCTTAAAAAAGTGTTATTTTATTATATTTTTATCGTAAAAAAATGTTGTAAAAATTGGATAGCGAAATTTAAGGATATATAATCAGACGTCGTTACGTAGGAATTGTGGAGCACAGTTATATACCACAGCATACATGGCGATTATGTAGTCGGCACAATTCAGATGGATTTTTTAATTTCCTAAATACGCTGTTCACAAAGTCATGGGCACTTTCCAGACGCCGATAAACAAAAAACTCCAAGGGATTTAACTCGGATTCGAAACCAAGATGTGTATCTGACGCGCCGCTACTAAATCAAACTAAAATGTTTGTATATCAAGAGAGAGAGAAGAACGTCTTACCAACTCGCGCATCTCAAAAGCTGGGGGGTAAACAATACTCCTGTATGCGTTACTGAGCTGTAGAATTAGAGTTTTCTCCTCCTCTGTGAAGGAAGTTTTATTCACTGCTGAAGACTTGGTGAAGGTCTTGTACTTCTTGAAGAGATCATCGCGGGTGAAATACGTCACTCCTATGGCGCACTGGAAGTGGAGCGCCCAGAAGCACAATGCCAAAACTGTCGAAAAGACCGTTCTTTGATTGGCTGTTAGGGTTCCCATTTTACGCGGTACATGCGATTGACTTTGTCCGTTTCTGAAATAAAATAATATATTTATAATATTAATACTGCAGCTATAACGATATATTGCATTATAATGATAATAGTAATATTTGTATAGCGCTGCCAACAAACATAATGTAAGCTCAGAGCGTTATAAAACGTTATAAAACTAGCAAGTCAACATACAATTAGAAATAGAGCTGCCAACCAGTGGCATAGCTAGGGAGGGACAGGGGGGGACATATGTCCCCGGGCGCCACGTTAGGGGGCGCGAAAATGAGTATTGTTTATTTTGATGTAAACTAACGTATCCCAAATACGTTTGCAAGATTGAATTTTGGAGCTCCACAAATATCTTCATTACATACCAGTTGGCAAGCATGATTTTGGCGCCCCCATTGAGGGGCGCCATTCTACTCATAAACAAATGACACATGCATAATGTAGGAATCAGAAAAAACAAGTACTACGGTATCTTACTTGACTCAACAACCGATCTAGGACACCGGGAACAGCTTTCTCAAGTCATCAGATTTGTGGATGTGGATTTTCAAACTAAAAAAGTACCCATCAAAGAATCAATTTTAGGTTTTGTTCAGATACATTCTAAAGACGCAGCAAGCCTTGAAATTGAAAGAGTTATCGTAGAGAAACTGGAATCTGATAACATACCTCTAGCCTACTGTCGGTCAAAATGTTATGACAATGCTGCTGTAATGACTGGACATATATCCGCCTTCAGCAGCGAATATGTGCCAGAAATCACAGAGCGTTGCTCGTCAACCGTGACAACCACAGCTTAAACTTAGCAGAAGTACACTCAGCTAAACAGGATCCAGTTGTTATCACATTTGTTGGAACAGTTGAAAATATATATTTGTTTTTCTCTCGTTCAACAACTCGTTGGGAAGAATTAAAAGAGTTGTGCCAATCACAATGAAGAGGGAGTCTGAAACACGCTGGAGTGTAGGGTCAGAAGCTGTTAAAGCTATTTATGAAGGACTAGTGACTAGATGAACTAGTGGGGCTGATGGAAAAATTATCAGAAGATGCAACTATGACGCCTGACACCAGAAGTGATGCAGTAACTTTGCTGGCAGGTATATTAAACGTTAACCTTCTGATTTTGTTACATTTCTAGAACATCATACTTGGGAAAATGTATCGTGTCCAGAAACGTGTTATGAACAGCGTAATTGATAGACTCCAACAGGAGTTATCAATACGGTTTTTACGTCCAAAAGGTAAACATCAAATTTCGATTTTTACTAGACGTCAAAACTCTTCTCGCTGAGACGAGAAATGTCGATACTTTTCGTCAAAATTGCTTAGATTTTGGAAATTTCTACGACACTGACGTCAATAGTCACGAATTGTGCACAGAAATCGGAGACTGCAAAATGCTGCTCAGTACTCGGACTGAAGTTCTACTGGAAACTCCTTTGGATCTTCTTGGTTTTATTGTTTCATATGGAGATGATGTATTCCCGAATCTGCGCATTTCGCTGCAAATACTTCTTACAATTGCTGTTTCAATTTGAGCGGTTTTTCAGCAAACTGAAGCTTATTTTGTCTTATTTACGTGCTTCAATGGAACAAGATCGTCTGAGTGATCTTGCACTCCTTAGCATCGAAAGAGAAACATTTGAGAATATTCATTTTGACAACGTGATTGACGAGTTTGCGACAGTCAAATCAAGGAGGATCAATTTGTTGTAGACTATGTCTATTCCAGTCATGTATAATTAGTATTTTTTTTTTCAAATAACTTGTTCACAATCGTATAGAGTATAGTGAATTATTAGTCTGTATTCTATTTAATTAAAATTCCAGATACTTCAAAAATGAACCATAACCTTATAAACCGTAAAATTTCAAAAATTTTCTATGGGGCTCAGTGAGCCCTCAGACTTTGTCGGTCTGAGAAAGGGAGCAGACTTTGTGTCATGTCCCCGGGCGCAGATGACCCTAGCTACGCCACTGCTGCCAACAAACATAATGTAAGCTCAGAGTGTTATAATAAGTTATAAAACTAGTGAGTCAACATACCGTACAATTAGAAATATTCGGCAGATAGATAATATTACAGCTGTTGTGTTGTTCAGTATGCTAGTTCTACTAGACGCTTTTATTCTTTACATCACAATTTTGGTATGATAATGAAACGTAGATGCATTGACTATATATAGTCTAGTCAAGGAATGCAAGAAACAGTTTATTCTGCTGGGTATCAGGTGGGTTCGAATGATTTATGCGCTGCACCGATTAGCCGTTGTTAAATATCAACAGGAAAGTTAAAAAGAAAAAAAGACAATAATTCTACGTGGGTGGCAACACTGAAATGATGTGTATAGTATCACACCTTGGCTGTTATCTTCCACTTCCTATAAATGGGGAAAACGCCCATGTTTGTCAAGATTATCCTCATTAGTTTCAAATGTATGTATAAGAAGTGAACAAAAATGAATACCTTTGGGAAAAAAAATGTCAATTTTATTTATTTATATTTTCGGAACGTCAAAAGGAAACGAGGGGAAATAATTGAGTGAAAGGAAAATAATTACTTTACAGGATAGGAATAATAAATCATGACGCTGTTGTTTTGCATTGTATTTTTATCTACACGTAAGCCATAAAAACATATTTTGTTATAAAGCATGGTATTGTGATCAAATAAGCACAAGTCGATTTCAGTTTAATTAAAAGAATTTTGAAACATCAACATGTAAGATTCTCAATAGGCAAGAAATTTGCAATGATGTTAATTCTTCAAAGTTGTTAGAATTAATTGAGACACTTACGATTAAAACTCTGTCCAATTTCGACACGAAGAAGAACAGTTTCAAAACAATTCAATTATTTATAAAGACCGTTGCACATTTTGATGTTATATATGTAACCTTTTAATGTTATGTATGTTGTACATTTTGTTGTTATATATGTAACATTTTGATGTTATGTATGGAACATTTTGATATTATGTGTGTAACATTTTTATATTATGTATGGAACATTTTGATGTTATGTTTGTAACATTTTGATATTATACATGGAACATTGTGATGTTATGTATGGAACATTTTGATATTACGTATGTAACATTTTGATGTTATGTATGGAACATTTTGATGTTATGTATGGAACTTTAGAATTAGTGAACGAACATTCATTCTTTGATCCAAAATGTCCAACAATCTTTTGTAAATATTCAAACACAGCCATCATTTATTGGCATTAATGGTTTTAAACCCATATTTTTATTAAAGTATATTTTATAGAATGCGTACAACTTAAAGTAGATGGTATTGACTACACTATCTGTGATGTATGTTGTGCTCTATTGCGATTGTAAAGAAAACAACACATAAAATACTAAGCATTTAAACCTAATCCTACAGTTCATGTTTCTCATTACATCGCCAAGATATGTTTTTTAGATACGACTGACATTTATTTTTCTTCCTTGTAAGTGAATGAGCAGCCATGGCGTGTCGTGCTACGTCACATACGTGTGTTGTGTTAAAGTACAACTATGTTCAAGCACATGTGTGTTAAATTCAAATACAATTGTGTTATGTTTTAAAAAGCTGGTGTTGTGTTTTTAAAGCATAAATTTTTTTGTTGAAGTGTAAATTGGCATGTTTTGTGTCAATAAGGCGATATGTATCAAAGCATGTGTGTTAGGTTTAAGCGCACATATGAAGTGTTTAATTACGCATATGATATGTATTACAAATGTAATAAGAATATAAAACTAAAATGCTATCTCACATTAGTTAGGCCTATACTAGAATATGCAATACCTGTATGGGACCCATCAACTAAGGGAGACATTTAAAAATTTGAACAAAGTCAAAAAAGAGCTGCAAGGTTCATAACCAGTGAATATTCCCAATTAACAAGAGTAACACCATTAGTCAAATCACTAAACCTTGAAACACTAGAGGACAGAAGGACAAAGAGTAAAGTAGTAATAATACATAAGGCATTAAACTCTAATTTAGAAATACAATACAATAACAACCTGTTGCAAAGCTCAGATAAACATAAAGACAAAAACACTTTCCTTCTCCCTTATGCGAGAACAAATGCATATAAGTACTCTTTCTTCCCGAGTGGCATTCGGGCATGGAATGGGTTACCTGAACAAACCAGAAAAACCAATAACTTAACATCATTTAAAACATTAATAAAAATGCAAGACTAGACTCGGACCACGGATGAGCGTAGGACGCAATAATCTTCTTTATAGAAGGAGCGTCTGTAATGTATAAGAAAAGAATATGTATTTGAGCTCGTGTGTGTAATTTTAAGGCATATGTTTTTCGATTACGTAGGCCTAAACGTGGTGTGTGTTTAAGTTTTAATGATTCTCCTTGAGGGGCAATTCAAATTAGAAAGAAAAATAGAGAGAGAGAGCGAGTAAGAAAATGATTTAAAAAATGGACATATAAAAAGGATAAAAAGATCGATAAACTAATAAATAAGCCTAACTTGATGTATGTAAAGAAAAGACACGAGAGTTCGAGAATTATAGAAAGACAACGAACAAAATTAATACAACTTATTGACTTAAAGGTTTTATTGACAAGTCTGAACAAATATGCAAGCATAAAAGGTCGACAAAAAAGACATTTCCGGTCTTATTCGATCATTTATTTCGAAACATGTCTGTGTGCTAATTTACTAGTTGTACGAAAATATGTAGGTAATTAAATTTTTATTTCATTTCCAAAAGATGGCGAAAAAAGAAAACGATGGATTGTGAATGTCAGATTTGAAGAATCACCTATTTATAATCCCAAACTAATTGCTTGATGCAAAAGAATTTTCGTGTTGTTGCTTTTTTTATGAATCTCCGCATTTGTGTTTTTAAATTACCAAGGACGCAACTCTTGACTAATTTATTTTATAAACAAAAAGCTACATTTAACCTAACGTGACTAACACTTTGAGTATTAATTATCGCCTATTCAATTTTGATGTTATAACTCATCTTGTAGCCGTTGTATATTTTTAAAAGACCAGAACTGGCCGTCGAGGTTGAAATCGATTGTCAAACACCACCAAAAGCATGGTATTTGTTTACGAAAATGGCGGGAAATGTCAACGGAAGCACGTGACCTCTTCTATTTAAAAAGGTTACGCTTAATTAAGACTTGTCAATTAATAGAGGATATATATATTAAAATTTAGTCAAATATTGGCACTTCTAATTTCTAATGTGTAATTTTTTATACATTATTACATTAAGACAGACAGAGAAATATACAGTAATAAACAGTTGGCGATTTTATTTCAGTCTCACAATTAACTATGTTACGAATATCGGTCATAGAGGAATGACGTAATAAGGCGTTGACCTCTTAACAAGTGCGTATTAGAGTCCAAGGTTTGACCTTTATGCCCTGAGGGCAGTTTAAATAAAATAATTCGTCCAACCCCGTGAAATATGAAGGTTATAATTCTGGATCGCAGTATTCTATAGAGCAGGAGATTAAAATGCGTATTAAGACCCTGTAGAACCTTCGATAATAGTTTTCTTTGTAAAGCCCCTACCTCCTTAAAGTTAGTTCAGTTTGAAAGTTTGTAGAGAG
This sequence comes from Anisus vortex, assembly GCA_949126835.1. Lineage (NCBI taxonomy): Eukaryota > Metazoa > Mollusca > Gastropoda > Planorbidae > Anisus > Anisus vortex. The sequence goes on along the minus strand of OX421494.1, from coordinate 39,402,242 downwards.
AAGTCGCTATATTGATACTTGTATATTTCATGTCATTTTATTGAAACACTTATGTTGCCATCAGTTGATGAAGTTATTTAAAGTTTATATTGAGTCTACAATTTAAATAAAATTGTTTATTCAACAACTGGAGTTGTTTAATCTATCATTGTTGAGAAAGGTGTTGAAGATAATTATCCCGAATATAACTACATTGCTGCATAGACCTGTCAGTCAAGGAACCCCTAGCTTGGACTTCAGATCAGCAGAATCTAGAGACTTCTAATAAAGATACAACTATATTCATTGAATCCGATTTAACGAGTCGTAATAATAGTCATCAGAGCCATAGTCCATAACAACTAACAAACTAACAGTTTGAAATAAACACAAACTCTAATTACCGTTAATTAAAATGATAAAAAATATAAAAAGCACTGCATTCTACTAAATTTATTTTAATTTTGCTGTGTTATATGCTGAATGCAGCTTGCTGTTCTCTTCGATTTTAACTATTCAAAAAACCTGATTTAGACACGCATACTCGCAGGCCGCCGAGCCAATAACGGCGTTTGCAGGGACTATAACACTAGAATTAAGAAAATGTCTTATTCAATAAGCTAATCACCCTCGGCGTGACCGACTAGGCTGGGCTTGGAATTGCTATTTATTTATTTATTTATTTTACTTTGTCTCTTTAAAATATTATCAATAATTGATAGGAAATAAATGTGAAAATACGATGTGCATAAATGTCGATATCTTCGGCATACTAGGGGATGTGTGGCTAGCACAATGCCGTCTTTACTTTACCCCAACTAATGTCAGGTACCCATCAGAGCTGGGTAGACTCAGGGGCACCCTCAAGTCCAGGAAAAAATCCTAGCTCCCACCAGGATTCGAACCCACAACCTTCCCTTCAATTGGAGTGTAAAATGTAAGCCAAATGCAAGCCGAAAATGAAGTTTGTAATTATTAACCATTGAGCAAACTGCTCGAATGTCTCCATGTTTGTGAACTTTGGTGAAACGGATGAAATAAAAATATGTACATACAAACTGATCCTAGTCTCTTTGTCTATTGTTTGAAAGGTTTTATATTATCAATGTAGGTAGTAAAAAAACAACAGAAATTAGATCTGTGTGTAAACAACAAGACAATGCCCAAAGCTGACAAAACAATAGTCTATTTATAATATGACTGCAAACGACACGCTCTATTTACTCTATTGTTGGCTACGCCCACAAATCAGTGCGACAAAGTAGTTTCCTAATGAATAGCTTCATAGAACGTCAGATGAGTGATGACAATACTAGAAACTGAATAGTTAACATTGAAGAGAATAACAAGTTTTTTCACTTACAGCTCAACATAAGTAAAAAAATAAATTAATTGAGTACGAAGCTGTCCTTTTATATTTAATTCATTTTATTTTTTAATTAATTAGATGTATTATTTAGTTTGATGTCAGTTCATTGTTTGAATTATATGAAATACATGATCATATAATCTGTATAATCATCACTCTATCAATTATTAGTTAATTGTGTTAATTATATGAAATACATGATCATATAATCTGTATAATTATCACTCTATCAATGATTAGTTAATTGTGTTAATTATATGAAATACATGATCATATAATCTGTATAATTATCACTCTATCAATTATTAGTTAATTGTGTTAATTATATGAAATACATGATCATATAATCTGTATAATTATCACTCTATCAATGATTAGTTAATTGTGTTAATTATATGAAATACATGATCATATAATCTGTATAATTATCACTCTATCAATTATTAGTTAATTGTGTTAATTATATGAAATACATGATCATATAATCTGTATAATCATCACTCTATCAATTATTAGTTAATTGTGTTAATTATATGAAATACATGATCATATAATCTGTATAATTATCACTCTATCAATGATTAGTTAATTGTGTTAATTATATGAAATACATGATCATATAATCTGTATAATTATCACTCTATCAATGATTAGTTAATTGTGTTAATTATATGAAATACATGATCATATAATCTGTATAATTATCACTCTATCAATGATTAGTTAATTGTGTTAATTATATGAAATACATGATCATATAATCTGTATAATTATCACTCTATCAATTATTAGTTAATTGTGTTAATTATATGAAATACATGATCATATAATCTGTATAATTATCACTCTATCAATTATTAGTTAATTGTGTTAATTATATGAAATACATGATCATATAATCTGTATAATTATCACTCTATCAATTATTAGTTAATTGAGTTAATTATATGAAATACATGATCATATAATCTGTATAATCATCACTCTATCAATTATTATCTGTCCCTCTGTTCGCTTCATGGTCTGTCTAACTGTCCATATATCTATTGATCTGTCTACCAGTCTGTCTATGTGTCTATCTGTCGGTATATCATAAAATAAACCGATATGGGTTCTCTTCTTCTTTGTCATAGAACGTTTAATTTTTATTTTTTCTGGCTGTATTTGTTCTGCCTTGTATGTATCTATATGCCTGTCAACCTGTCTCTCTATAGGTTATACACTATAGACAATAGATTCTTAGAAATCAATGTTAAACTACTAACAAAGTGAAATATAAACATCTTGAAGAGTTTAACGAGGAACTTAATTTGCACAAACAATCTTTACAAATAGACAATTGTTGTGTAACTTTTCATATTAATATAATACAAGTTACACAATTTAAGCACTAGTTTGACATATATTATATATATATATATTAAAACACCAAAAATCTCTACTCACATTAATATGAAATGTGCTGTTCAGAGCGAGGCTTTCAGTTAAGAACTACATTTTGGTATACCTGATATTATGCTTTTATATATATATAGGTGTGTTTGTATGTAGACCTATATATTTATGTGTGCATGTAAACCTATCGCATTCATTTATGCATTAACAACAACAGTGGCGTAGCAACTACGTCGGCTCCATACGGCACCTTTTTATTGGGGGAGGGGGGCGGCTGTAATTTCTAACAGAACATAGTGTTGTTTTTAAATGTCTTTTACTTATTTCAAAACCAAATAATCCGTTGTTAAATGTAATGTTTACTTAGTATAAAGGTCATGTTATTTTTAATCTACTCTTCGCATTTTTACTTTAGTTCTCTTTTTAAAACAGCTGGTCTTTAGAGGGTTAAGATGTTTATGTAATCTTTCTCCTGTGTTACAGACTTCCCTTCTATAAGAAAGATTATTGCGTAACATGCTTTTCCGTGGTTTTAATTATTTAATTTTGCATTTTGATTCGGGTTTTGATGCATTCCTGGTTTGCTCAGTCACGTCATTCCAGGCGCTGGTTCCACTCGGAAAAAAAGACATTTTAAAAAGTTCGATGCAGGTGTTTCTAAATTTAGTTTTTTAATTATTGGAGCAAATTGTGAATAATTATTTATAGCGAGTTTTACATCATTTTTTCTAATTTCTATCCTTTCTAATTAATTATAGTCTTTGACTAAATGTTTAGTTAGTATATGATTGTAGTTTAAATTAACTATTTGAAATAACCGTACGGTTACAATACATTTTCTATTTAAATTTAATCACATGGTTAATCTAGATATTCACTACATATAGTGAGAGTATATAAAGGCCTACTTTTTGTTTATCGTTCAATCCACTAGTGAGCCGTGGTCAGGGAAACCCACGAATTAACACTGTGGATGTATTTCGATCGCATGGAGAGATGCTCTATATCAAAGGTGCTCAACCTTTTCCGGCTCACCGCCCCCTTTTTCCAATTAATTTCTAAGTCGACGGCTGGACTTGTGGATTTGTATGTGTGACATTTAGTTTATAGGTAAAAAGATTCATCTTCTTGTACATTTATTTCTTTTTACATGCGTTAATATTTCTTCTCTATGGCTAAAGTTTTTGTTTGTCAAGCTGTAGACAAGTAAAATAGTTTATTTAAAAGATTGTTATGTTAGGAAAAAAACCTTTTTTTTTGTTTCCACACTTTTATTGTAGTGGTGACACTATGTAAGCTAGAACTGGCTTTAATGTATGTTTAAATTGATTGTTTTAAAACATTTTGTGAGTGTTGACACCTGATTCTCACCTGAGATGTGTTGGCACTAATTTTTTTTTATTGCATTATTTCGTGAAATATTGTAATGGCTTTCGTCCTGGTAGATGTCAATTGAAGGAGTGGATTTTTTAAGAGGCACCACAAAGTTATTGCTGTTTTATTTATTTTTTTATCGTTTATGATGAATTTATTTTTGCATTGTTTGACTGGTGTGGAGGATTTGCATTTTGTTATAATGGAGGTGTTTTTAGTGACGCAAAGCTTTTGTTAATGGCATTGTGGAGTCGACAAGGCTCACTTTGTGGTTGCCACATTATGGTTGCCACATTATGGTACTTTAAAAACTGCAGTTATCTGTGTGAGCCACTTTTTATACTTTGATGTCTTAAGTGTAATTTTGCTCTTCAACGCCAATTTACCGCCCTCGGGAACGTAAGCACCGTCTACCCCCTTCCGATAGCGCCCACTATGCGCCATATAAATGTAAATCTTAGAAAATGTAGGATTTACCTTACTTTTTAATTCATAAATATTCCCGATATTTTATTATAATTTATTTCAAAGAGATACAAAGAACTTAGATACACTTTTACTTCATGCCTAGTCTCGATGTTAAATAAAATGTTTAGACTACTTTATGTTTAATCATGGTGTTCAATAAATGTTTAGGCTACTTCATATAATATAATCATGGTGTTAAAAATATTTTGTCTACTTCATGTATAATCGTGTTGTTTAATAAAATGTTTAGGCTACTTTATTCATATAATATAATCATGGTGTTAATAAAATGTTTATAGATTACTTCATGTATAATCGAGGTGTTAATAAAATGTTTAGGCTACTTCATATATAATCATTGGGTTCAATAAAATGTTTTCTTCATATAGTCTAAAAATATTATATAATCAGGCAATTAGCCTACTTAGAGTCTAAACCTTTCGTAGCCTATTCACAAATACAATGAAATATTTCTATAATTATTTCTGAACTAGCTATAAGCACATATTCCGCAGCTCTCTGTCACGTCACTGAACACAGTTGCCTAAGTTGCACTATGAAATATTCTAGTTGAATAAAAGAAGATAGAATGCATTTATTCTATACTAAAATATGTAAATAGTATAAATTTATTACCATGAATCCACACAAAGCTGTTCACTCACATGAAATTTAATCCCTGCAGTTTCACAATGATAGAGTATGGTTACGTCTCCTGGGTCTCTTTCAAACATTAATCTCCCAGGAGGATTAAAATATCGTCATATTCATCCCATCGTAAACAATCCTCCCCCTCGTCGTCATCTCATCTTTATTTTATCTGCAGCAGACGACTATCAGAGTAACGCGGGAAACCTTTTAGTGCTGTTGTTATTTCTTCCTCAAAGCTAATAATACACTTTCGAACTGAATCAACACTGTATGTAGGCCAGTGAGGCTAGTGTACATCTACTGCACACTTACGTCGACGTCTGCTAGACCGATCACAGAAGGAAAAAAATTAGTCCAGTGAACTTGTTCGTCAAGTTCAGATTTTAGCTTTCAATTTCTCGGTTCATTGAACATATCTAGTAGTGACTGATACATTATGTGGCGGGTTGAGGGTGGAACTGTAAAAAAAAGCCCATGCAGAAATGAGACTAAAAACTTAATTTACATATATAATATATGTTTATGTTTTATGAGTTAACCTATTATAGCCATAACCGTTTAATGGCGTTTAACCTTATATAACAAGAATTTTGTTTTAAATAACAGTGTTTAATTTAATGTCAATTTATTATATAACCGTAAATAGGCATAATGTTTAATTAATTAAATGTTTTCTTCGCAGTGATATCAATCAGCATATAAACCACACTATAGTTGTGAAACTGCTTAGGTTAAACTAATGAATTATTTTTTATGAGCAATGGAACGTCAAGAAGTAGGCCCCTAACTGCATTGAGTGCAGCATTTGATACAGTAAATAATGTCGGTTTGTTATCTATGCTAGATAGATAAAATAAATTTTATAATCTTCCTTGAAATTCGTTGATATATAGGCCAATGAACAAAGTAAAATTAAATACTAAGACTATTTTCAATTCAAATGTTAACAAGTAAAACTAACGTACAGTAATCTCGTTGGATCAAATCAATCAATGAGGCCGGTGAAGCAGCCTTCATTAGTTTCTGTGGCCACGGCTACACTATGTGTCCCCAACAAATGTCTGGTACCCACCAGAAATGGGAAAAACTCCTTCATAATCTTATTGCCCCAAAAGTTAACAAGGGACAGGCAAAAATATACAAAGTGGAAAAGATGACAGTAAAACCGGTGCAGTCAACGTCTTTATTAAAATAATCTACTTTTATGTATTCGTTATTCAGAAGGCAAGACAAGTGCCAACACCCAACACTCTAGTCCACCATTGACGAGTCTTAAATTAAATAGGCAATTTGGATGCAAATGCATTTCCGCTAAATTCCCGTATAATTATCTTTTTGGCATGTTTCAAGTGCATTGTTGAACTTTCGGTTTCATTTTGTTTTGCTTACAATGGCAACCATTGATAAGTAAGTCTTAACAAATATGCATGCATAATAGGTCGCATAGAAAGACATTTCCGGTCTTATTCGATCATTTGATTAAAAAAACGTGTTACTGATTATCTTCCATTGGATAAGGTCACGCCTAATTAAGACTTGTCAATTACGATTGAAAGCAGAAATTTACGCCTTGTTGCTGACTTAACATTCACAGATGTGGAGAAATTCATTGCACTTTCAACAAGTTCAGGCCGACTACAAATAACCAAAGGCTTTAAGTATTATTGTGAGGATTTTGTCTTCCTTATTAAAAGTGAGTATGCCAGAATTTATAGCAGAAGGCAGCCATTTTTTAAATCCAATTTAGCGAATAGGATCGGAAGTGATGTTGCATCCAAAATGTTAAATGTTTGCATACATAAGATTTAAGACGTCAATGACCTATTAGCTTTATTTGTGTATCTACTTCCCTCCCTTGTTACAATACCGGTTAATAGTTGTTTTTTCTTTCAATTTTGATATTAAGGTTGTTTATGTGTTTAAACCATGGAAACTAGCCAAACAAGAAAAATAATTTACTATTGCGATCAGAAAAAAAAAATTACATCATCAAAGACCAAACACATTAATTTATTATCTAATGCAGTCTAATGAGATGGGGAGGTCTACTATTGCCTAAAATCTTCTCAATGGTTATAGATTGTTTAATGAAAGAACAAGGAACATGTCCAGAGGCATTCGGTGATCACTTAAACAGAAATTGGAGGACTTAGATTTTGCAGACGTTAGTCTACTAGCTTATTCCCATGAACACATGCAGTCAATGGCTTTTTTTAACAAGTGGCCAAATCCACTGGACTGGAAATTAACTTAGAAAAAACAAAAGTCATGAGAATAAACGCCAACAAAACCATCACTTTATGGATCAGAGAATTCGTTGAAGAAGTCGACCAATTTACCCACCAAGCTTCTTCTCTGGAGGTTCAGAAAAAGGGTGAAGACCAAGATCAGCAAAGCAGGATAAGCATTTGACATGATGAGTGTGACTAAAGAAAATTCTCACCCACATCACTAAATTACACATTTTTTATGCCTATGTGAAGTCAGGGCTGGCATATGGGTCAGAATAGTAGAGACACAAAAAGAAAAGCTCTGAAAATATAAGTCCATACCAGCAGTTGCCTTCGCCAGATCCTCCATATAAAATGTCACGATTTTATAACAAATAAAGAAGATGAAAGCTGGCCAAAAGGACGAATGGTCAGCATTCGGGATCGTCAAAAAAGAAAATCGAAGTGGATTGGCTACATCCTAAGAAAGGGTAAAGAAAACATAGCCAGCCAAGGAACTAGAAAGGAATACCCCAAAGGAAACACAAAAGGATTTAAAACACAACCACCTGGACGAGATGATTGGACAAGGAAATGAAAGAAGGTGGAATAAAGAGGTAGGAGATGAAGAGGCTGTCACAATACCGAAAAGAATGGCTTAACATAGTCGATGCCTTATGTCCAACCAAAGTTTTACAGGAGTTTGATAGTTTGAAACTCAATGATGCCCAATCTAAAATCTTGTTTCAATCTGATTTGGGTGTGTCTTTGCTACCCATGGCTAAGATAAATTATATAAAGCAACACCCACATAGTATAAATAGTCTAAGCACGTAAAAAGACGTGCTATTTGTTCCCATTATAGATAATAATAAGCGTTAATAAAATTATAGCTGGCGAGCACAAGTGGAACTAAAAGTTTTGGAAATGTCAGTCAAGTAGGTCATTATAACTGTGGCGTAGTGTTGCAGAAGTCAGACCAACGGTAATGCGGCAGTAATGCCCTTACATTAGATCCTTTCACGCATGGTTGTATAAGGCTCTAGAATTGCGAGAAAAAAATATTGACTCGTGTAGAATGAATGAAACTTTCAATGAGGAGATTTATGAATGTTTAGAGGAAAATGAATAGGTAAATAGAAACGGACTTGAATAGTTAGGTATGTGTGTAGGCTACAGAAATAAAAATGTGTGTGTGTGTGTGTACATGTGTGTATATTCTAATGTGTGTGTAGGTCTCTACGTATATGTGTTTATATGTATATGTCCACGTCACTGGAAAGGATTATGAATCATAGGCGTGACTTTTAAACAATGAATAATTGAGTTTAAGACGTGTGTGTTTGTGTATCAGTGTGCGTGCCTAAGGGCGAATTATAACAATTTAAGATTCCATTTCGTTTGCAACGGTCCATTGAGTTTGTGAATTGAGATTGAAGGTCTATATATTGGTTGGGCAATGGTGCTGCATGCTTAGTGTTTGTAAAGGTGATTACTTGTATGGCGCGCACATTCACAATATTATATGTATAGATATATTAAATTACACAACATATAAAACACAACCGAAGGTATATAAAAATATCGATGATTATGATGTCGATGTTGCAGTGTTGATTCTCAATGCATTTATAAAGCGAGTCACTTGAACAACACATGAATAAAATTTAAATACAATTAGTTAGTTAATAAATAAAATAAAGGCACACCTTTATATTCCCTACAATTTATACGCTCGCTTTTCATTAGAGGCAATCAGAAGGAATTATTTATGAATTCAGTAATTTAACGAAAAAATAGATTAAGTGTTTCCCTCCCGCCTGGTTTAATGTTTGCGTTTCTATTGGTGTGACGTAAATTAACAAGGGATATAACCTTTTCATTATATTAATGTTTATCCCATACGACCAAAACATAACTCAAATAATAGGTTATATACCAATGTAGATCATAACATTAGCTATTAATACCGATATTTCTTATACACTGTTTTTATTAATATCAAACACAATAAGTCCATGAGCCATGGCTCTGCCTATTTTAATAGAAATGGTTTACAATAAATAAATATATCACATAGAAAATAAACAAAAACAACAACAAACAACCATAACTTAATATATATGTATTTTCATTATATGGCAAAATATGAATCATAGAATGTCAACTCGACCCCGTACTTGGACTTGCTACGTTCAACGTTCCCACGCCTGGCGTGTGCTTGTTCAAATAAAGGCAGGTCTAAAATAGTCCGCATGAATGTAAACTTCACTGGAAAAAAAAACTGATTATTACAAAGAAAAAGTTTGTAGAGCTTGAAGTTATTTCAATTTTTTCACTGTTTTTGTTGATTTTGTTTCAAATTTTAGAATTTTTTTCAACCCATGGAAGAGGAGTGATTCTAAATTTAGTAAGCTAAAACAAAAAAGTAATTAGAATAATATTAACATTTTAAGTGATGCTTTTGTTCTTATAATAATCGCAATAGCCGACATCTAAAGTCAATCAATATATCATATAAATATATTAGATAGTAAAAGCAATAGAATTATATTTATTATTTTTTATAATGATATAATATAATATAGGTTGAGTAATCGAATTAATATTTGGTTGGTATAAGAAGGTGTGTAACATTCAGAGTCATTTCCCCTTGATGTCTTTCAATCTCGCCACCACCACCACCCTCTCCTTTTCCCCTTTCTTTTTCTTACCCATTTCTCTGTTTATAGATGAGATTTAGTAGCACAGAGAAAATATTCCATGCACTGTCCCCATGATGTACATATGAGGATCGAGGACGAATTGCAGTGTGTAGCATGAAATTAAACATTTGGGTTGTCCCCCTTCGTTAAAAAAAAAGGACCTAATGTAGCTTTATATAAACATATTTGTAACAGGTAGATGTGGATCTAATATATTAATAGAAAGATATTGGTACGCAAAATATTGCACATTTTTAGACGTCAAATGAAAAGGGGAATTATGTCGTAGGTTTTTCAAGCTAAGCGACTTGTGTGATGTAAATAAATAAATGGTTAACGGATTAAGCTGAATTAGAATTGAAAACTAGAAGCAACATAACCAAGAATTAAGAATAATATATATAAACATATTATATCCCCTACAAACATGTTTGCCTACATCCATGACAATAGTTGATGTTGTTGTTTGTTTTTTTGTGTATATTAATTCATGTTTGATGCACTAGTAGTCATTGGTAATGTGGGTCTCACAATATTTTCAAAGCACCAAACTAAAATGTAAATCAACAGAGACATTTTCTTTGATAAGCCAATTGAAGGATAAGCATTTATTGTGTTCAAGAAACTATTGATACAAGCATAGAATTGAAAAGCTTTTGATATTCAACAAGATATATTGTTTAAACAAGTCAAGTTCATTGTAATTATTCAGTCAATTTAGAAATACTTTACAAACATCAATGACAAACAATGGCAAAATTTTAAAATAATTATTTTCTTGTGTTTGCGAGCTGTTAACTAAGTTACTTATTTCTTAGCTTTATTACTATTAATGAAAAGAAAAAACAATAAAGCTTAACTCGTTGTGAAAGTTTATCTTATAGATTATAATAGATTCTGTTACAGAAGCACAGACTCTGCATAAGATTATTGCGTCTTACACTTATTATTGTTTTAAGTCTTGTTTTACATTTTGATAAGTGTTTTAAATAATTATATTTTTTTTCGAACTAGTTCAGTTAACCTATTCCATGCACGAATACCTCTGGCGAAGAAAGTGAATTTATATGAATCTTTCCTTGTAACTGGAATTGGAATTTTTTTTATCTCGATGTTTTGCAGAATATTTTATTAAGATTAAGTAAACACTTTTTGTGCTATTATAACAGTGAATAGTTTTGATAATCAGTTTATGAAAACAAATATTTACAACTGTAGACTTTTTAACAATCTTACTTGCAAATATTGTTACAAGTTTCTGGGCATAAAGTATAAAACATTCATTGATACTATTTAACTAATAGTTTTATTTTATTTAATAACTTTAATGAAACCTATTTATAACTACCAAACCAAGTTCCCAAAAGGAAAAAAAGAAAGATAACTCTAGCATTTCAATTTGGACTATATTAGACATTACCGGTACTTAATATTATCTTCAAATAAAAAAAAACACTTTTGTTGTTCTGTTGATTAAGATATAAACTTTAATTTAATGTACCGAAAGTATTCAAAATGAAACCTTTAAACTAATATTTGGTCTGTTTCATCAAATTTTTACAATTTGATTTTTCATATAAACATTTACTTATTAATATAAATTACACTGCTATTAACCTTAATATGTGTGACTTTTTTTTCCACCAAATCGTGGACACTGCTTATGCTTTCAGGTGGTGAAAGTGTTACAAGTATAAACAATATAAATTTAAAATTTCAAACATTAAAAAAAGAACATATTGGTTAAATTAAAAGGTATAAACTACTATGAACCATCTATTTGTGGGCTATAGATTATTCTAGTTTCCATTTATTTTCTTTCTCAAATCAAAATAAAATTAAATTGCATGTAAAGTTAAAAACAGCAACAACATAAAATAATAAATCTACACTATTGTGTAATGCCCATCATAAGTCTTTCAACGACATGGTTTTCTCAAAGTGATGTTAATCTACTGGTATTTAGAGTGGTTTTCTCAAAGTGATGTTGATCTACCGGTATTTAGAGTGGTTTTCTCAAAGTGATGTTAATCTACCGGTATTTAGAGTGGTTTTCTCAAAGTAATGTTAATCTACCGGTATCTAGCATTTCTTGATTGTATGATATCATTACACAGCAACATCTCCCAAAGCCGTAAACTCTATAGGCCAGTGACTCGACAATCTCCAGTAAACCCACGATGAAGAAATCTCAGATATGGGCCAACTGAAATAAAGATTTTAAAATCATTACATGAATAAATGTTTGGCATTTCTTTTTCCCCCCTTTTTTCTGTACTATTGTTTGCATGTATATTTGTCTAGTGTCTATATTGTTATGTATAGTAGCAAATGTTTAGAATATATTATATGTTATCGTGTTAACTGTTGTTTATAATTTCAATCAGTATGGTAATTGCATGTTTTTACTCTATGTGCTCTATATCATATTTCATATTGTAATGTAAGTTTTTCTTTGGTAAGTAATCTGTAACACTGATTATGGGCTCATGTTTTAAGTATAATTTGTTTTCACGGATGTATAATATATGTTTATTTCACATAAACCAGAGAATCTAATCTTATGCCATGCTTCCTAAAGTTTCATAACATTTCAAATATATGGGCTGATTGTCTTTCGAGACTAAGTAGTCAAAATTAACTGGGGGCAACTTTCGGCTCCGAAGTTTTACAAAATGAACGCCAAACCAATTTACGAGATGAATGATAAAGCTCTGGAAGGAATGTGAACAGTTCTTATGAACTTTGAAAGAAGAGAACGGTGATCTGGAGGGAACTTTAAACACACCTTTAATGCAAAAGAATGATAATCTATGACTCTATGGCTCATACGTTCATCTCATGGTTCATCTCATTGGTTAATCTCATTGGTTCATCTCATTGGTTCATCTCATGGTTCATCTCATTAGTTCATCTCATTGGTTCATCTCATTTGTTCATCTCATTGGTTCATCTCATGGTTCATCTCATTAGTTCATCTCATTGGTTCATCTCATTGGTTCATCTCATGGTTCATCTCATTGGTTCATCTCATGGTTCATCTCATTGGTTCATAGGAATGAACATGTCAGTTCTCAGTCAATCAGAGTTCTAGATTTATTCAAACATTAAATTGTGGTTAGGAAAGTTTTAGAAATTAGACGGACAGAAAAAATGGACACATTGACAGAGTATTTAGACTTACCACACAATTTGTTTCGACAATATTGGAAATGATAACCTTGTTTCAGCCTGGTACAGTCTGAACAAACAGTTCCCGTCGTGTAGGGTTTGCTAGCACTGAAGTACCTGGTGGAACAATGACATTAACTCTGTTAAAGGCTTCTTGAAACAGATAAATACGATATTGACAAATACACAATATAGGTGAAAGCGAATCAATGGAAATGTTTTACAATGGAATTGAGAACTTACTGGGCGTCATAGACGCAGGCTATGTAGGTGGCAGGAGTTGGGTAGCGGCTAATACTGAAGTTATCACATACATTAATAGAACAGCCAACTCTGGAGTTCTTAGCTGTTGTCATCTATGAAATACAGAAAAAAACACTTTAAAAAACTTTATTATTGGTATATTTCAGGAAGAATATAATTATCACTATATCGTCTAGATCGGTAAATGTAGATGATTAATTACCACTAGATAATGTCCACATTCTCTACCAGGTAGACAAGTTTTGCTTGTGATATTGTAGTCTTGACCTTCTCGCCACCACATCCACATGGCTTCTTCTATACTGTATACTGAACCTGGACATTAAGTAAACAAGTACAGCGCATTTGTAAATATAATATATTTAATGATGCTAAGCAATATATTGTATAATGTGTAGCCCAATATATATATATACTTAAATTGATTAGTAAGTAGCCTACGTATGAGCTTGAGTAAAGACGTACTCACCATGGCGGTAGTAGAGAACCTCCCCCATCCAGTTCCACGTCTGCCAAGATCCAGGGTCACTGTCGTCCCATTTCTTAACCATTGACCTGTGACTGTGTGCTCCAGTGCAAGAATGGGTGTGGTTTCTTGCAAACTCTTCAAGGTCAGTATCCCATACCTGGGGTAATGATTAGTGGAGACACTTTAAAATAGTTGGAGCCAGTAAGTAGTTAATGAATGCGTCAGTACATAAAGGTCAAAGAACCAAGAAAAGCATTCAATTCCAATAGAAATAAAATACAACAATAATTTATTACACAGCTCATATAGACATGATGATACACTCGTTTTTTTTTTAATTAATATTTTATATGCAAGAACAAACGCATTAAGTTCTTTCTCCGCGAGTGGGCTTCGGGCATGTTATGGGTTGCATGAAAAAAACAACAGGAAAACCAAAAAATGAACATTTGTGAAATCCCTGGAAATTGGGTAGCAGACTAGTTAGCCAGGCTTGGTAGTAAATATAAATAAAATACAGCTAGATCACATATTTCCTAGTGTAAGGCAAATGTCATTAAAAAAAACTTGTTTAATTGCACATGGATGAGGGCAACACAATCCCCTAGTAAACAACAATTGGCTATACCTCACCAGTACCAGCTTAATACTTAACATGGTCTGATAGGAAAAAATGTATTGATCCAAAAACACAGTTAAAGAAATTAATTTTCATAACACTACAATACACATACATCATACAATAGACAGTAGGCCTATACAAACAGTAGGCTAAGTAGTCAATAAACCAACAATTAGTCATCAGCACCATCATCAACAAACCCTTGCTTGTTGTGGTCGTTTGGGGGGGGGGGAAGACTCAGTACTCAGTAGTCATCTTTCTCCATTTTTGCCTACCTTGAGAGGCTGTAAATAGTTCAGCCATTTGCAGCTTTGTCCAATCAGTACTTGTACACAAAGAATGCTCTAACATTGTGATCTAGTGGGATCTCGAGTTGAAATTCAATGAGGCTTCAGCATTTATTGCTCTGAATCAAAAGACACTACTGAATCTACCCATCTTATACCGGCATCCGCCGGGTAAAGTAAAGCATGTGGATGTGTTAGGTGTTAAGACAAGATACGTCAAAATCACTCCGAACGAAGCAAATAAAACTCTGCATCGACTGTATACAGAAAAGCAGCACTTGAAATGAAAGTACTTGGTGAAAGTGTAGGCCCTAGTTGACATAACTTTAAGTTATTGTCCAGAATCTCTTGGTCAATGGGATTTCTAGCATGAAGAATTGTGCCTGTAAACTATAGACCTTTATGGTCTACAAAATCGAATTCTACTTACTTTTTTTACCATTACATTTAAATACGTATGATATATGCACTAAATTATATTACTTGTACTTGTCACAAAAATAAAACAATTCAAGTATTCTGGACATGCTAGTAAACCTACCAATTCTCTCATGTCAGTGGCTTCTGGTACTACCATACTTCTGTATGCGTTATGTAGATTTAAAATCAAACTTTTCTCAGTTTCTGTAAATGAGGTTTTGTTGACTGATGATGACATTGCAAACTCCCGAGGCTTTCTGTAAATGTCTACGTACCGGGGTCTGTGAGAGCCCCTACGCTGACCATCGCCATAGACCATATAGGTAAGTGACAAGATAGTCAGAAACGTCCAACATATACAACTCATTTTCTGTCGGTCTTGGTTCTATGAAAATATGAAATAAATTGATTCGATTCATGGAATTATATTACTTGTTATTTGTTTCTTGGTGAAATAAATTGATTCGATTCATGGAATTATATTACTTGTTATTTGTTTCTTGGTGAAATAAATTGATTCGATTCATGGAATTATATTACTTGTTATTTGTTTCTTGGTGAAATAAATTGATTCGATTCATGGAATTATATTACTTGTTATTTCGAGTCAAGAGTTTTACGTCCACAATAGTTATATTATCTTAGAAAATATGATACAACACTAGTTTTGAAAATAAAAGCTAACAGTTATTTGTTTCTTGGTGATATAAATTAAATCAGCTTTTTGTGCGTGGATTATAAATTGTCATATATATTTGTTGTATTGACATAATTGTAGCAGTGGTTATATATGCACCACTTGACTTATTTAAATATACGATCTACGCGGTAATAGCGGTTGGAATCGAAATTGCGTCAATTGCTCAGCTTCAATAGAAAGAGGTTGTGTTTTCTCCGTTCCAACTTGATGTACAATTTTAGTTAACTGTAAATAAATTGAAAATTAATTAATTATTCCTATTTGCACTCGGGCGTGACTTTATTGCTTCATTACCAACATTATGAGTTTTCTCTATACTTATTAAGAATATTAAACTCCTGTCAGAAGTTCAAAATCATTTTAAAGAAAGAATCGCTACCAGGAGACTGTCAGATTTCAAGGACCCAGAAAGGCGAAATACAGATAAACCAAACGACCAGAAGAGAACCCTAGACCTCTAGCATCATTGTTGAATCGCCTAAACACGCCAGTTCCACAGTTCCAGACAGTCTACGAAGGAATGGTAGTACGGAGAAGATTGGGGTTGTAATACGGTCCCCCAGCAATAGGAAGTTAAAGACCCACACTGTCAACGGACTTGACCTCGTCTTCGAACAGGGCTGCAGACGGCTAGTAGTAGTAGTAAGGTACCCCCTTCTGGGTGGCGCTTGTACGGAATGGTCCCCAAGTTCTCAGCCTAACGTCATATGTTTTCAAACAATAATTGTAGGTAATTCACCTGGTCGTCATCATATATTTTAATATTAATACATATTTTCATACTAACAATAACAAACATACATCGTAGTACAATTATATAGATCTAAATAGTATAATACAAATATTCATAATGGTCCTAAGACTTATTTGCATAAACGTACTATTTACAAATTAATATTGATACATAGATGATATGCCAACTAAATGTAAAATCATAGATCATGTAACTAGTACAAAGTATACATAATATATCATACCTCACTCTGTCACTATCAGATTCTACATTGGACTTGTATCGGTTTTGCCTTGTCCTGTAGTCTGTGTCCCATGTTGAAGAGATACGGTCCTTATATACAGTTAACTGTATGTGTGTCAGAGTCTGTCCGGGTGTTAGGCTAACCTGGGAACTATTATCTTACTACCTGTTGTATTGTCTATTGTGTACATCTTAGTCAGTTTTAGTGTCTCCTATGCTTAGTGTCGTGGTCTAGGAATCCGCGTAATGCTGTCTGAGGGTTTCGGTGTAAATTGTGGTAGTTTCCAATTGCGTGTGTGTGTAGTGTTTCGGTCTAAGCTTATTGTATGTGTTGACAGTCATATGTTTCGGTCTAAGCTTATTGTATGTGTTGACAGTCATTGTTATCTATTTTACCTGTCCGCCAGCCAATAGCGTCATCCGTTACGTCACGTACTCTACAACTCAACAATAATGTATCGAGAAAAATCAATAATTGCATGTTATGCTGCTGGTGTTAAACAGATTATGTTTGTCCAGCCAATTATTAGACTAAAGTCGACAGCCACAAGGATGGAAATACATGTAAATGTAAGATGCATTCAACGTTAGTACAACTACCAATCAACGCATCTTCTATGGACAATGTGTGTGAATTAATAGGAAAGGTCGATTGTTGTATTGGATCTTTATCTATAAACAATGTGTGTGAATTATTACGAAAGGTCGATTGTTGAATTGGATCTTGATATAAGGACAATTTGTGTGAATTATTACGAAAGGTCGATTATTGAATTGGATCTTGATATATGGACAATGTGTGTGAATTATTACGAAAGGTCGATTGTTGAATTGGATCTTGAAATATGGATAATGTGTGTGAATTATTACGAAAGGTCGATTGTTTAATTGGATCTTGATCTATGGACAATATGTGTGAATTATTACGAAAGATCGATTGTTGAATTTGATCTTGATCTATAAACAATGTGTGTGTACTAGAAACACCCATCTTTGATGTAACAGCAACAACCATCTTTGATGTACCAGCAACACCCATCTTTGATGTACCAGCAAAACCCATCTTTGATGTACCAGCAAAACCCATCTTTGATGTACCAGCAACACCCATCTTTGATGTACCAGCAACACCCATCTTTGATGTACCAGCAACACCCATCTTTGATGTACCAGCAACACCCATCTTTGATGTACCAGCAACACCCATCTTTGATGTACCAGCAACACCCATCTTTGATGTACCAGCAACACCCATCTTTGATGTACCAGCAACACCCATCTTTGATGTACCAGCAACACCCATCTTTGATGTACCAGCAACACCCATCTTTGATGTACCAGCAACACCCATCTTTGATGTACCAGCAACACCCATCTTTGATGTACCAGCAACACCCATCTTTGATGTACCAGCAACACCCATCTTTGATGTACCAGCAACACCCATCTTTGATGTACCAGCAACACCCATCTTTGATGTACCAGCAACACCCATCTTTGATGTACCAGCAACACCCATCTTTGATGTACCAGCAACACCCATCTTTGATGTACCAGCAACACCCATCTTTGATGTACCAGCAACACCCATCTTTGATGTACCAGCAACACCCATCTTTGATGTACCAGCAACACCCATCTTTGATGTACCAGCAACACCCATCTTTGATGTACCAGCAACACCCATCTTTGATGTACCAGCAACACCCATCTTTGATGTACCAGCAACACCCATCTTTGATGTACCAGCAACACCCATCTTTGATGTACCAGCAACACCCATCTTTGATGTACCAGCAACACCCATCTTTGATGTACCAGCAACACCCATCTTTGATGTACCAGCAACACCCATCTTTGATGTACCAGCAACACCCATCTTTGATGTACCAGCAACACCCATCTTTGATGTACCAGCAACACCCATCTTTGATGTACCAGCAACACTCAAGTATCTTTGACAGATATCCGAAAGTGGGAAAACAAAGAAAAGGAAATAATCATTAATTAGAGTTGGGACAGTTGGGTAAAGAAAAAAGGACGAGGGCGTTTGGACGCATGAACGCCGCATTAGACATGATATTTGTATATTACTAGATGCATGATATTGGCCTACATGTTATTTATTGGTCATAAAATTATAGTATAAATTGTTGTTGCTGTTGTTGTTTTATTAAAGTAACGATTATAAATTGTACTAACAAAATTATTAAAGTTTTCAACATATATAATTTTAAAACCTACATAAAAGTGGTCTAACTTATTTTTTTAAATTGAACAATGAGCTAAATACTAATTTAACTATGATGTCTAGTTGAACTAATCTCTGTGTACAATATAGGCTTGTGCAATCTCAATGCTTAGAATATAATCCTATAAGGTTAAAAACAAATTTTACAGACTATATAGGCTAAATATTGTAACAAAGCATCAACTTACGCTCTGAATGAAACAATCCTTTCACTTGCAAAAAGTCGTTTATCCAATTATATAAAGACTTCTTTTCGTTACTTTAAACGACTTAAGTAGTGCAAGTACATCACGTGATCTGCAGTTGAGGAATAACACTTGACATGGCTGCAATGCAGTGTTGAGTAACACTTGCCAGGACTTCAAGAGCTGTCGTATGTCAAATGACCTCTACTGATTCACACACTAGATCTAATTGACATAAGACATTGTATGTTTGTTTGCTGTTGACCTTCTTTAACTAGTATATAGGCCTACAGTGTTTATATTTAGATCAATCGTCCCTAACAACAAGAGCTATGAGTGAGTCAGTAGCACCGTAGCTTACTTTGTAAGTAAACATTTTCATGAGAGAACATTGAACATCATCTATCATCTCGGTAAAAAATAATGTTACTAATATATATTATATATATATTTCCTACAATAGAAATAACACTAAAATATGTTTGTTTATACCTAGTCTAGTTAATGAAGAAACGTAGGTGTTGAGCATGTGTGTAGATTGTTGATAAACGTGTAGGGAGATAAAAACAAATACAAGCATATGTAATTGTCAGCTCACAAACGATTGGAGATAATACAACCGAATAGTGAGATTACCTGTTGGATTGTAAGAATACGTGAGGGCAGTGAGATTAAAAGACAATATGGAGATTACACGAGGACAGTGATATTACAGCAGGTGTATCGCTTGTCGTGTTGGTCTACTACTTACAGGCACTGCTTGAAATAACTTGTGCATAAACCCATTAGATTACCTGTACTTTTACGACACCATTCAACCATCAGAGATTGGTTGTTTTTGTTACATGTTACCTCACGACCGTTCCTGCTACTATTAACAATTGCTGCTAACCACCCACGATAATTAAAACAACCCACACACGATCTAAGCAGAAATAAATTGGTTTCATAGGTCTACAGAAATCTTACATGCCTACCCCTTACTTCTTACATACATTCGTAGTCGAAAGTGGAAACGAATTCTCCCGTTCAGCAAGTATGTGACCTGTACGGAGTGACATTTATTATAATTCCTCTAGCTAACACTTCAGCCAAACCATAATATGCACCACACGCGAAACTTCACGTGAAACCTATAAACAACAATGTTCAATGTGATCTTAAAACCACATGGTGACTGAGAAATAACCATCAAAGCCGTTGACATTTCTCTCATTCCGTCAAAGATTATTACTCTATCGGTTGTTTGCGGAGGTGTGCCACAGAACCAGCTCCAGACACTCCAAAAGATACAAAACTCTGCTGCATGGCTATGCATCGGGTGATGAAGCAGTCTGAACACGTCGCCACGGAACTTTTAGGATCTCTGCTTGCTACACGTAATTAAGTCTACAATAACCAAGAGTGTCAGATCATCACAGCACTGCTAAGAACATCATTCAGAACACACGTCGTAGATTGTCATTGTGTATTTCAATTACTTTTTAGACAAATGAATTACGATTTCCTATATGTTTAAATACTTTTTATACAGAGCATGGTGGAATCCTGGTGAAGGCTAGGATTTTTTCCCCGAGTCTACCCTGTTCTGGTGGGTACCTGACATTAGTTGGAGAAGTGTAAAGGCGGCTATGTTGCTGGACATTTAGCTGACCACACAGTCTTTTAAATATACCGTGGCCATTGATCCCTATAGCTATATATCAATCTAGTTCAATGGAAATAATTTACTTCTTTTTAAAACGTTTTGTATTTATGTCTTCACTAAATAGTATTGCAATGGAATAATTTACGTAAAATGATATTAGTTCTATAAGTTTATATATCTATACTATAAAAAAAAACATTTGTGTAATAAAACATAATGTTTGTGTATTATGTGTGATTATCGGGTCTGTCTACGTGTAACAGCCACTAAATTTGATATCAACGTTATTCTGTCCACACTCTCTATGGATGATTATATCATTTTGGATTGAAACTCTTACTTTATGAAAATAATAGCTCCAGCTGCGTTTCGACATATATTACTTTATTTATTAAATGCACACAATCACACACACACGAATATATATATATATATATATATATATTTATATAATATATATATTAGCTTAATCAGCCAGCGTTGCCCGGGGATAAACGATATATATATATATATATATATATATATATATATATATATGTATATATTAGTGTTGTAAAAAATAATATTCAATCAATTTGCTATCTAGATACTCAAAGACTAGATAGGAATTGAAAGTAGAAATATTCTGTATTGAACAAAGGTGGGCAAACTTCTGTAGCTACGAGCCGCAGCCAAGAAGTAACTGAGGAAAACAAGGTGTTCGAGGACGGGATCTGTTATCCGGGTCATAGGGAATTTATTATTTAAAAAATAGAAAAATTAATATCAAAACACCGAATTGAATTATTTGAATTAAAACATCATTATAATCAAATTAAAACATCATTATAATCAAATAAAAAAATCATTATAATCAAATAAAAGGCCATAAATAACGAGCAATGGCTTCATTATTATCTTTTCTGTCGGGAAAGTGAGCCATTCAAAAAGGAAATGGGAGCTAATTTATCTCGCAAACTTCAGTTTATCTATCTCTTGTATAGTAGGAGTGTCTGTAACATACAACATTTAAAAAAAAGGTTTAGGGGCCTAGTTAGAATAAGCTCTTGACACAATACTTCTCAACAATAACAAAACACTGAACACTTTAACACTTTAATAGAATTATAAAATAATGCAAACACAATAATGATGATTTTTATTTAATAGTGCTACTTAAATTAACAAATTTTAATTAACTATCAGTGCACAAGTACAACTAAATACAAATAATAATATGTCTTGATAAATCTATTTCATCTGTGCCATTGTGCCACCATGTCTATAACAAAGCTCTAGAAGCCAACAATTGTAGTGGATCCGTTGAAGCCAGATTTATAATGACGTAAGAGTGGACTAACTGAGAAGAAGAGTAAATAAAAACATTATTTTGGGCATAGAGAGAACAAGAAGAGTTGATGATTATTGATGATATTAATTTAAAAAAAATATTCTGAATAGCTGTTGAAGGATAGGAAATGGATTCACAAACTTTAAAGTATTTTTTAAAGAAAATTGTATTCACCTTCCAGTTTCCAGAAGTTAATAAAAATAAATGATAAAAAGCTTCAGTCAATGTAATTTTATAAAATGCTGTTTTTAACGACAAAGTCGTTGCTATGTATAAGGTCATATGTGGTTAGCACACTATCTACTATAGGATGACACAGTGATCTGTTTTAATAGTGGATATGTTTACTTATTTCTACAAACGATTATTTAAAACTAATCATTTATTAGCTGCTCCTATGATTTAAAACTAATGTTGAAACTTACTACACAATTTGTGTCGACAGTATTGGAAATGATAACCTTGTGATGCCCTAGTACAATCTGAACAGGCTTTTCCCACCTTGTAGGGTCTATTACTACTGAAGTACCTAGTGGAACACAAGACATTTGGTTCGAGCCAATTGTGTTTACATAAATGTTATTTATAGCTACATAGATTTCATAAAAAACTTAGGGACAAAAAAATATCATGTTCACTTCATCGAATGTAATTTTAAAAACTAAAGAGTTATAAGGATTTATCGATAACAGATTACTGCTAAATACAGTATACGTTTAAACTATATTTTAAGATAATTTCAATGTGGTATCATTAAACATACAGTATAATTTCAAACTACATGGTAATCTTACTGTGCATTGTAGACACATGCAATGTATGTTGCTGGTGTAGGGTATGTGCTGATGCTGAACTTTTCACACAAGTTGATGGAACAACCAACTCTGGAGTTTTTAGCTGTTGTCATCTTTATAATAATATATATATAAAGATAATAACACTAGTAAAAATAAACTAGAATGCTGTTATCCAACAGCGGTGTAAGTATAAAAGTTAAATCAATACTTCAAGGGATATAGGCCATTGACATTGGACGAATAATATAAACATAATCTGTAAATTTAAAACACATCAATTGTAATGAGTTTAGTGTGATTATACTGACCACTAGATAATTTCCACCAATTGTAATGAGTTTAGTATGGTTATACTGACCACTAGATAATGTCCACCTTTTGTAACGAGTTTAGTATGGTTATACTGACCACTAGATAATGTCCACCCTTTGTAACGAGTTTAGTATGGTTATACTGACCACTAGATAATGTCCACCTTTTGTAACGAGTTTAGTATGGTTATACTGACCACTAGATAATGTCCACATTCTTTACCAGGTACACATTTATTGGACCTTATGTCATAGTCTTGACCTTCACTCCACCACATCCACATGGCTTCTTCGATACTGTACAGTGAATCTACGAGTAATAGACACATGTAAAGCTAACATTATCATACAATGTAGAGCAAGAATGCATACAATTTTCTTATTTGTTCACACCCTATGATGCTCTGCAAACATGGGATTATAGAACTACACCATGCCCTGACATATCTCACTGTCACTGCTGAGGTCTCGTTCAAATATCTTTCTACATTTTTCCAAGAGCTATACTTGTGCTTTTTTTTTAAATTTCGCCGTTCCAAGCAGGATTGTCTTTGTTAGGTCTATGTATAGATAGCTCTATAGCATACACAGATAGCACGTGGAAGCCATATATAAATATATATATATATATATTGTCACGTGCGAAATCAGCTACTGACATTAGATGATATTTTTAGTAATGTATTATTATATATTCTTTTGATCCACATCCATCTTGGATCTCACAAGGTTGTATAAGAATTTATATTGATGTTATTGAATTAGATTTGATGTTTATTTGACTCGTTGCGATGTGAATCTTTTGTGTATAAAGTGATTTAGATAAACTGTACCTTAATATATAGGAAATCCACAATCCTGTTTGAATGAGTAAACACAATTTTATTCCAACAAGTTGAGATGATAAAATATAACAGTACCACAGAATACATGTACCAGTATTATATAATGAAACTTAATCAGTTGAGATTCTTCTATATCGTACTAAGCCGTAATCCTATCTTTAAGAAAGTGGTCAAAAACAGTCCTCACACATTAGCGCCCAAACTAGAACTAAACTAACGGACTCAAACCCTCGTGCTGACATATGACGCATTTTCATGCTATGACGTAGTGTCTAGACATATACATGTTTTATTCCTAACACGGAAACATTTCGGGTTTAAGATTATTTCATTTTAACTTTAGTTAATAATAACAGAACCAATATAATTATGGAAATAAAATTACTTTTGTAACACTCGCCCCCCCCCCCCTTAAGACACAAAGGAATTACAGACAGTGTTAAGTATGGAATTCTTTGTAGAGTACCCATAAAATGAACCGAATTCCCAAACTATTCGTAAGATTTAATTGACTATTGGACAATCTTTTTAAGATTAAAATGAACCATATATTACATATCCCTTTAATAACAAAGTCGCTATTATGGAATCCCTTATCACATTATTATATCAATGATTATTAATTAAACATTTATTTATCAATTAATATTTACAATTATGATTATTGTGTGTACAACGTTGACCATAAAACTATTACCACCAATAACCAATCCCATAGAATTGATATCAATTACCCTAATAAGTGGAACCGATTAATAATTGATAGATAATTCTTTAGAAAGTTTAATTTATTTATAACCGATCACTGTATCATTAACTAATGATTTTCAGTTATTATATTATTATGATGTCTAAATTATGACATCAAGAATATTTAAAAATGTGATAATCTCAGCTGATTTAGCTTTTACATAGCATAAAATAAGACATCCAAATTATAACATGACGACATAGAAAACAAACAATTTGCAAAACACATCAATAAAATTAATTGAACAAACACAAGTGTGGATGTATTCAAGTTAAATACCGGTGTGTGTGCAATTGATGTATGCAATAGTTACCTTTTACCTTACAACGTATGATTGTTTCTAGTAGAATTTGAAGTTTTGTTCTGTAATGTTTCATAATGTAATAATTCAAAACATAGTTTATTTATTGTCATATTTACAATAATATATATGTTAATCAATACAATGAATGACATAAAAGAAAACATTCATGAGAAACTGGTTTCCTCTTGTTCAATCAGTCTTGTTCTATTGTGTACATCTGCAAATAGATTAATATTAATATGTTCATTAATTTGACCTTTGATAGCGGATTGTTCGCAAGCGGGTAAATGTGCCAATTTTTCATTAAGGGATTTTAAAACTTTTGTGATTTTTAATTTGCTTTCTGCCAATTCACGTTCAATTTCGGGTGAATTATTCGCGACTCTAATAACAGTGTTTACCGAGGCAACAACATTTTGTTCTTCTCTGGTAATGTATGGTTTCAACATATTGATATGGCACACTCGTTGCGATTTCCGTCTATCAGGGGTCTTTACAAGATAGTTAACCTCACTAAGCTTAGCCATAACCTCGTAGGGTCCTGTAAACTTGGCACTCAGGGGTTGACCAGACAGTGGCGTCAGCATGAGAACTTTATCACCAGGTTGAAAGATACGGGTTCTTGCGCTGACGTCATAATAGACCTTCATCTTGTCTTGGGCCTGCAAAAGATTAGATCTGACAACTTTTAATGCATTATACAGTCTATTTTTAAAATTTTCCACGTATGTCAGTAGACCAGTGTCTTCAGTGGATGATAACCATGTCTCTTGTAACAACTTTAGTGGTCCACAAACTGTGTGTCCGAATACCAGTTCAAAGGGACTGAAACCAAGAGATTCTTGTACAGCCTCTCTGGTTGCGAAGAGTGCGAAGGGAATACCACGATCCCAGTCGTCGTTATGCTCGAAACAGAAAGTACGGAGCATATTCTTCAATGTTTGGTGGTATCGTTCCAGTGCGCCTTGACTCTGTGGATGATATGCACTCGATACTGCATGACGAATACCCAGCCGTTCTAAAACTTGGCGAAATAACTTCGAGGTGAAATTTGAACCTTGATCTGACTGCACGGTTTTCGGAAGACCATATCGGGTGAAGAATCCGATAAGTGCATCAGAGATTTTGTCGGCATTGATGCTACGTAGAGGAATAGCCTCTGGAAATCTCGTTGCCGAACACATTATAGTGAACAGATACTGGTGGCCAGCCTTAGTTTTAGGCAACGGACCGACGCAGTCTATAATGATGTGACTGAAGGGTTCTGAGAATGCTGGTATGGGTCGTAGAGGAGCTACCGGAATGGTCTGATTCGGTTTGCCGACCATCTGGCAGACATGACATGATCTGCAAAACGATGTGACGTCACGACGTAGGCCAGGCCAGAAGAAATATGGAAGAATCCTGTCGAAGGTTTTCTGTATCCCTAGGTGACCAGCATACGGTGAATCATGGGCCATATGTAGTATGTCCTTGCGGTAAACATTGGGTACCACGATTTGATGTACTTCGCTGCATGTTTCATCGTCGTTTTCTTTCCCTCTCCATTTCCTCATCAACAACTCGTCCCTGAGGTAATAACCTGCGGCCATTGTTTCTAATTCTCCTTCATTCTTTGCTTCTTCTTTTAGTTTCCCGTACTCTGGATCTTTGCCTTGAGCAAGAATGAGTAGTTGTCTAGGCGACAAATTATTTTGATCAGTATGACTTGAGTGACCACCTAGAACATCCGCCATGAAGGTTGCTTGCAAGTCAATCTCTGGTGTTGGTTCTGGTTTCTTTGTCGATTCATCAGTCATCTGCTGTTTCTCCATAGCTCTGGTGATAAAACATACTGAATTTTCAGTATTCCTACACTGAACAGAGTCTTTGGTTTCTTTAAGTACAGGATGTACCTGATTCTTGGCAATGTCACTTCCTAAAAGTAATGAAATGCCTCTGTAGGGAAATTTCTTCACTATTCCAACAATAACAGATCCAGTGAAGTAATTACTCTTCAACTGTATACGATGTAACGGTGCGGTAAGTGTCCCAGCCATAGTACTGATCAGGGCATACTGGCCTGTATGAGTCAATTTCGACGTTGGTACAGTATTCTTCAACAGTAGAGATATATCAGCACCGGAGTCACGTAGAATTTTAATCTTCCGTTCTCTAGCTTGATTATCTATAGGTGACACATAGCCCTCGCTAACATCCGATAGCATGCACTCGGGTAGTTCTCTGCCTACTGAGTTTCTTGCTACACTACTGCCTCCATAAGTAAACGTTTTATTTACTGATTGTTCATCTGTCACACTCCCTTTGGAGTTGAAACTAGAATGTTCAATAGCCTCGGTCTTCATTTCAAAGACTTTTTCTGACTTTGAGCAACTTGGACATGCGTGTTTCGCCATCTCTTCATGACTAACATCAGATGTCTTTCTTTCAGCTTTAATTCTTTTGTAGACAGTTTTATTTATGTGAGTTTCAGTTTGTACGGCGATGTGTGATAAAACCACGTTGTTCTTGTTTTTAATGGGTCTTTTCTCTTTATGTAGACTCCAACAATTCTCTTTTATATGTCCATCTTTCTTACAGAATGTACAGGTAATTCTCTTTTGTACAAAACTTGAATTCTCTTGTTTATCGGCTTTTTGTTTACTTTTATCCTCTGTCGATCTTAACTTCCTCTCTGTATTACTGTTTTGAGTCCTCAAACTTGTTCTGTCATTTTGAACATAATGGCTATGCGGGTGAATAATGACGTATTCATCGGCTTTTACTGCTGCTTGTTCTGCTATTTCAATACCACGATCAGCCAAATGAACTTTTATATCAGTGCGAATCTTCTCAGTAAAATCCTCCATCAGTATGAGATTATATAGTTTTTCATAATCTTTATTCACATTCTTAGAACGTAACCATCGATCAAGATACTTTTTCTCTAATCTCAGGAAGTCAACATGTGAAACTTCTGGTTCCTTCTTGTACTCACGATATAACTTTCGATACTTTTCTGGAGTTAGAACATAACTCAATAGTACTCTGCTCTTTATTAGTTCATAATCATTGCATTCCTCTGGAGTCAAATTCAATACTACATCTAGAGCCTTGCCTTTTGTTAGAGCTGAACGTAAAAGTACTGCTTTCTTATCTTCAGGAAATTTATAATCGACCGAGTTTCTTTCGAAGACCATAAAGAATTCATCAATCTCCATGTTCTCCATGCTTGGGACATGCTTTTTAAACTTATATAGTTCTACATTATTTGTTTCCTGAATCGTATGAGTTGACGAACGAGACTTTGCCAATTCAATCCTTTCATTACTAGCGATTCTTTCTTTTTCCAATTCTTTCTCTTTCAATTGTACTTCTATTCTTTTACCCTCTAATTGTAATTGTAATTGTACTTCTAACTTCTTCATTTCTAACTGGAATTTCATGTCCGCACTTAGTTCATTCATATTCATTTTAAATTCATGGTTATTTATGTCTGTTTTCAGGGTTTCTGATACATTGAGAACCACTGATTCTTCATTATTCATAGTATTTTCTTCAAGCATTCTACCATGTCTTTTCAAACAGTCCTTAATATCTTGAATCAATTTACTCCTTACTGGTGTAACTTCAGTAATGTCTATTCCCAGAGAATTTGCCATCTCCTTTAACTGGGTTAGTGACATGCTATTTAACTGTTCTGACGTGATAGCAAAAATATTCAATTGCTCCATCGTAAGATTAGCTTCCGCCATGTTTTATATTAATGACGTAAATAGAAGATAAAAAATTTCAACTTTACCTTTTCTAAAGTCCTTTGAAATATTTTACACCACTGTTAATTTGTAGAAGATAAATTTTAAGGATGATTGTGTACAAAGCTGAAAACAGTATGTCCGAACACAGACAGTGCCTCCCACGTAGACAGAATTTGAATAAATACTTGTTGTAAATCGTTTTCACTAAAACAGTTGTATATTCTCAATTTCTTATACATACAAACTTTAGATCCAGGACGCTAGCCCCCAATCTTTTGTCACGTGCGAAATCAGCTACTGACATTAGATGATATTTTTAGTAATGTATTATTATATATTCTTTTGATCCACATCCATCTTGGATCTCACAAGGTTGTATAAGAATTTATATTGATGTTATTGAATTAGATTTGATGTTTATTTGACTCGTTGCGATGTGAATCTTTTGTGTATAAAGTGATTTAGATAAACTGTACCTTAATATATAGGAAATCCACAATCCTGTTTGAATGAGTAAACACAATTTTATTCCAACAAGTTGAGATGATAAAATATAACAGTACCACAGAATACATGTACCAGTATTATATAATGAAACTTAATCAGTTGAGATTCTTCTATATCGTCCTATCTTTAAGAAAGTGGTCAAAAACAGTCCTCACACATTAGCGCCCAAACTAGAACTAAACTAACGGACTCAAACCCTCGTGCTGACATATGACGCATTTTCATGCTATGACGTAGTGTCTAGACATATACGTTTTATTCCTAACACGGAAACATTTCGGGTTTAAGATTATTTCATTTTAACTTTAGTTAATAATAACAGAACCAATATAATTATGGAAATAAAATTACTTTTGTAACAATATATATATATTGTTATGGCTCTCTATGATGATGACTATTATTACGACTCGTTAAATCGGATTCAATGAATATAGTTGTATCTTTATTAGAAGTCTCTAGATTCTGCTAATCTGTAGCCCAAGCTAGGGGTTCCTTGACTGACAGGTCTATGCAGCAATGTAGTTATATTCGTGATAATTATCTTCAACACCTTTCTCAACAATGATAGATCAAACAACTCCAGTTGTTGAATAAACAATTTTATTTAAATTGTAGACTCAATATAAACGATAAATGCATCAACTGATGGCCACATAAGTATCAATAAAATGACATGAAATATACAAGCATTAATATAGCGACTTCACTCTACAAACTTTCGAACTGAACTAACTTTAAGGAGGTGGGGACTTTACAAAGAAAACTATCATCGAAGATTCTACAGGGTCTTAATACGCATTTTAACCTCTTTCCTTATAGAATACTACGATCCAGAATTATCCTCTAATTTCCACGGGGTTTGAACGAATTATTTTATTTAAACTGCCCTCAGGGCACAAAGGTCAAACCTTGGTCGCCTTGGACTCTGATACGCAATTGTTAAGAGGTCAATGCCTTACTACGTCATTCCTCTATGACCGATATTCGTAACATCCCCCTCCTTTAAAAGTTTTATAATTATTTCTTTTACATTTTAACAATACTAAAAATGTTAATTTTAAGGAATAATTATAAAAGAAAATATTCCGGGGAAAACAATACAGTTCAATTGGCTATCCCAATAATTCAATCGAACTGATAACAATAACATATAATATATGCAATACAAGTTAATCTTATCAAATGGCTTAACTACCGTCATTCAATCATTCAATTTTAATTCAAAACAATGGACAATTAAATTATGTCTATCCAAATCTCGTACACAAGAAAAATACTTAATCATTCTTAATAGATATAATATAATACAATTTAATAATTTCTATTACATGAACATTCCACTGTAATAAAAACTCTCGCGTTCATTTAATTATAAACAAATATCTTTTACATTTGTAATTAAACAACAAGAAAAAAAAATCACTTAATGTCTATTCAGACACGACTTATTTTTCATAAGGAAAAAACGCTAATAGAAACCCATACTAGAACTGACCTAATTACACGTTACACAAAAAAATTCTCGGCATTATTTTTTTCCAGCCTGTAGGCTTTAGACAACACTGTCTGTGTCGGGACAAAGATTTCTAGGTCAGTTCCGCACTTCTCTCTCTCTCTTTTCCTTCCGATCACTCTCTCATTCCCTACATGTTTACATCGCTATGCAAATTTTTACCCTATTACCGCTTTAGGTCAGAAATTGCTACGCGATTAAAAAGTTATCTTTTTTTATGATCATTATTTCACAACTATTATCTCAAAATTAAATTCATTTATTTTATTTTAAGAACATTAAACATAGTCTGTTCCAGAATTAAAATAGTTTATAGACAATTTCATTAAAAATATTTCAATCTTTCATATAACCCTGACCTTTCATCAGTTTCCGTTTAAAATAGTTCACAGAGGTTACACAGTAGTTTTAAAATAAAAACATTCTATTTTTCATTCATACATGGATTTACTTAAAACAAATTGGTTAATTTCCTTAATTAACTATCAATTAAAGCAAGTTATATCATTTTCATACAATCTTAGTACTAAGCAGTAAGTACTTATTTTCTTTTAATTACATTAAAGACATTTCAAATCAAATATTATTGACGTAGGCCTACAAAAGATAAAAGCATAGGCTATATTTTTTTTCAGACAGAAATCAATTTAACAATTTTTACAAAACAATTGCTGGTCTGAATGGTGTGGTGAAAACATTCCATCTCCAATCTTTTCAGTTATGGTAAAGTGGAATCCATGGCTCTCTTCCATTCCATAAAGGTTTTATTCATAGGTTCTAGGTTCCTGTTACTTTCATAGTGTTCAGGTCTACCCAGTCTTTTGATTGTCAGTACAATTCATTCAATCTATTTTAACTAATACAAAAAAAATATAGATTAGTTTTACAATCTTGACATGAAATCCTTAATTAATCATACATTAGTTGAACATTAGTATGTCAACATTATAAATTCTCAACCATGAAATTCTCAACCATTCTGGTTTACAGTGTCAAGTCAGTAGCACATATCCTAAATTTATACAAAACAAGGATAAGTTTTATTTTACATTAGTTTCATTTCTGGTCTGCTTTTCATGTAACAGTATCCTAAAAGTGAAAAATCATATATAATACATTTCTTGGAATTCTTGTTAGTCATAGTTCTGTCTTGCAGCAACTATTTTTACCCTTCATTATCATACATTCAATGATAATAATATAAATGAATAAATTCACATAGAAGAAATTTGCATCTTGACTCAGTGCAATTATTTCAACAACAGTACATGATAAAATATTTTCCATAGTACAATCATAAAACATTTCTCAATACTTTAGTGATAGAAAAATTCTCTTTTCTTAAAATCATTTACATCTTTTTCAATCAAATTATCCTCTCTGCCAAATGTTTCAATTATCATTTCCAGAGATTCTCAAACATATCTTATAATCAGTCCACATTTATAATGTCCTCTGATTTAGAAACCAATTCTGCGGATAAAATTGATCTTTTTTTCTTATAGCAATTATTTTAATGCTCAATCTAACAAGTTTGTTTAGAAATATCACACTATAATGATATTTACTCTAACAATACTTTTACTCAATCCTTTTTCATCACAAGTAAGGGATTTAGTTTTAAAATAGTAAGTTTGGTAACTAACTATCAGTGAATTTGTCATTCAATTCATCCTGAACTCCAGGCATGAATTTTACCAATAAGAGTAACAATGTTAACAACATCAAGCTTATTCCAATTGTTTTCAGAAGGTAAGGCTTTATCATTTTCAAATGATATAATATTTTTGCCTTTCTTTCATCACACAACAATGGCATCTGCATGTGAGCAGTGTACAATTTTTTTCTAACAAAGACAGTTATGTCAGAAAAAAATTTAGGTACTTATCTAGGTACTTGCTCAGCCCAAGGAGATCCAATTCGGTCTGCCATGCTTCTTGAAGTAGTTTGAGTGGTCCTCGGACAGTGGGTCCAAAGATTGGTCCATAGGCTCCTCGACTTTCCGGATAGGATTCAGTTGACATCTCCTGCTCCAGGCATAAGTTCTTTAGGACTGGATTGAAGAGTTCCGGGGCGAAGTTGGTCCTTCGATCTGTCGGTATGGATTGTGGTAACCCATAGCTTTTGATAGTTTCGGTCCAGCTCTCCGCACTCGTTTCTTCAGTGATGCTCCTCAAATCTTCATCTGTACCGGCAACTGCAGGTTTGCATTGTTGTTTGTTCATGCTGTGGTCTATCTGTTCATAGACATCAGTAGTAGGATTTTCTTTCTCGTCGACAGCTTTCTCATGCAACTGTAGCAACTCTGGGTCTACTTTCTGTTCAGCAGTCAATTCATTTTGTGATGATTTCTTTGATTGTTCATTTCCTTTCGGACAATCTTCAATCATGGAGAAATTAGTAGTATCAAGTTCCACTTCTTCTTCCTCTTTCTTCTCTCGTGGGAGAATTTCTTCTTTCTTTTTCTTTTCTTGTGAGATAGTTTCTTCTTTCTTTTTCTGTGGTGTCATACCCTTTTTGACATCACCTACAGGATAAAGTTCTTTTTCTTTTCCTGTCTCCACAATAGGACTAGGGTCTGGATTTTCCTTCACAATCAGTTCAGGTCTCACCCTCCCTTTCGCCAAATCATTTGCTAGGATAACGGATATGCCCTCAACAGGAAGTTTTGATATTACTCCAACTGTCACATATCCTGTCACCAAGTCAGATGATAGGTATATCCTATGTAGAGGTATTTCTTCTTTCCATTCAAAACCTCTCAATAGGACAGTCTGTCCTGTCAATGTATTATCATTCAATGGTAATACATCTTTAAGCAGCAGGGTTAATGATGCTCCTGTGTCTCGTAATATGTTTACGGACTTCAGTGGTCCTTCCTTTTGTAAGGCCACACAACCTTCACTAATGAACGGTTGAAAACTGCACAGGGTCTCTGTGTCAATTTTATTCTTCCCTTGACCATGACTTTCGGGTGTTTTTTCATCTTTCGATGACTTCAGACTCTTTTTCGAGTCGAAAATACTTTGGTCTACTTTTTCGTCTCTGTGGACCTGGACAACCAATCCAATAGTAGCCATTCTGTATTTATAATCAGGATATTTATCCTCATTTGCTTCAGTTGTAGATTTCTCTACCTTCTGACTTTTGCTCTCAGGCAAATCCACCCTCAGTGTTTCTGGTTTAGAAGAATCTTTCTTCGAATTCAGTTCGTTTGTATCTTCGCTTCCTTGTACATTCTGTATTGGTGCATGCCTGACGCACATTACCACTTTATTAGGTCCTTTTTCTTTCCTTATACTCCAACAGTCTTCAATGCTATGTCCTGTTCTTTTACAAAAAGTACATGGGACGTTTTTGTTGACAGGTTTCTTATGAACATCATTTTGTTTCACAAAATGCTCTTTTTCACGATGTTTTTGTGGTGTGTTTTCTGCTTGCCGTTGTACCCTATTAAAATTCTTTTCACCAGCTGTCCTATGACACAGTGTATATTGTTCCGCTAAATCAGCAGCCTTATGTGGGTCAGTGGTGTCACGCTCGGATAAATACATTCTTACATCCGGCCTCACTTTGTTAATAAAATCTTCTAAGAGAATGATATCTTTCATTTCTTTTAATGTGGAGATATTTCTAGATTTTATCCACTGATCCATTAACTTTTCTTCTGCTCGAAGGAAGTCTAAGTGTGTTTGGTAAGGGGACATTGTGTACTGACGGAACCTTTTCCGATAACTTTCCGGTATTTGGTTATAGGCTTTTAGTACAGTGTCTTTAATGACTTCATAATCATTTAATTGTTCCTCTTTTAACAATAGAACACAATCTCTTGCCCTTCCCTGAGTAAAAGCTGTTCTGACTAATATTCCCCATTTATCTTCTGGGAACTTAAAATCTCTGCAAAAAATTTCAAAGGTCTGGAAGAAATTAGCTATTTCACTTTCTTTATCAATGTAGGTAGGGACTAGCTTTTTCCATCTGGCCATCTCTACATCATTATGAGATTCTTTTTTAGAAGCTCCTATCTTCGCCAGTTCTATTCTTTCCTGACTTTCTCTTTGACTTTTCTTATCTCTTTCCTGACTTTCTATTTCTAGACGTTTCTGTTCCATCTCACGATCAAGACGTTTCTGTTCCATCTCACGATCAAGACGTTTTTCTTATATTTCCATCCGTTTCATTTCTAACTGAAACCGTAACTGTTCAGACATCTGACCTTCAACTTGATATCCCTCCGCGCTTGATTCTACTTTCAACTTTCCACTCGCAATCAACACATCTTTTATCTGCTGTGTCAACACAGTCCTCGATGGTGTAGTCTCAGTAACTTCTATCTTCAAGATCTCAGCGATCTCTTTTAACTTCTTTATTGATAAAGTTTTCAGAACTTCTTCTTCTGGATTTTCAATAAATTCCATTCTTTAGTTAAGAGATTTATAAAGTGGTAAATTTTTCCAACTTACGTTTTTCCAATCGGAAGAATAAATTCAGCGTTATTAGACTTGCTCAGTAGGTCACGGCTTTACACACACAACACAACACAACTTGAATATATGCTTCACTATACAACTATATCGGACGCAAGCCCTCAAATTGTTATGGCTCTCTATGATGATGACTATTATTACGACTCGTTAAATCGGATTCAATGAATATAGTTGTATCTTTATTAGAAGTCTCTAGATTCTGCTAATCTGTAGCCCAAGCTAGGGGTTCCTTGACTGACAGGTCTATGCAGCAATGTAGTTATATTCGTGATAATTATCTTCAACACCTTTCTCAACAATGATAGATCAAACAACTCCAGTTGTTGAATAAACAATTTTATTTAAATTGTAGACTCAATATAAACGATCAATAAATGCATCAACTGATGGCCACATAAGTATCAATAAAATGACATGAAATATACAAGCATTAATATAGCGACTTCACTCTACAAACTTTCGAACTGAACTAACTTTAAGGAGGTGGGGACTTTACAAAGAAAACTATCATCGAAGATTCTACAGGGTCTTAATACGCATTTTAACCTCTTTCCTTATAGAATACTACGATCCAGAATTATCCTCCAATTTCCACGGGGTTTGAACGAATTATTTTATTTAAACTGCCCTCAGGGCACAAAGGTCAAACCTTGGTCGCCTTGGACTCTGATACGCAATTGTTAAGAGGTCAATGCCTTACTACGTCATTCCTCTATGACCGATATTCGTAACAATATATATATATATATATATATATATATATATATATATATATATATATATATATATATATATATATACACATATAAAGTAGACTGTAATGACTGTATGTGTGGATTCCAATACCCATTGGTTGATTTAATTTAAAGACTTATTGTCTCAAATTTTACTTTTGCAATCTCTCTTACGGCATGTCTCCTCCCTAGCTGTGTGGTTAGCGTATACGACTGCCACACAGTATTGAGGTGTAATATTAATAGCTCTTGTTCTTGTTGTTGATCAAATCTCAAAGGCATTCATTTGATTTATCATTCAATGTAAGCGTAGTAGTATTATGAAAGACTCTACAACCGAGTCAAGAAGTACTCACTGTGACGGTAGTAGAGAACTTCCCCCATCCAGTCCCAAGTCTCTTGACTGCCGTCCCAGTCCTTAATCATTGACCTATTACTATGTGCTCCAGTGCAGGAATGGGTGTGGTTTCTGGCAAACTCTTCAAGGTCGTTATCCCACACCTGGAGAATGTATTGTTGGAGAATAGTTTCAAATAGTTGGAGCCGGTGAACATACAGTTAACTAATGTATCAGTACAAAGTAGATCAATTACAAAATTAGCAATAGTAAATAGAGCATTGAATTCTAACATAGAAATTCATAAAAACGACCATCAATTACAATGCTCAGATAGACAACGATAAAGATTTCGGTAATTTCTTGCCACTTGCCAACTCTTCTATATCATTATCCCACACTTGGATGAAGATTGTTAGAGTGACACTGTAGGATCAAGCAAACTACACTAACCTATAGAGTTGATCTAATTGATATACTTTATATGTTATTCAACAAGAGCAATGTGTAATTATGTAATTAATCAGTGACGTAACGAAGGACAAAGGGTGGCTCCTATTTAAAATGTCAGACATTTTTTTAAAATCGAAAGCTAACGTTAAGGGTAAGACATGATGGTTTGTTAAAATCATTGCTTTTCGTTAAAGTGAAATATCCCTCGATTATAAACAAACAAATTCTTCTTAGCTAATTGTATTTTTTTACATAAGCTTAGGCTACATTTATATTTTTTTACGTGTCAGTTTAGCGCCTATCTAAACTTTGGCGGCTGGGACGATATCTCCCCCCCCCCTATTCTATTCATTTTTTTATAATATTTAAATTTCTGAGCTTTTATTATTATGCTTATTTTGCTAAGTAATTGTATTTATAGGAATCCATTAGATGCAATCACTTGTAATGTTGAAACTTAGAAAAATGTTCCCAAAACTTTGTTTACACAATAACTTAATGGGTTAATCCATACATCAATACAAGAAATAAAACAATAAACCTATGAAACAAACCGCTCGAAGTTAAACTGTTCTGTATATGATATATATTATTATATTGAGAGAGAGAGAGAGATGAGATAGTAAATTAATTTTGTTGCTTAATAATGAACTACAAATTAAACTTACCAACTCTCGCATGTCTGTTGCTTCTGGTAAGACCATACTTC
Organism: Anisus vortex; assembly: GCA_949126835.1. Taxonomy (NCBI): domain Eukaryota; kingdom Metazoa; phylum Mollusca; class Gastropoda; family Planorbidae; genus Anisus; species Anisus vortex. The sequence continues at coordinate 39,364,280 of OX421494.1, read as the reverse complement.
TGTAGGCATTGTGCATGGTTAAAATCTTGGATTTTTCGTCATCCGTGAAACTGTTTTTTTTCGCTGAACTAGACCAATTGAACTTGACGCAGTTTTTGTAAATGACATGTTTTGATTGGTCATGTCTATTGGGGTTGCCTCGATCTCTGTTGTATCCAGGTGTGACATGATCCACTAGCACTGACACAAGTATACAAGCTAGAAGTTTCCTGGTCATCAAGGTAGTTGCTGTCATGGCGGGATGGACGACCAAGGTTTGTGAACAATGAATCAAAATAATAAAATCTAGACTTGGTCTATTATTATAGAAAGATGACAAATTACATAGTTTGTAGAGTAGCCTTAAGTTCAAATTACATAGTTTGTAGAGTAGCCTTAAGTTCAAATTACATAGTTTGTAGAGTAGCCTTAAGTTCAAATTACATAGTTTGTAGAGTAGCCTTAAGTTCAAATTACATAGTTTGTATAGTAGCCTTAAGTTCAAATTACATAGTTTGTAGAGTAGCCTTAAGTTCAAATTACATAGTTTGTAGAGTAGCCTTAAGTTCAAATTACATAGTTTGTAGAGTAGCCTTAAGTTCAAATTACATAGTTTGTAGAGTAGCCTTAAGTTCAAATTACATAGTTTGTAGAGTAGCCTTAAGTTCAAATTACATAGTTTGTAGAGTAGCCTTAAGTTCAAATTACATAGTTTGTAGAGTAGCCTTAAGTTCAAATGACAAATTACATAGTTTGTAGAGTAGCCTTAAGTTCAAAGGTTCTCCACTTTTATCCCCTCTCTATTTAGAATGTGACCTTATTATTTATAATTACTGTACCTTTCTTTTCATAAATACATTGTTATATATATATATATATATATATATATATATATATATATATATATATATATATATATATATATATGAGCTAAGAGGGTGTTAAGTCACTTTAAAAAGAAGAGTTTTCACTTACCACTGTAGGCCTACTCTAATATAGCCTAATATTCGAAAGAGAATATGCAGCGCGTTGCAAAAGTTGCTAAATTTCGAAGTAATATCGTCGATTTTTGTTGACTTAAAGCTAAGTCACACTAGAAACAAGGAATCACGTTTTGACTGGAATTATGTTTCAGCGAAACACTAGAATTTGTTTCAGAGCGAATCAGAAATACGCTGTTTCACAATCAGCCATGCCACACGTAAAACACGATTCACAGAACATCACGACGCGCAATTTTATTAGAAAACAATCAAGAAAGTGTTGAGAGTGACTGTTCTTGACGCGACATATTATGTTCAAGAATCATGATTTCTAGGAGTGACGACGAAGTAAACTTGGTCTGTCCCGCTGCGTCTGTTCTACTTAAAGCAAAAAGAAAACGAAAACTAAAATGGTGGGTTAAACCTTGGATCGAAAGAAGAAAGATATATGGAGCATACCATCTTCTTTTAAGCGAACAGGAAGATTTAATAGCAGCCATCTTTGTTTACTTTTTTTTACTAGGCTAATTATCACATGATCTTGTTGCGATTCCCATTGGCTGAAACAAGAATCATGTTTCCAAATTTTAGAACATGTTCTAAAACTGTGAAACATCACGAATCACTGCTGAAACTGATTCTGGTGAATCATGTTGCGCACTATGCCACATTTGAAACGGGGAGAATCATCGTTTTTTTAAATTGAATCTCAGCGAATCACTGTTTTTGTTTCTAGTGTGGCGCCTTAAGCACATTTTAAAAGTAGACTACGCAAATTGTCTTGTGAGTTGTTATGGCTATCTTACAAACAAATAGTTATACAGTTATACAGTTACGCTAAGTTATACAGTGGATATCGATGTTCTTGTGTTACTACAAGTGGCATGTGTGAATTATTAAATTTAAAACCAAAAGCCATTGAGTTGTGAATTAATGCTAGCGCTCATTTTTTTTTCATTGAACCAGCGACTGCAATAAATTATTATATTTTAATTTGTACAGAGTACAGTGCATTACTTATTATTTAACTGTTCATTTATATGGTTTGTTTGATTGTTTTAATATAGGGATATAATCACCCTAAACACAGACTCAACAACTATAAATATACCACCTCTTAATTGGGTTTCAATTACTTTGTTACTGTAATGTTATTTAGTTCGGTAATTACTATTAAAAAAAAACTCTAATGAAAGATAATTTAGGTCGACTACTAATTGGTGGTGTGTTTCTGCCCTTAAGAGTAGAGTAGGCCTATTTAAGGTTAATTATACAAAAACAAAAATAGATGCATACAAGGATCCATAGATACTTCGATTGATAAACAGGTATATAAAAACAGATTGATGGATAAATAGATAGATAATAGGAATATAGATTTTTAATAGATAGATAGATGATAGATAGATGATAGATAGATGATAGATAGATGATAGATAGATGATAGATAGATGATAGATAGATGATAGATAGATGATAGATAGATGAAAGATAGATGATAGATAGATGATAAATAGATGATAGATAGATGATAGATAGATGATAGATAGATGATAGATAGATGATAGATAGATGATAGATGATAGATAGATGATAGATAGATGATAGATAGATGATAGATAGATGATAGATAGATGATAGATAGATGATAGATAGATGATAGATAGATGATAGATAGATGATAGATAGATGATAGATAGATGATAGATAGATGATAGATAGATGATAGATAGATGATAGATAGATGATAGATAAATGATAGATAGATGATAGATAGATGATAGATAGATGATAGATAGATGATAGATAGATGATAGATAGATGATAGATAGATGATAGATAGATGATAGATAGATGATAGATAGATAGATGATAGATAGATGATAGATAGATGATAGATAGATGATAGATAGATAGATAGATAGATGATAGATAGATGGATAAATAGATATATCTAGATAGATGGATAAATAAATGATAGGAAGATAGATTTTAGATAGATGACAGATAGATGATAGATGATAGATAGATAGGTAGATGATAGATAGATGATAGATAGATTATAGATAGATGATAGATAGATGATAGATAGATGATAGATAGATGAGAGATAGATGAGAGATAGATGAGAGATAGATGAGAGAAAGATGAGAGATAGATGAGAGATAGATGAGAGATAGATTTAGATGAGAGATAGATGAGAGATAGATGAAAGATAGATGAGAGATAGATAAGAGATAGTTTTAATTACACTGTAACTAGATCTAAACTAAATAGATGTAAACTTTGTTTAGTTTAATATTGAAAGAATATCGTAACCTTTGTAGCTAAACTTTTTAGCTTTTAGCTTTAATGTATTCCTCCATTGTTTATTATTTAATTTGGAATAGTGTAGTACTTTAGCACTAAGATAATCCTTAATTACTGATTTGATTTGGAAACAGCTAATATATTTTTAGCATCAAGGTCTTTAACTATTTATGGCTATTGCATATTGGCTTACAGAAAAAAAATATTTTCATTAAAACGGTAGGTCTATGAGGAAAAAATACTTACACATTTTGAAACAAACTTTGTAACAATTAGGCTAAACCAGGAATTCACGTTTTACGAAAATATTCTTCACGGCTTTTTATAACAACATTTGATAAAACGTATTCACGTCCACTTAAAATTATATTGTATTATTAAGTTCTAAACTCTAATTGTCTGTATACATTATGTGTATAAATGTTAATTGTTTCAATGTATATACTAGCACGTGAATGGCACACAAAGACAGGCCTTGTCGCATTTCTATTTATAGCCATGCTAGACCTAATGAACTCTAATTAGTGACGTGTTAATACGTCTGCTGGATAGCGCTGTGAATGAATAGAAAATAAAAAACAATGAAGCAAGGAAGAATAACTCTATGGTTTTATAAAGTATTCCAAATGAAAAAAATAGTTTAACCTTTTAATTAATCTTTTAAATATGACCAGAAAAATATAATTTAAGACCAAACAAAAATCTTTATTATAAATTTCACTAATAATAAATTGATATGAAAATAAAATTATAACAAATGATATTCGACACTCCATTCATCAATAACTTATATTCACGTGGAGGCGATAATACACTACATATAAACCTTTAGATGTGACAATGTACTAAGTAATAAGATTGGAGGTTGATGGACTACCTTAATAATCCTCCTTTTATGTATTGAATCCAGTTATTTATTGCTGTGTTGAAAATTTCTTGCCATAAATTTGTTTAGTTTCTCTTGTTATTATTTTGTTTCGATGACTCCATTTTCAGACAAACCTTTTGATGTAAGCTATATGACATTGATAGACACGGTTAAGGTAAGGAGGACACCACAATTAATTATAAAACTGGAGAAGGGATTAAGTGGGGAGTGGGGGAGAATTCAGCAGATGTACATGAAACTGGAATATGTGGGGAGTGGGGGAGAATTCAGCAGATGTACATGAAACTGGAATATGTGGGGAGTGGGGGAGAATTCAGCAGATGTACATGAAACTGGAATATGTGGGGAGTGGGGGAGAATTCAGCAGATGTACATGAAACTGGAATATGTGGGGAGTGGGGGAGAATTCAGCAGATGTACATGAAACTGGAATATGTGGGGAGTGGGGGAGAATTCAGCAGATGTACATGAAACAGGAATATGTGGGGAGTGGGGGAGAATTCAGCAGATGTACATGAAACTGGAATATGTGGGGAGTGGGGGAGAATTTAGCAGATGTACATGAAACTGGAATATGTGGGGAGTGGGGGAGAATTCAGCAGATGTACATGAAACTGGAATATGTGGGGAGTGGGGGAGAATTCAGCAGATGTACATGAAACTGGAATATGTGGGGAGTGGGGGAGAATTCAGCAGATGTACATGAAACTGGAATATTTTGTAGCATAGAATGAAGAAAAGTTAAAAGTTTATGACGAATGGAGAAAAATAAAAAAGTTTATGACTACAAATATTATCCTCATTGTAAGTGAAGAGAAATAAACATTTATTACAGGAATACGAGGCAGGCCCCAGAGGCTGTATGGGTCACAATATGAAATAGGGGACGGAGGTGTCACGTGGACCTAGCATGCAGATTGTTGTAAACTAAGATCACTTCCCCATTCATTGCCTGCAAAACACATATTTGGCTCAAAGGAAGAAAGTCAGGGGCAGATAAGACTCATGGGCGGTCTTTGAGTCTTAAAAAAATCAAGTATTTCTTCCAGCTCAGTTCCATTAGCTGTGCATTAGGAACAATTGCGTGCTTTGGGACGACTTTCATAAATTTGGTCTGTTAGGATTAGACCTAACAATTTTGACGGCCTGTTCTAGTCTTGTTTACTTTTTAATATTACTTTTAGAAATGACTTTTCAGAGAAGAACCATGAATGAAGAAATGAAGATTATTCACAAAACCAGGCATGAATTCATTTGGTTCGCCAGGGATCATTTGTCGCTGCCTTTTTCTCCCCATGAAGTGACAACCACATTAATAACAATGATATTGATCTTTATAATGACAATCCCTGATAGCTCTAGATGTTTATTTATTTTCCTGTGTAGACTGACCTTCTTGAATGTTAGATCTAAATCTCATGTCTAACCATTAATACTGTCTAAGATAAAGTCTACTTTCCGAAAACTTCAAAATTAATGTTATGTTAATGTTAATTATTAGCTCGGTAGTTTAAAAAATGAACGACTAAAGCTTCAAAAAAAATTTCTTCGCTTTCCACAATTTTTTTATTTCGTTTTTCATTTTTTCTTTTTGATTCTATATTTTATGATATTTTAAATAATACTTTGAACTATTGAACTAGAATATAATATTATACGTAGGGTATTTTATGAAATACTGAAGAAAAACCTGTTTGACATGTTACACTAAGGTATATGACTGTTAGTATGAAAGTTGAGTCACCTGAATCCTTTCATTTTGTATAGAGTTTTTAACTACTATGTCGAAATAAGAAATTATATGTATTTAATTGTACTTTGCTGAGTATAAACTCAATAAAAACTAGTACTGAGACCAGTTATTAGCAAGGCGACTATTGAACTCTGTAGGCGATTGCCTGATTCAACGCCTGATTTACCAGAAACCTCAGTGACCCACAAATCCTAATTATATCCTGATCGTAATTGCATTAGTAAAAGCTGTTTAAAATCTGGGTCTTGAACCTTAAACCTTGCTCACTCCACACAACCCCCAGTAATTAGAACGATCCCTAACAACCAGATCTCTGTAAGCTTAAACAAAATGTTAGATTTGTGCAGAAATATTGACGTAGATAGAATATACCACCGCCAGTTGCACAGATCCCCATAGAAGTTTTCCCAATCCTGTCACATAAATATTTCTGAAATGTACACTTACATTTTCTACATATCTATTATCTATACCAGTTGTCTTTGACTCTAGTAACCCATGCGAGACATGTTGTTATTCCCGACTCTAGTAACCCATGCGAGACATGTTGTTATTCCCGACTCTAGTAACCCATGCAGACATATTGTTATTCCCGACTCTAGTAGCCCATGCGAGACATGTTGTTATTCCCGACTCTAGTAACCCATGCAGACATATTGTTATTCCCGACTCTAGTAACCCATGCGAGACATGTTGTTATTCCCGAGTCTAGTAACCCATGCAGACATATTGTTATTCCCGACTCTAGTAACCCATGCGAGACATGTTGTTATTCCCGACTCTAGTAACCCATGCAGACATGTTGTTATTCCCGACTCTAGTAACCCATGCAGACATATTGTTATTCCCGACTCTAGTAACCCATGCGAGACATGTTGTTATTCCCGACTCTAGTAACCCATGCAGACATATTGTTATTCCCGACTCTAGTAACCCATGCGAGACATGTTGTTATTCCCGACTCTAGTAACCCATGCAGACATATTGTTATTCCCGACTCTAGTAACCCATGCGAGACATGTTGTTATTCCCGACTCTAGTAACCCATGCAGACATATTGTTATTCCCGACTCTAGTAACCCATGCAGACATGTTGTTATTCCCGACTCTAGTAACCCATGCAGACATATTGTTATTCCCGACTCTAGTAACCCATGCGAGACATGTTGTTATTCCCGACTCTAGTAACCCATGCAGACATGTTGTTATTCCCGACTCTAGTAACCAATGCATACATGTTGTTATTTCCGACTCTAGTAACCAATGCAGACATGTTGTTATTTCCGACTCTAGTAACCAATGCAGACATGTTGTTATTCCCGACTCTAGTAACCAATGCAGACATGTTGTTATTCCCGACTCTAGTAACCAATGCAGACATGTTATTCCCGACTCTAGTAACCCATGCGAGACATGTGGTTATTCCCGACTCTAGTAACCCATGCGAGACATGTTGTTATTCCCGACTCTAGTAACCCATGCAGACATGTTGTTATTCCCGACTCTAGTAACCCATGCATACATGTTGTTATTTCCGACTCTAGTAACCAATGCAGACATGTTGTTATTCTCGACTCTAGTAACCAATGCAGACATGTTGTTATTCCCGACTCTAGTAACCCATGCGAGACATGTTGTTATTCCCGAATCTAGTAACCCATGCGAGACATGTTGTTATTCCCGACTCTAGTAACCCATGCAGACATGTTGTTATTCCCGACTCTAGTAACCCATGCAGACATGTTGTTATTCCCGACTCTAGTAACCCATGCAGACATGTTGTTACTCCCGACTCTAGTAACCAATGCAGACATGTTGTTATTCCCGACTCTAGTAAACCATGCAGACATGTTGTTATTCCCGACTCTAGTAACCCATGCAGACATGTTGTTACTCCCGACTCTAGTAACCAATGCAGACATGTTGTTATTCCCGACTCTAGTAACCCTTGCAGACATGTTGTTATTCCCGACTCTAGTAACCCAAGCAGACACGTTATTATTCCCGACTCTAGTTACCCATGCAGACATGTTGTTATTCCCGACTCTAGTAACCCATGCAGACATGTTGTTATTCCCGACTCTAGTAACCCATGCAGACATGTTGTTATTCCCGACTCTAGAGCTTATGCATACATGTTATTCCGACTCTAGGAGCCCAGGCAGACATGTTGTTATTCCCAACTCTAGAAGCCCATGCAGACATGTTGTTATTCCCAACTCTAGTAGCCCATGCAGACATGTTGTTATTCCCGACTCTAGTAACCCATGCAGACATGTTGTTATTCCCGACTCTAGTAACCCATGCAGACATGTCGTTATTCCCGACTCTAGAGCTTATGCATACATGTTATTCCGACTCTAGGAGCCCAGGCAGACATGTTGTTATTCCCGACTCTAGTAACCCACGCAGACATGTTGTTATTCCCGACTCTAGTAGCCCAGGCAGACATGTTGTTATTCCCGACTCTAGGCAGCAACGACTCTTAACATCAAAAACCACAATGGCCGCTTGGCTTTCTTTGATCCCGATACCCAATGTGTTAACCCGTATCGTAAGGAATATAGGAATCTATGCACACATCTTGTTTTTCCCGACTATATGAATCTATGCTTGAATATATTTCAAGCTATTTCTAATGCCAATATCAAAACATGCTCTATTCAATAGACTATTGCCATCACAAATCCTAGATATAAAAAAATGATCCGATGCCGACACTGGATTTAAGAATTATCAGAATGTATCGAAACGAAAAATCTCACACCAACTGTAGACTTGTCTAATATCAATGACATTTAATACGATCCTAGTACTCTAGTCACACTGGGCCGACTAATGATACATTATTATCCAATTAGTTCTTCGGCAGTTTTTACGGCATTAATTAGCCCCAAAAAACTACGTGCGACGCATAAGTTGTCCGCAATGATGTGTAACGTATACTATAATCGTTTATGGCTCTCTCGTATTATTTAGAATATATTACGTGTGTGCTTTGTAATATCATAGACCATAATATACATTATAGTCTATGGTAATATAGCCCAAACGCAATGTTTTTTTATAGTAGTAATGACCGTGTCCATTATAACATTGTAATACCGCAAAACCTTGATTTTAAAGGACTTTTGATTTTATGGATGTCTATTAAAGAAGTCAACAATTTTTAGGGATATTCAACACCAACCCATATTTGTTTATACGTTTACCCCCTTGTAAACCACTGATAAACTGCTTTAAAAAAGCTCTCTTTTTGGTGTTAATTATTAATTTCTTTAATATGTATTAAATCTACTTCTTATTTATTTGAGATTATTAAATATAGGGGAAAATGTAATACAACTATAGTCCTTTGTATATTAGTGAGTGGGTACAAATAATACCTGGTAGTGGATGAAGTTATTGGTTGTACTGGTAAATTGATCAGGCAACCCATTCCATGCTCAGATGCCACTCTGGAAGAAAGAGTAGCCTACTTATGCATTTGTTCTCGCATTAAGGTATAAGAAAATTGTTATTGTCCCTATATTTATCTGAGCATTGTAACAGATTGTTACTGTGTTGTATTTCTAAGCTAAAATTTAATGCCTTTTGTAATTATTACAACGTTAGGCCTACTCCTTGCCCTTCTGTCCTCTAGTGACTACAGTGTTTCTGGGTTTAGTAATTGAACTATTGTTGTTACTCTTATCAGCTGTGAATATTTGCTAGTAATGAAACTTGCAGCTCTTTTCTGATTTTTTATATATTTTTTTTAATGTTTTCTTTAGTTGATGGCACCCATACAGAAGATACATACTCTAGTATAGGTATAACTAATGTGAGATAACATTTTAGTTTTATGTTCTTAATGCGTTTTATGAAGCCTAATGTTCTGTTAGATTTTTTAAAAATTACTTCATCAATATGTGGATTCCAAGATAATTTATAATTTATTATTACTCCTAAGCATTTTGTATTTTTTGTTTGGGTTAGATGTTTTCTATGAATGAAGTAGATGTTGGGTTAGATGTTTTCTTTGAATGAAGTAGATGTTGGGTTAGATGTTTTCTATGAATGAAGTAGATGTTGGGTTAAATGTTTTCTATGAATAAAGTAGATGTTGGGTTAGATGTTTTCTATGATTGAAGTAGATGTTGGGTTAGATGTTTTCTATGAATGAAGTACATGTTGGGTTAGATGTTTTCTATGAATGAAGTAGTTTGTAATTTGTTGTTTCTTTTTCTTGGGTACTCTTAACATTTGGTATTTTTCTGGGTGAAAAGACATACTTCAGTTAGATTCCATTTTTGTGTAATTCTTTTTATAAGAGTTCACTGTCCAATTCTGTCTTTATTATGAGGATCCAAAGAATTGGGATTTGACAATACCATCAATTTTATGTGCATATAGAGAAACTACTCATGATAGTACAGGTTTTTCACCATTTGAACTGATATATGGAAATAATCCAAGAAATCTACTTAGTATTCTCAAAGAACCATTGGTAGGTACTGGTGAAAACAGGGAAATTACTAGTTATGAGATAGTTACAAATAAGAAACAACAATTAGAAATTGCTTTGGAAGAGGCTAGAAAGAATTCAGACAATAATAAGGAAAAGACTCAAAATAGAATAAATCAGGGCAGGAAACTAAGAACTTTAGAACCAGGTGATAGAGCTTTGCTAAAATTAAAAAATCAAAATAACAAACTATTTACTGAATGGCTAGGGCCATATGATGTGGTTAGAAAGGTCACAAATGTGGATTATGAGATAAGAATTAAAGATCAACTTAAAGTTTTTCATATTAATAATTTAAAAGAATATAATGATCAATCAGTAGAAAGCAATATATGCTGTAGTATAATATCAGAAAAAATTAAAGATGTGTTTGAAGAGATAGCAACAGTGAATACACAGGGTCAGAAAACATATAAGGATGTGGACTTAGATAAATTGACACATAAACAGGCATATGAAATGTCAAAAATAATACACAGGCATAAGGGTATATTTTCTGATTTGCCTGGTGTGGCGTGCTGGTCTAAGATTCTGTCACCGAGCCTGCAATTAGCCTAGGCTATCAGTGCAGACTTAGTGGATAACTCAGCAGGTACACAGGGTGATGGGGAGGGGTGATTTAGGCAGGTTTTCTAGTTGGTATGTGGTCCCGAAGTGCAGATGATTCCTAGGTGATTCTAAGACAAATTTATATCCAGGTTTCGTTTTGGCTCGTTAATACGTAGGTTGAGTTAAACTGTTGACTAATTGACACTGTCACTGGACGTCACACAAACAGGTATTCTATCAATCGATAAGCAAGGCGTATTGTAACAACGAATATTTTATTCACGTGAAAGTCCGTATTCAATCATTGATGACATGAGCACATAATTCATACAATCCAAATACAAGTGATAAAGAGTGTACATTTAATCATAGGCTTAAACTATATGTAGCAGATAGTCCTAACAAGGACTCTACAACAGACTGTAGCACCGCGTGGTGCTGTTGGAGCTCGGGGCATCCAACCCTCGAGACTCCTTAAGCCAGACTGACCTAAAACTAACTTACATTACATGTTAAACAACAAGTTAGGTTGCAACTCCCCACGTGATTGTAATGAGGGGGGATGGGCAAGGGTAAGATTGACCCGTAGATAGCGTATCCGATTGGTCAACATGTCTCTTCATTTCAACATTTGATTGATTGGCATGTGAAAATAAGTACCAAAGGGTAGTGGGGAGGGGGTGCGGGGGGGGGGAGACGCGGCGGTGGGGAACTTCGAAGGCCCTGTGTTGTTGGTCAGAGTTTTCTCTCTTGTCCGTCGGGGTCCTGCATCAAAGGTTCCAAGTTCCCTATTCTCTGACCAGGGGAAGAACCGTCATTGAGATGTGAATTTCCTGTGATCTGGTCGAAGAGACTGTGGGGTGGGGGGGGGGGGGTCTTAGCTTGGTTGCGTCAGGATGACCCTGGCCTTGTTCCGAGGGCGTGGGGCGGGGAGGGGGGAGGAACACACACGTGCTACAACATTTATAATATACATGAATGGGAACTAATATCAATGACTAATCGTATAACAATAAGTAATATACTGATAAGCATGCAGAACGTATACATATATGTAAATAAAATTCAATGCAAGCTAAATACTTTAATCTTAAATATTATAGGAGATAGAAAGGAAAGACACATTCTTACTCCAATCAGACATTCAATAGTGGCACATAGTGTCAGTGGTTTGTACGTACATATGAGATGATTATAGTATCTTATAAGAGCGGATTACATCTAAGACCTTTCTTAGTTGAGTGTGAGGTTAATCTTCTCCCCAAAACGCCACACCTGCCCCGCCATGTTTTAAAGCTTTCATATAATGAAAGATTTGACCCATTAGAGGTAGGCCTACTGCACTTACTATTTACACTATGAGAGTTCTGGACCATCGAAGCGAAGCGGGTGGTCATCGCTATGGGGAAGAGGGGGGAGGTCGAGACAAGGCGGTAAGGGGTGACGGGGCGAATTTTTACGTTTTTCTGTTATGGACGGAGGAGAAAGGCATGCTTTAGCGTTTCTTACAGTACTTTAAATCTATTCCGGCATAATGCTAAGTCTAGGTTCGTCCCCTTTATTTGCAAGTTATTGACACGGTTTATTCATTTTATCGTTTGTCTGTGACTGTCTTAGGTCCTTACTTTTCATATATTGATAGGCACTAGCTAAGAAATCTATTTATTTCATGCTTTCTATGTGCTATAAATGCGGGATTCACTTTATTATAATAATTATAATAATAATAATAATAATAATTCGACCTCGGCAGTAGGGTCCACGAAATTGGAGGAAGTCCGAGACGGGATGCCAAAACTGGGTGATAGGGATCGAATTGCTGAACGAACTATCAGGTCCACCAGTTCACTCCCTGCCTCGCGCTAAAGCGGACAGGTTGAGGGGATCTGGCTCACACGTAAATATCAGGGGATCTATGACGGAGTCATAGAGGGTGGGGCAACGGAGTCCTTTGCTTAACGTATATGTACATGCATTACTGGTCTAGTGAACCTTCTTCAGGGGGCGGCGGCGGGCGTTGTGTGAGCGCGTGCAGCTGACCCCAACACAAGCCTAAACACTAGTGTTTCTGATCACGTGGATTCTGATTTCTCACGCGCGAGTGACTTCTAGTGGGGGGGGGTGGAGTAAGGCGGAAGGTCCAGTTTTCCTCTGGCGTGATAGGCCAGGAAATAATACCAATGTTGTCGTTCGTTTGCAATTATTGGACCCTAGAGCTAAAACACGGACATAGCTACACTTTAATTGTTACACTATTCGCTTCTCTTCTTTTCTCAAGCATTACATTTCTCATTGTTTAACAGTTCAATACAGTTTATCGGCTGGGAGAGAAGTGGGGGGCGAGTTACGGCCCTTACACGCGTCATGTCTCGCTGACCAGATGCCCAGGGCAGATTTAGTTTTACCTGGCGTCGGGGGTGGGACTGAGAGGGAGGGGGGACTGGCAGTGGGGCGTCAATTTCTTTGGCTACTGTGTAAGAGTAAGATTAAATCATTTTACTTTCTCTATTACAATTTTATAATTTGTAAAACTGATAAAGAGCAATTATTTAATTCGCTACCAATAATCTTCCTGTACGTACATTTGACCACTACATCTGTGCCACTTACTGTTTTATTTATAGACATTCATTCTCTTTCACGCTAGACCGCGGATCTTGAGTCTTGACGTCAGAGTGGGTCTGGCACATCAGATGACAGCGGATGACATCGGCCGTGTAGCGCTTGAGAACAGTCAATTGGCCCGTAGGCAGTCTTTAAATCTAACACATTTATTATCCAACGGTTGTGTAAGGAACACAGTTCATCAACAGTTAATATATACACATGGTAATCCGATAACAGTTAATATATTCCAATCTAAAGGCAATAATGTCAGCTTCCAGGAACGTACTGCACATGACAGTTTAATCCAGTGCGAAATAGGCTGTAAGTATCCAAGAATTATAGCTGAATGGGCGAACATTAAATGCAATGTTGAAGATTTCAGGCTGGATTGCGGCCCGGTGGGCGCGAATATTTTCAGTGTTTCTCAGGGCGGGTACTGGTTCACAGTATTTGGCGGACATAGTTATGCGATCTGGCAATAATTTCGTTACGCATGAGCTAATCCAAAGCAGAAATGGCGATATGCCTATTGACCATCGGCATTCGGCAAGCATATACAGTGTACAGAGTTGTACGGGAGCTAATCCGAGCAGGAAAACGACGTTGTAATTAGTGGCACTTCGGCCGACACATAACATTTGACAGCAGCTAATCCAAACAGAAACAAAGTTATTGGTGGCGCTTCTGGCCGACACATAACATTTGACAGCAGATAATCCAAACAGAAACAAAGTTATTGGTGGCGCTTCTGGCCGACACATAACATTTGACAGCAGATAATCCAAACAGAAACAAAGTTATTGGTGGCGCTTCTGGCCGACACATAAACGTAATACAGCAAATAATCCGAACAGGCAAGTCGATATATTTCAAGCGTATAGCGTTGGCAGAACCAAGGGTTGACGTATAATTCTACGATGATAGATGAGTGTTTGCAGTGGAGTCAAATAACACAGTTCGCTCACCGGATGAAACCTTAAGCCCCCAGTCTTTCATCACGTGAAGAATATCATAGCACAGAGTTCAATGTTGAGCGTGAGTACTTATCAATGTACGTCAAGCGAAACTAATCCCGGCACGAGCCCACAGTGTGGCGTGCTGGTCTAAGATTCTGTCACCGAGCCTGCAATTAGCCTAGGCTATCAGTGCAGACTTAGTGGATAACTCAGCAGGTACACAGGGTGATGGGGAGGGGTGATTTAGGCAGGTTTTCTAGTTGGTATGTGGTCCCGAAGTGCAGATGATTCCTAGGTGATTCTAAGACAAATTTATATCCAGGTTTCGTTTTGGCTCGTTAATACGTAGGTTGAGTTAAACTGTTGACTAATTGACACTGTCACTGGACGTCACACAAACAGGTATTCTATCAATCGATAAGCAAGGCGTATTGTAACAACGAATATTTTATTCACGTGAAAGTCCGTATTCAATCATTGATGACATGAGCACATAATTCATACAATCCAAATACAAGTGATAAAGAGTGTACATTTAATCATAGGCTTAAACTATATGTAGCAGATAGTCCTAACAAGGACTCTACAACAGACTGTAGCACCGCGTGGTGCTGTTGGAGCTCGGGGCATCCAACCCTCGAGACTCCTTAAGCCCGACTGACCTAAAACTAACTTACATTACATGTTAAACAACAAGTTAGGTTGCAACTCCCCACGTGATTGTAATGAGGGGGGATGGGCAAGGGTAAGATTGACCCGTAGATAGCGTATCCGATTGGTCAACATGTCTCTTCATTTCAACATTTGATTGATTGGCATGTGAAAATAAGTACCAAAGGGTAGTGGGGAGGGGGTGCGGGGGGGGGAGACGCGGCGGTGGGGAACTTCGAAGGCCCTGTGTTGTTGGTCAGAGTTTTCTCTCTTGTCCGTCGGGGTCCTGCATCAAAGGTTCCAAGTTCCCTATTCTCTGACCAGGGGAAGAACCGTCATTGAGATGTGAATTTCCTGTGATCTGGTCGAAGAGACTGTGGGGTGGGGGGGGGGTCTTAGCTTGGTTGCGTCAGGATGACCCTGGCCTTGTTCCGAGGGCGTGGGGCGGGGAGGGGGGAGGAACACACACGTGCTACAACATTTATAATATACATGAATGTAAACTAATATCAATGACTAATCGTATAACAATAAGTAATATACTGATAAGCATGCAGAACGTATACATATATGTAAATAAAATTCAATGCAAGCTAAATACTTTAATCTTAAATATTATAGGAGATAGAAAGGAAAGACACATTCTTACTCCAATCAGACATTCAATAGTGGCACATAGTGTCAGTGGTTTGTACGTACATATGAGATGATTATAGTATCTTATAAGAGCGGATTACATCTAAGACCTTTCTTAGTTGAGTGTGAGGTTAATCTTCTCCCCAAAACGCCACACCTGGTAAGACCAATGTCATACAACATGACATTATTGTAACAGATGATAAGTCGGTGAGGCTAAAACCATACACAATCCCTATTCATTTGAGGGATAACTTGCAAAAAGAGATAGATGAGCTTGTGAGCATGGGTTTGATAGAACCATCTAATTCAGCTTATGCATCTCCAATAGTATTAGTTAAGAAAAAAGATAAAACTATAAGGTTGTGTGTGGACTATAGGAAGCTGAATAATGTTACTCTTTTTGACCCATATCCTATGAACAATGCTGAAGATATTATGGCTCAGCTATCTAATGCAAATATTTTTTCTAAATTGGATATGTCCAAAGGGTACTATCAAGTAGGTTTAACTGATAGAGCTAAACCATTTACAAGTTTTGTTACTCCATTGGGACTTTATCGATGGAATGTGATGAGTTTTGGATTAGTGAATGCTCCTGCAACTTTTAATAGAATGATGGGTATGATATTACATAGGACATAGGAAAGACACTATATTTTATTTAGATGATATATGTGTCTTCAATGATACTTGGGAAAACCATTTAAAAAGTCTTAATGATATTTTTGAAATTATAGAAAGACATAACTTGACAATTAAACCTAAGAAATTAGAAATAGGTATGAAAGAAATTACTTTTTTGGGACATAAGATCTCTAATAACACCATTAAGCCATTGGAGGAGAATATTACTAAAATTCTTAAAATTGACATTCCAAGAAATAAAAAAGAAGTGTGAAGTCTTCTAGGTGTATGCAATATTTATAGGAAATTTATTCCTAATTTTTCAGAGATGGTATCTCCGTTAACTGAACTTATTAAAAAGAAAAGCCCAATTAAAATAATTTGGTCTCAGGCGTGTGAAATGGCATTAAATAGGATAAAGGTTGCTTTTTCTGGACAACCTATATTAAGACTACTAGACATTAATAGAAGATTTGTGGTTTTAACTGATGCAAGTTTGGTTGGTTTGGGAGGAGTTTTGGGACAATATCATGACAACGTCTCACACCCGATTCAGTATATTAGCAGAAAATTAAGTGAGTCTGAGGTTAGGTATGCAACAGTAGAACGGGAAGCTCTTAGTGTGGTTTGGTGTATTACTAAATTGGCAAGATACTTGATGGGTACAAGGTTTGTTCTTATGACTGACCATAAGCCCTTGTCCTTTATAAACCAGAACAAGCTAAACAATAGTAGGATAGCAAGATGGTCACTTATCCTGCAGGCATACAGTTTTACTGTGGAAAATATACCTGGGGTGGATAATATATTGGCAGATCTGTTGTCTAGATGTGGTGTTTAAGGTGTGCTGTTTGACACGTAATCACCAGTTTGGAATGCGGTTGAAATTATTATTCATTTAAATGCAAAGTATAAATACGGTGTTAATGAAATATTGATTTTTTTCCAAAGGTTCTGAACGAGAAATGGTTCTACAACTGAAGCACGGTGATTCAAGCACAACGTACCATTTGTAAGTGAGAGATGTTCTATCATGTCCTCACATTATCGTGAACGTTTTTTATGGACACCATATCAAACGCAAACATGAAGACATCACATGAATAGAGTGCATTTATGGTGCTAACATGGAATCGAGGTCATGTCATTAACATATGGAGGATTAAAAAAATCAACACGTTATTAATAACATTATACTTTTTTTTGGTTTATGACCTATGACAACACTATATTGCTTATAGACAGACAGTTCGTGGAAGTATTCAATGGCAAATTCTAGAGGTGTGAATATGAACGGTGCATTGTAAATTATTGTTTTGACATTATTGGAACCACTTTATCAAGGTGTTGAAACTCTACAGGATGGATAATCTACAAAGGACTTATGACATATTCAATGAATGTGTTGTTGGACGTTCAGAAGTGGAAGGTTGCAATGATATTACATGGAACAGTATGAATTGTTGTGTTTTCGGATTTGATGACATTTGTAATGTTGGTTGTGTATTTCATTTCTACAGGACAGGATATACATTGAAACCTTATGGACTTATATATATATTGGTGAAAGTTATTGGTTAATATTGGTTAACATATATTGATGAATACGTTGGTTTTGTTAAATGTTATTTGTGTTGCATAACATGTTTTTAATATGAATGTTAAGATAATTAGGATTATTCATATAATTATAATTATTAAAGACATAGGATTAAAGAAATATATATTTTATGACAGTATTTGACGGAGATAAGGATTTTTAGAAATGTGTATGACAAATTTAAAGGGTCGATGGGGGAATGTGAGGATTTAAAATATATATCGTTGTTTTAGTAGGACACAATTTGTATAATCTCCACGATAGAAACAATGACGTAGGAGTTAGATTGAACGTAGCGTAGATTTGGCAGAGAACGTTAGACGACCTTAGGATTTGGTAGCGGCAAGACGTGATAGACTAGGCTATGGAAACTGTTGTATATTTGAATTCATCTTGTATATAAACTTGTTGGAGAATTCTGGATTAAATATTAGTTATCATTTTACTATAAGCCGGCAGTTTGTTTATTGATTGTTAGTAATGAATGTGATCTCCCTGAGAGTGGTGTACGTAACATTTACAAAATAACGGTCACAGACGACATATTGGAAGTGGCGGTCTTACATTTTTTGGCGACTTGTGAGAATTGGTGGAGAAGGGTGGAGGATAAAAATTTGATAAAATGGCGTGACGTCATTTATGGACGTCCACTGAGTAATTGTGAGTATGTTTTATGCTTGTGTAGTTGTGAATGTGGTTTAGACATACTTTGAGGGCCAGTCAAGAAATAATGTCAACTAAAATGCATTAGAGAGGGCCTATGTCACAGTTCTGCAGGTAACTTTGACTATTAGCACACAAAGATAGATAATAGCGTAGGAAGTAGAACCATAGATTAGCGTAAAGTTTAGGTTTGATAGGATGAGAGTAGGCTGACGCCATTATCTTCTCCCTCTCTTACGCAATTGCAACCCTCCAACCACTTCTTCTCACCTTCCTTAACCTTCACCTCTATTATATTAATTCCCCAATTCAGAGTTTGCTAATCGATACGACCAAATTGGTACTACACCTTAAATGAATGAGTGTGAATGTGTTAGTTAATATATGGAAGTTACAATGTATATATATGTTATCATGTGTTATTTTAATGTATTTATATGTTATGTTTTCAACTATTAATTCATGTTGTATTTTAAAGTGCTTGCATAGTAAATATTCATCTATATTGTTAACGCCAACCCCTCTGGTATGTAGACATTACGTCACTGATCGACTCCGCGCTAAAAACCCCACCTTCCCCGCTAACCCCCTTATCTCCCCTTCTCCTACCACTCACGAGCGGCAACTCGTTAGCTAATCTTTGAGACGGTCAAGGTTTTCGCACCTACTTAATATCCCTCGTCCGAAACCCCCCCCCACACACACACACACACTTGACATCACCATGTAAAATTCTTGCAAGGGAGATGAATCGCCTTTCCCCCTCCTTTTTGTCCCCTCCACTCAGCACGACGTCTGTATCAATTGCCTTTCATCCCAAACCCCACCCTCAGTTTTGGCGGTATAATTGTTCACCTACCACCATCCCATTTTCCCTCCAATAAATCTACCTTTATGCAAATATATGTTCGAACTGACCAATGGGATTCATATGTAATTAAATGTAATTAAGGGCCATCCAACCAAATTGAGCGCGATCACGTGTCTCAGGACTCGAGAACGCTATCTCACAAACTTAGTTGTAGTCTGGAGTTAACCGTCAACTGAGAAGCACATATATGATTTTAGTCTAGATTCTGGCCTTCAGCTTAAAATACCTGTACATTCGCCTCTTATAGAATATCACCCCACATATTATATATATATAGCTGTTTAGCCAGTAACCATATTTTCATCAGTATAGTTGTGTACCCTAACGTTGGATTACATAACACTACCATATACTAAGTGTTAGCCATTACTGTGCAAATTCATATGTGTATCTCATCATTGGATATTTGAAACGTAAATAAACACCTGAACTGTAACCAGAGATTTGCTTGCTTACCTTAGAACTGAATGTTTGTGTATGTTATAACATCTAAACGAGCCAGGAGAGGATTAATCATTGTTCCAGGACGATTACAGCATCGGTACCTCATACCCCCACGACAACCAGCCATCATTACCCCCACTCACCCACAACCCCGCACCCCTCCCACTGTCCACATCGTGACAGCCTACAAAAGATAATAATATCGCCTTATATGAGAACTGTACAAGTAAAGATAAGCACTACTTGAAAAGTTCATAATACTTTTCCCACTTTCCCCATTGTGTGAAAAGTACAAAGGATAAGAATGTGTGAAAAGTACAAAGGATATTTTAAACAACGTTATTCAAGTGCCTGAAAGTGGCGAAAACGCTTAACTTATTTATTTGTCATTGTCTGAAA
Source organism: Anisus vortex (assembly GCA_949126835.1). Classification (NCBI taxonomy): domain Eukaryota; kingdom Metazoa; phylum Mollusca; class Gastropoda; family Planorbidae; genus Anisus; species Anisus vortex. The sequence continues at coordinate 39,343,856 of OX421494.1, read as the reverse complement.
ACGAAAACAACTTCTGTTTTATACAGCTAGAACTGAGTGAAAATCTGTTTCTTTACTGCACTTTTCTCTTCTGCGAAAATTCGAAGTGTTTCCATCTTTCAGACGGGTGTCTAAGTAGCTGCCACAACTAGGTCTAAATCATTCCTAATCCAGGATTCCCACTTTCCAATGTTCACAATAATATTAAAATTATGTCTTCAGATCTTGTTTGCAGATGTCCTTACATCTTAGTCGTGGACGAGCTGTAGACCTGTTCCCATGGACGAAATCTGTGGTAGAGCAAATCTTTTGGATTTTTTCCATCCTCCATCGAGCATTTCGTAACCATCTGAGATAACACTGGCGAAGGAGAATGACCATACAGAGAAGGTTTAAAGATCCAATTGTTGGTTCTTTAGGTCTTTCTAAGTCTAAGAGATGCCAAGTATGCGTCTAAAGCAGCGAAAGTTAAAAAACAAACATTTCATGCCAGAATTCTACCGACAAACAACTTTTTTTGCAATATAATTTCACTTTCATTAAAATAAACTTAATTTTCTCCCTGTTTTTCGGAATGTTTTATTGCATAATATTGTCATAAATATAATGTTTTATGTATTAGTAATATTTTTATCTAAATCTTAGTGAAGCAGCGTTCACCAGTTTCTGTGACCACGGCATACTAGGAGATGTATGACCAGCATAATGCCCAGTCGCCTTTGCTTTACCACAACTAATGTCAGGTAACACCCTCAGGGACACACTCCAGTCCCGGGAAAAATTCCTAGCCTTCACCAGAATTTAAACCCATAACCTTCGGAACTCCAGGCAAACGCGCTGCCGCTCGTCCACCGTGCTCCATATATAAAAAACAGTTTAACTAAATTTTATAAAGAAGAAATGATGCTCGTATTATAATTGAACATTATTGTTTCAGAAAAAAATAACTATTGCCATTAAAATAGCTTTGTAGGCTATAAAAATGTAAATGTTCTGTATCAATTTTTGTTACAGTAGTAAAAAGCTGTTCATTGAAGGCTTAAAATGTATCTTTATTTATAAGCCTATGTAATTGTTTCCCTTGGGCACCTTTTAATGAGCTTTACAAAAATGTTACAATTTCATTTCTTACCAATATTTTGCTACTTTATCAATGTATTTTATCATTTCAAATTATTTAAAATAAAATAAATTGCAAAAAGTCATTAAAATATTTTAAGAGAAATTTTATTTAATAAAAATGAACAAATGATTTTACATTTATCATCAAATATATTGTCAATATAATTATAATTTTTTTATTAATATATTTACAAATGAACCACACTTTTTTGCTGGAAAACAAAAGGTGAAAATGCTAAAAAATGAATAGAAGAAACTATCAAATAGTATTGACAATAGGAGTGACTCCTATCTTAATGAATGTTTGGATAACAAAAACATATTCAGCCAAGTAATGATTGCTTTAGCAAAACTTGATATCTAAAAATAAGTTATGTTTTTAAAGTTCATGTTAGAATGCAATTGTTCAATAGACAGGTCTGTGTAGGCCATATAATACCCTGAGGGCTTTAACAATCTCAAACCAAATGACAGGTAAAAAAAAACACTAGGATTCTATCTTTGAGAAAACATGAGTAACATGTTAAATTTAACATTCCACAATAACTAATTGGAGTATACTGTCACGTGCGAAATCAGCTACTGACGTATAATAATATATTTAGGAATGTAATATTTATACATTCTTTTGATTCACATCCCTCTTGGATCCTACAAGGTTGTATAAGAATTAGTATTAGTGTTATTGTAGTAGATTTGATATTTATTTGGTTCGTAGGATGTGTTTTCTGTGTATGAAGTGAATTAGGTAAACTGTACCTTAATATAGAGGAAATCCACAATCCTGTTTGAATGATTAAACACAATTTTATTCCAACAAGTTAAAATTATGAATATAACAGCAACACCGAATACAGGTACCAATATTATATGATGAAACTTAATCAGTTGAGATTCTTCTATATCGTACTAAGCCGTAATCCTAACTTTAAGAAAGTGGTCAAAAACAGTCCTCACAGAAAAGCGCCCAAGCTAGAACTCACTAACGGTCTCAAACCCTCGTGCCGACATATGATGCATTTTAATGCTATGACGTAGTGTCTAGACATATACATGTTTTATTCCTAACGCGGAAACATTTCGGGTTTAAGATTATTTCTTTTGAACTTTAATTAATAATAATAGAACCAATATAATTATGGAAATAAAACTACTTTCATAACACTCGCCCCCCCCCCCCTTAAGACACAAAGGAATAACAGACAGTGTTAAGTATGGAATTCTTTGTAGAGTACCCATAATATAAACCGAATTCCCAAACCATCCATAAGATTTAATTGACTATTGGACAATCTTTTTAAAAAATTAAAATGAACCATATATTACATATACTTTTAATAACAAAGTTGTTATTATGGAATCCCTTATCACATTATCTTATCAATGATTATTAATTAAACATTTATTTATCAATTAATATTTACAATTATGATTTTTGTGTGTACAACGTTGACCATAAAACCATTACCACCAATAACCAATTCCCATAGAGTTGATATGAATTACCCAAATAATTGGAACCGATTAATAATTGATAGATAATTCTTTAGAAAGTTTTATTTATTTATAACCGATTATTGTATCATTAACCAATGATTTACAGTTATTAAATTATTATGATGTCTAAATTATGACATCAAGAATATTTAAAATGTGATAATCTCAGCTGATTTAGCTTTTACATAGCATAAAATAAGACATCTAAATTATAACATGACGACATAGAAAACAAACAATTAGCAAAACACATCAATAGAATTAATTGAACAAACACAAATGTGGATGTATTCAAGTTAAATACCGGTGTGTGTGCAATTGGTGTATGCAATAGTTACCTTTTACCTTACAACGTATGATTGTTTCCAGTAGAATTTGAAGTTTTGTTCTGTAATGTTTCATAGTGTAATAATTCAAAACATAGTTTATTTATTGTCATATTTACAATAATATATATGTTAATCAATACAATGAATGACATAAAAAAAAAACATTTCATGAGAAACTGACTTTTATCTTCTGGTTCACCAGTTACATGCGCGACAACGTGTCAGCGACCACATTTTGTTTACCTGGTTATATACCACATTTAAATTATATGCTTGGAGGAATAAGCTCCAGCGAATAATTCTTTGGTTCTGTTTAACCCTGAAAAGGAAAACTAAAGGGTTATGATCAGTTAAAATATCAATTGGATATGGAGAACCATTGATATAAAAATCAAAATGTTTCAATGCTAGAATTAATCCCAAAAATTCTTTTTCTATTACACTATAGTTTCTTTGGTGCTTATCAAATTTTTGAGAGTAAAAACTAATCGGGTGTTCCAGTGAATCATCACTCTTTTGAGAAATGACCGCTCCCATCCCTGTATCACACGCGTCAACGGTAATTTTAAATTAGACCATTTGAAAGTGCAATTCTTCTTTAATAGATTTGTTAATGGACATGCAATGGTTGAGAACCGACGGTAGTATCCCGCCATCCCGAGAAAACTGCGGAGTTGTTTACAGGTTTCAGGAACAGGGAACTCGCGAATAGCCTTCACCTTTGCATTTAATGGTTTTACCAAATCATTTCCCACAATGTGACCTAGATACTCGATGGTTGCATGACAGAACTGACTCTTAGTCAAGTTAATGGTGAGATTAGCATGAGTCAATTTCGTAAATAACAAATGCAGCTGATCTAAATGAGATTTAAAATCGTCACTAAAGACAACAATATCGTCGAGGTATGCATGACATTTAGGAATGTCCTGAGTAATGGTATTTATTAACCGTTGAAAAGTAGAGGGTGCATTAACCATACCAAAGGGCATGACCTTAAATTTGTACAGTCCATCAGGGGTTACAAACGATGATATCTCCTGAGCCCTCTCCGTCAGTGGAATCTGAAAATACGCCGTCAATAGGTCAATCTTCGTCACAAACTTAGCATTACTCACTTGATCTATTAGATCGTCAATTCTCTTTTATATGTCCATCTTTCTTACAGAATGTACAGGTAATTCTCTTTTGTACAAAACTTGAATTCTCTTGTTTATCGGCTCTTTGTTTACTTTTATCTTCTGTCGATCTTAACTTCCTCTCTGTATTACTGTTTTGAGTCCTCAAACTTGTTCTGTCATTTTGAAAATAATGGCTATGCGGGTGAATAATGACGTATTCATCGGCTTTAACTGCTGCTTGTTCTGCTATTTCAATACCACGATCAGCCAAATGAACTTTTACATCAGTGCGAATCTTCTCATTAAAATCCTCCATCAGTATGAGATTATATAGTTTTTCATAATCTTTATTCACATTCTTAGATCGTAACCATCGGTCTAAATACTTTTTCTCTAATCTCAGGAAGTCAACATATGAAACTTCTGGTTCCTTCTTGTACTCACGATATAACTTTCGATACTTTTCTGGAGTTAGAATATAACTCAATAGTACTCTGCTCTTTATTAGTTTATAATCATTGCATTCCTCTGGAGTCAAATTCAATACTACATCTAGAGCCTTGCGTTTTGTTAGAGCTGAACGTAAAAGTACTGCTTTCTTATCTTCAGGAAATTTATATCGATCGAGTTTCTTTCGAAGACCATAAAGAACTCATCAATGTCTATGTTCTCCATGCTTGGAACATGCTTTTTAAACTTATATAGTTCTACATTATTTGTTTCCTGAATCGTATGAGTTGACGAACGAGACTTTGCCAATTCAATCCTTTCATTACTAGCGATTCTTTCTTTTTCCAATTCCTTCTCTTTCTCGCTTCTATTCTTTTACCCTCTAATTGTACTTGAATTTCTAACTTCTTCATTTCTAACTGGAATTTCATGTCCGCACTTAGTTCATTCACATTCATTTTAAATTCATGGTTATTTATGTCTGTTTTCAGGGCTTCTGATACATTGAGAACCACTGATTCTTCATTATTCATAGTATTTTCTTCAAGCATTCTACCATGTCTTTTCAAACAGTCCTTAATATCTTGAATCAATTTACTCCTTACTGGTGTAACTTCAGTAATGTCTATTCCCAGAGAGTTTGCCATCTCTTTTAACTGGGTTAGTGACATGCTATTTAACTGTTCTGACGTGATAGCAAAAATATTCAATTGCTCCAGCGTAAGATTAGCTTCCGCCATGTTTTTATATTAATGACGTAAATAGAAGATAAAAAATTCAACTTTACCTTTCATAAAGTCCTTTGAAATATTTTTACACCACTGTTAATTTGTAGAAGATAAATTTTAAAGATGATTGTGTACAAAGCTGAAAACAGTATGTCCAAACACAGACAGTGCCTCCCACGTAGACAGAATTTGAATAAATATTTGTTGTAAATCGTTTTCACTAAAACAGTTGCATATCCTCAATTTCTTATGCATACAAACTTTAGATACAAGGACGCTAGCCCCCAATCTTTTGTCACGTGCGAAATCAGCTACTGACGTATAATAATATATTTAGGAATGTAATATTTATACATTCTTTTGATTCACATCCCTCTTAGATCCTACAAGGTTGTATAAGAATTAGTATTAGTGTTATTGTAGTAGATTTGATATTTATTTGGCTCGTAGGATGTGTTTTCGGTGTATGAAGTGAATTAGGTAAACTGTACCTTAATATAGAGGAAATCCACAATCCTGTTTGAATGATTAAACACAATTTTATTCCAACAAGTTGAAATTATGAATATAACAGCAACACCGAATACAGGTACCAATATTATATGATGAAACTTAATCAGTTGAGATTCTTCTATATCGTACTAAGCCGTAATCCTAACTTTAAGAAAGTGGTCAAAAACAGTCCTCACAGAAAAGCGTCCAAGCTAGAACTCACTAACGGTCTCAAACCCTCGTGCCGACATATGACGCATTTTAATGCTATGACGTAGTGTCTAGACATATACATGTTTTATTCCTAACGCGGAAACTTTTCGGGTTTAAGATTATTTCTTTTGAACTTTAATTAATTAATAATAATAGAACCAATATAATTATGGAAATAAAACTACTTTCATAACAATACATATTTATAAACACAGTGTAAAAAACACTAGGATTTTATTTTTGATAAACATGAGTAACATGTTAAATATAACAGTTTACATTAACTAATTGAAGTATACATATTTATAAAACAATGCAAAAAAAAGTTATTTGAGCATTAACAAATTATAACATAATTTATAGAAACATAACTTAATCCCATCTATCCCAGTTCATATACAACTGCAAGCATCAGTTAGTACGCGATTCTCAGAAACGCTCATCTCTATTTATTTGAGTCCATTTAATCATTTTGACATTTAGCTTAAACTAATATATTCCGAAGTCTTCCAAATGTTTAAATTCTTGATCCTTGATTCTGTTTCAACTCCTAACTACAGCATCGCTTCATCATCATCATCTATCCCATAACCCAAGTGAGGGTCGTTACGGCACCATTTTTTTTAACCGGGCACTATTTTTTTTTTACCTGTTGTACAATTGTATTCTATTCGTTTCAGTCCTGCGCCTGCCTTGGGAATCCACAAGAGAAAAGCCAGTCCACTTCTTGATGTCATCCTCCCATCGTCTCTTCTGCCTGCATCCGTCATGATGCTTTCTAGGTAAATATTGAAGAGTGTTGGAGAGAGTAGTCACCCTTGACGCATGCCAATGGCTGTTTTGATCCAGTTTCCAGTGACATCGTTGAGGAGGACTGCTCTGGTAACCTTGTCCACTACTGTACCCATGGGCCTCAAAGCGGCGTAGTGTGTAAACCGCCAGTAATTTCTTTGAAACACCGGCGGGCTAACGCATGGGGGACAGCCCCCGCAGCATGTCCGAGATCCATTGCACTGCCGAGAGGCCACCGGGTCTCGGTGGGGAGGAAGCAATGGATGCTGCAACCCCAGTCTCACGACCCACCCGGTGCCTGGATGCCTGTGCCTATAGTACAGGATTTGTGCTACCGGGTGACAATGCAGATATACGGGAGAGCCACCACGATAATGATCCTTAGGGGAACCGCAGTGAACGGTCGCTGGCCTGCGGAATCCTTCCCTGTTACATGGCACGCCACGCCTTCGGCGTGCCGTGGGGTGGCTGGATCCCGGACAGGGTTTTAAATAACCCACTTCTAAAGCGTTACGCCCCGGCTTAAGAGCTTCGGCTCGTCCGGGTTTTGAGACTTTTTACAAGGTAACCTTGTCATACAGGCTATTGATGACTGCAATAATGTTGAGGGTGATGTTGTATACTCTCATGGTTGCTCACAACGCTGCATGCCAAATGCTTTCTTAAAGTCTACAAACACATGGTATAGTGGTTGTTGGTGATGTAGGCATTTCTCAGAGATTATTCCTAGATTGAAGATCTATTTTGTGGTACTTGCTTGTTCTTCGGCTATGATTTGTTTGGCTTGAGGTTTTAACTTGTTGAGTATAATTTTCAGGAGGACTTTGTTGGGATGGCTGATGTGGCTGATAGTATGGTAGTTTTGACACTCTCGAAGGTTACCTTTCTTGGGAAGAGTGATTATGAGTGACTGCTTTGCAAATACATTGCTTCACCATTTCTAAAAGAGAAAAAAAAAAAAGTCATTTAAATAAATACACACATTCAAGTATATATAATATATATATATCCATGTCTTAACAGAAACAGTGAAAATAAAAAATTAATGGATTACCTTTATAAATACACAAGTTCAAAACTAATTGTGAAATTAATAGGCTTTTAGTCATTGCAAAAGGCATTCAAAAAGTATCAGACTCAATGGATATGTACCTTGCAATCTGCTACATGAAATTCAGTTTTGGTCTGAAGTTTTATTCCCAGAGAGATGATCCCATATCCATCATCATCCAGCCCTAACCTATATATATTAACTTTAATTAATAAAAGACATAATAAATAATTATAATAATAGTCAATAATCAATAGTTGAATAGTTCTACGAACATACTGTGCAGCTTACTTGTATACAATAAGTACAATACAAGTACCGATTGACATCCCTCACATTTGATGGTGTAAATATTTGAATGTAATTACTTTACAATAACGATTTTTAATAAATGTACGTGAATCTCTGGAATTGCCTTTTGTTTCTCAATTTTTTCCTTTTCCTTAGAAAAAGATGAAGAAAAAAAAATAGTAAGACAGAGAATCCAATATACAGATGAATAGATAGACAAACATATACGTACACACTTGCATTGTCATGGTCAACAAGACATAAGTAGGCCTCTCTCTATACAAATATATATTTATATATATAGGCCTACTTATGTATGTATATATATATATATATATATATATATATATATATATATATATATATATATATATATATATATATATATATATATATATATGTAGAGAGAGAGAGAGAAGGAGAGAAAACAGAAATATATATTTTAAGATAGATTTAGATAAATAATAAATAAATAGCCTTATTAAAAATAATAGACCAATCGATTAATATAAAGATAGATGGATTGTTATGCAGATAGAAAAATATATATATTGTATATAATGGAATTAAAAGGCAGACAGATATATAACTTACATACAAGCAGAGTGTATACATGAATAGAAGACGTAAATAGAAAAATGTGCAAGAATGTTATACCCAACCAATCCCGAACTTGAACTGTTACTGAACCCGAACTTCTTAAAGTGGGTTTGAATCCCATCTCTACTATATAGTAATTTTAAGATGACCTAATGTAACTATATAGTAAGATGACCTAATGTAACTATATAGTAAGATGACCTAATGTAACTATATAGTAAGATGACCTAATGTAACTATATAGTAAGATGACCTAATGTAACTATATAGTAAGATGACCTAATGTAACTATATAGTAAGATGACCTAATGTAACTATATAGTAAGATGACCTAATGTAACTATATAGTAAGATGACCTAATGTAACTATATAGTAAGATGACCTAATGTAACTATATAGTAAGATGTCCTAATGTAACTATATAGTAAGATGACCTAATGTAACTATATAGTAAGATGACCTAATGTAACTATATAGTAAGATGACCTAATGTAACTATATAGTAAGATGACCTAATGTAACTATATAGTAAGATGACCTAATGTAACTATATAGTAAGATGACCTAATGTAACTATATAGTAAGATGACCTAATGTAACTATATAGTAAGATGACCTAATGTAACTATATAGTAAGATGACCTCATGTAACTATATAGTAAGATGACCTAATGTAACTATATAGTAAGATGACCCAATGTAACTATATAGTAAGATGACCTAATGTAACTATATAGTAAGATGACCTAATGTAACTATATAGTAAGATGACCTAATGTAACTATATAGAAAGATGACCTAATGTAACTATATAGTAAGATGACCTAATGTAACTATATAGTAAGATGACCAAATGTAAATATATAGTAAGATGACATAATGTAACTATATAGTAAGATGACCTAATGTAACTATATAGTAAGATGTCCTAATGAAACTATATAGTAAGATGACCTAATGTAACTATATAGTAAGATGATCTAATGTAACTATATAGTAAGATGACCTAATGTAACTATATAGTAAGATGACCAAATGTAAATATATAGTAAGATGACCTAATGTAACTATATAGTAAGATGACCTAATGTAACTATATAGTAAGATGACCAAATGTAACTATATAGTAAGATGACCTAATGTAACTATATAGTAAGATGACCTAATGTAACTATATAGTAAGATGTCCTAATGTAACTATATAGTAAGATGACCTAATGTAACTATATAGTAAGATGACCTAATGTAACTATATAGTAAGATGACCTAATGTAACTATATATTAAGATGACCTAATGTAACTATATAGTAAGATGATCTAATGTAACTATATAGTAAGATGACCAAATGTAACTATATAGTAAGATGACCTAATGTAACTATATAGTAAGATGACCTAATGTAACTATATAGTAAGATGTCCTAATGTAACTATATAGTAAGATGACCTAATGTAACTATATATAGTAAGATGATCTAATGTAACTATATAGTAAGATGACCTAATGTAACTATATATAGTAAGATGATCTAATGTAACTATATAGTAAGATGACCTAATGTAACTATATAGTAAGATGACCTAATGTAACTATATAGTAAGATGACCTAATGTAACTATATAGTAAGATGACCTAATGTAACTATATAGTAAGATGACCTAATGTAACTATATAGTAAGAGGACCTAATGTAACTTTCAGTTATTTATAGTCCTTTACTCATAAAGCTTTATTGCAAGAATTGGTTTATTGTTTATCAATAGCTGGTGCATGATTCATAAAAAATATTTTAAAACTATTTGGCATTAATAACTCAAATAAGAGCAAGACCAAGTTCTTTATTTATATATTTATTTATACATTTCAAAACACAATAGCTAACAGAATATACATCCACCAAATGTATTATACATATATTTTATTACATACATACTACAGCAAACATTAACAGTAATAGATCAGGCAAAAGAAAAAAGTTTATACATAATATGTATTACACACATGCTGTAAGTTCACATATTGCTTCCCTATCATTATTGAAAGACAACTCTTCACACTTAGTAAACATTTTAAAAATTCAATATTTCAAACATTAGATTCTAAAGTTTTTTTTGTTTTTTTTAAGTCTTCATGAATTCTATCATGAAAAGATATGAAAAGACAAAATAACTCATGATGATAAATTCATAAATTCATAATGACTGATAGGGCCATTATATCTATTTTGAATTTCAATAATTAAATTTGAACAAAATTATCTCCCTTGTAAAGTATTACATTTCAGCCAATAAAATTCAAGAGATGTTTTTTAATCTTCAACTCCTCCGCTTGTTTCTTCTGGTGATCCTTCCTCTCCTTCATCCCCTTCTGTTTTATCATTTTCCTAAAATAAAAACATAAACAAATCTTTTAGTGCATTTACTTGTTGTTTTTCTTTCACATTAGTTTTGTATAAATAATAAACCAACAAAAACATTTAAAAGATAATCAAATTTTTTTAATAATCTATCGTAATAATCGAATTAGAATTAGAATGGCTCGGCTTATAGCCCTGCAGACCTGCAGGAATTTCGTGCCTAGCACGTAATAATCTTCTATCTACAAGGAATGTCTGTAAAGTCATATAGGCCTACAGTGAATGTTGTTTTATAAATAGCCTACATGTATTTTTGTAATGTTTTTAAGCCTAAATTTATTATTTAAAAAAAAAAGCCTTTTTAGGTTGCAAAATACAGCTGATAGAGTTTAATTATTTAGAAGGCCAGAGTTAAATAAGTACCGGAACATTTATGATAAAACTTTGATGATTCAATAATTTTAATTGAAAAGATGTATTCCTCTAAAGTTTTCTTTTTGTTTTGATATGAGCTTGTCGATTTTGTGTTTTTAATATTTTAGATACTGTCTTTTAAAAAAAAAAAGGATTCGGATTTTTTTTTTTTGCATTTTCACTTTGATAGATTTTTTTTAGTTTTATTATATTTGTGTATAGTCAATTGCGTTGCAATCAACTTTTCAGCCTTAAATTGTCACCATAATTTTCCTTATCACAATAGTTTAAATCTCAGACTATTAATTTCAATTAATGAATTTTTTTTTTCGCTTGTTCACTTGTCATTTTGCAATTAGATAAAGTTTGTAATTATTGTTGTTATTTCAGAATGTGAAAAGTTTCATATAAAGCTGAAAATAAGTAAGAAAGATAACTGAATATAGCTGTTATTTCAAGTATATGTATGAATTATGTCCCCTTCAATTAATATATTTTTAAAAAATAAAATATAATGTGTATTAAAGTTATTTTATTTTGGTAATATTGGCAAACATAAAATCTTGCTAGTAATGATGATATAAAAATTGTACAATTGTAGAAAAAAAACTACAACTGTTTTAATTATTTCCAATTTAAATATATATATATATATTTCTTCTTCCAGTCTGGGTAATAATCCAGGCATTTGAACTGCTTTTCAAGCAGTCCATTTATTAAACCTTGTATCCTGTGATTAAAGTTAAAAAAGGTCTTTCTTGCTAAGGTTGAAGTACAAAGCTGCATGCATGAAGTACAAAGCTGCATGCATGAAGTACAAAGGTGCATGCATCTAATTATTTACAAACCTGTTCTCCTGATTCACCCTCTCCTTCCTTGGTGTCTTTCTCTTTCATTTCTTCCTCTGCAGTCGTTTCATCCTCCTCCTTGATGTCCCCAAACAGTTTGGTGGAATCGTCGGCGGGGTCCTCAGCAGGGTCGTCCTCTGCAGAATCGCCCTTGACTGGGACATCAGTGGCCGGCTCTTCCTTCTCTTCCACTATGGACAGCTTTGATGCTGATGCAGCCTCTCTGGCTTTTTTTTCCTGTTCAGCCTGTAACATGAGAGAAGGAAATGAATCTTCTTGTTCTCCAGGGACAGAGCCTGCATGTAATGGCTACAGAACCTGCAAGTAATGACTACAGAGCCTGCACGTAATGGCTACAGAGCCTGCATGTAATGGCTACAGAGCCTGCGTGTAATGGCTACAGAGCCTGCACGTAATGGCCACAGAGCCCGCACGTAATGGCTACAGAGCCTGCATGTAATGCCTACAGAGCCTGCATGTAATGGCTACAGAGCCTGCATGTAATGGCTTCAGAGCCAGCCATGGCTTTAAGGGGGATATTGAGATATGATGGTAGGCTTAGTTCTAAGTTAAGAGCATCATAATTTAAACAAGGAGAAATAAGCATTTGAACTTTATTCACAACAAAACTATATTTAATTTGTTTGAACATAATGAGAGAATCTAACCTTTAACCTCTCAGCTTCCTCCGCTGCCAATTTTAAAGTTTCTTCTAATCTCTTTGCTCTGTTTTCCTTTTCTAATTCTTCATGTTCTTTCTCTATCTCCAACTGCCTAGCTTCTTCTTCTTTCTACAAAATAAATTCATTGAATTTTGTTACTAACAATGTAAAATAAAATAAATTTTTAATAAATAAACATAAGTTATTTAGTCATTGTTAATTAGTTTTTTATTTTTTTATTCTTGTACTCAATTCCAATCAATACAAACTAGCCAAAGTAAAAAAAAATGTTTTAGTTTCTTACCTTCTGTCTATAGTTCTCATTTTCAATGTGTTTTTTCAACCAATGGGCAATATATTCAATGGGATCGTGTGGACGTTTCTCAGCCACTTCCATCAGACACTTGGGCAGGAAGCCAAGATGATCTTTTAGATATTGGGTTTCCATCTTGAAGAAATGAATGCAATACAAAATTTAAATGTAAGAAAAAAAAAGAAAAAAACACATTTCATTCAAATAATGTTCTTTTAGTTATTCATACATTCATGGACAATAATTGATATATGGCCAGTTTTCAGTCATAATTTGACATAGTTGAATAAATGCTTTAATTTTAATTTCAAACATATTTTCCGTTTATCATTAAGTGTTTTTTTTTTTTTATGTTTGGGCTTATTCATTGCTTAAATTGTAACATGACATATTCATATATGTAATTGGGTATGGGTATGCAGTCTCAATAGCTTTCAGAACGTGATAATCAATGTTGTTAATATAAATATATTTATCTTATACATTACAGAGAAGATTATTGCGTCCTACGCTCATCCGTGGTCCGAGTCTAGTCATGCATTTTTATTAATGTTTTAAATGATTTAAGTTACTGGTTTTCCTGGCTTGTCCAGGCAACCCATTCCATGCCCGAATGCCACTCGGGAAGAAAGAGTACTTATATGCATTTGTTCTCGCATAAGGGACAAGGAAAGTGTTTTTGTCTTTATGTTTATCTGAGCTTTGCAACAAGTTGTTATTGGGTTGTATTTCTAAATTAGAGTTTAATGCCTTGTGTATTATTACTACTTTACTCTTTGCCCTTCTGTCCTCTAGTGTTTCTAGGTTTAGTGATTTGACTAATGGTGTTACTCTTATTAATTGGGAATATTCACTGGTTATGAACCTTGCAGCTCTTTTTTGGATTTGTTATAATTTTTAAATGTTTTCTTTAGTTGATGGGTCCCATACAGGTGCTGCATATTCTATTAAAGGTCTAACTAATGTGCGATAGCATTTTAATTTTATATTCTTATTACATTTGTAAAAGTTCCTTTTTATGAATCCTAATGTTTTGTTAGATTTTTTAATTACTTCATCAATATGAGGGTTCCAAGATAACTTGTCATTTATTATTACTCCTAGATACTTAGCATTGTTAGTTTGAGTTAGTTCTTTACCATGAATGAAGTAGTTTGCTAATATTTGTTTCTTTTTCTTTGATACCCTTATTAGTTGGCATTTTTCTGGGTGAAAAGACATCCTCCAGTTGGATTCCCATTTTTGTAGTTCATCTAGGTCTTTTTGTGGAAGTTCACTATCTTTTTCTGTCTTTATTGTTCTATAAATTATGCAATCATCTGCAAATAATCTTACTTTTGTTCGTGTGTTGATGCAATTTGGCAGATCATTAATATAAATTAGAAATAGTAGGGGTCCTAGAACAGTTCCTTGTGGAACTCCTGAGTTTACAGTTATTGGTGATGACTTAGAGCCATTTATTACCACAGTTCTCTGCCTTTAAGAAAGTCCTGAATCCACTGATGTAAGGGACCAGAGATGCCAAAATATTTAATTTTTTTTTAGTAGACTAGAATGATGAACTTTATCAAATGCTTTGGAAAAGTCTAGTAGGCCTAATATAGCATCAATTTGGTTTTTATTATCTAATCCTTTAGACAAGTCGTCTATTAGGCCTATTAATTGAGTCTCACATTATCTATTTTTCCTAATGCCATGTTGGTGTGGGCACAGTGCATTAAGTTTGTCTAGATGTTTTACTAAACTAGCCTACTATATATTATATATATATGTTCAAGTATTTTACATGTTATGCTTGTTAGGGAAACAGGTCTGTAATTTCCGAGGTCAGATTTATCTCCTTTTTTTGAAAAGGGGGGTTACATAATATTAAATTAAGCTTATTAATATAGGCCTATATTTACTATTATCATAAATTATAAATCATAACATAAGACAATTTAAGACTTGACAAAAGTGTCAAAGACTCGAGACAAAGACTAAGAGGACCTTTCATTATGATTCATATAATTTAATATCATATGTCACAGGCCTAGACTATTAATATAAATAGGCTAATATAATTAAATATGAATAAATAATTTACTTTTAATATAGGCCTAATTACTAAATTAATTAGATAGTTAATTGGTAGGCCTATAGTATAAAATTTTAATATTCTGTAGGCTACCGAATCTGTCTACAGTTTACTGTATAATTAATGATAATTTTTATTAAACTATTTCAGTTTACCTTTAAAGAAAAAGATAAAAATATATAAAACAACTTCTACACTTTTTACCCCTCGTCTAAGCTCAACCGGAAGTTTTTATTCGATCCATGACAACACAGATCAAAGCAGTTCACAAATTCACGTATATAACCGCAGAGCTCCGAAAAAAAGCAGTGCCTTATAAATTTGTTGCACTATTTTAAGACAGCTGACAAGCAGTTCGGAGAACTCTTACCTACAGGCTTCATTGATCTTATTGTTAATACAGGGTGAGTAGGCACATAGATAATGTTAGTATGTCACTCATTGAACTCACCCAGGTGGAGGTGCGTGTCCATCGGGCACACCACGTCGTATCGACGAGTAAAAAACGTGAAAACCACAAAAACACGTGGAAATAAAGTTTTTTCCTCGTCGTAATAACGTGGTGTGCCCAATGAGAGTGGGCTACATCCTAGAGGCCGTTTCTTCTCTTTCGATACAGTTTCTGCACAGCGGGTCATATTAAAGGAGCCTTGGCTTACTGAATATGTTTATAGGATCCCAATTGGACTGTGTGAAATTCAATACTGGACAATAATAATTGTAGTAAGATAACGATGAGATAAACGACTTATAGATAATGGTTTATAGTTTACCAATAAATGTCGGATACTATCCACAATTGTGGAAATAGAGAGCACCGTGTGTTGGGCGGAACAACACGGACAGACGCTCTATACGAATGACCATCTCACTGGTATTACAGATTTTGCTGTTGCCTAAATGACATACAGTTCTCAATGCCATTTTGACATCAATAAAAGTTTTCGGGCATTGATTTCTTGACTCACGATTTACTGATGGACACGTGTAATGGTTGACTGAATGTGGTTATCCAACAACTTCACGAGTTCACATAAAATAATAATAATGGATGTCTTGTGTAATTTCTAAAATGTAATACAAACATACGTGTCCTAACGATAGAGTCTTGAATTACAATTCCTAGGGTGATAGTATCAAATAAGTCGAGTCCGCTAATTCTTCTTGGGACCCTGGACATCAAGTAGACATCAAGTAGGCTAACTGGACATCAAGTAGGCTAACTGGACATCAAGTGGACATCAAGTAGGCTAACTGGACATCGATTATCTAACTGATGGAAAACAAATGTCTATTAGGTCAAATTAAAGTAGGATGAGCGTTGGGTTTGCGACAAAAACCTCTCGAATGCAGTGGCCAATGAAATTCAATTGTGTAGGCTAATATCGATTAATAAGAAAACAGAAATTAAAAATGTATAAAGGCTTTACGGCTAACTGAACTTACAAGCAACGGAACCCTGTAGTCTTTGTTATTGATTTATTTCCAATTTAGTTAGTAGTTAGTGTATTGGCTTTAACACCAAGTTGTGGTATCAGACATATAAAACTCTAAGCGTATAGTTATAGGACACTTAGGTTCGTTTTAAGAATTAATTTTTTTTGGGCTTCTCATCACCCCTCGGGCTAACGGATACTTTTGAAGACAATTCTGTTCTGATTGTGTACAACTTGTCTTTTCAGTTATGGACAGCCAGGAAAAAACAAACTATGTTGATAATATTTTCCCTTATAAGGAACCACATAGAGGAAAGGTTTTATATACAGGCAAGTTACTTTGCTTAAGTGTGTATTGTGAATCGTTTGTTAATTTTGCATGTTGTGTGTATAGGTTCTTAATATAATATATATGTGTATATTGGCCTGAAATGTATGTATTGTTAATATTATGCGTATGTTGCTAATATTCAGAGCCGGATTAAGACCCTCTTAAGCCCCATAATCACTCAGAAGATTTCGGTTCCTCACTCTTTCTCCACTTTATAGACAAGAAATGTAAACAATAATCAATTATAAACCATCAAATAGCCTACACTTTTATTTATCACAATGTAACAAAACTAACAGTGAGATGGAAAATGGAAATATATTTGTTGTTGTTACTTCCGCTTGTTACATATAAAAAGTTTTCTCCCACGTTTTTAAACTGTAAGACTTATTTAAACTCTTTGATTAATTTTTTTAAATTTAATCCAGGGCCATTTGTTTTTATGCAGATCATGACACCATAGCCAGTATTGCATTATTTTGGTCATGGTGAATTCCCGCTGTAGAAAATGTGTGTGGTGCCTCCCCTTCCCATGATGCCCAAATCACGTGCTTACTTTGTTTAAGGGATAATTCAGCACTGCAAATATTATTATCTTGTATGTTATATACGCTCCTTCTATAAAGAAGATTATTGCGTCCTACGCTCATCCGTGGTCCGAGTCTATAGTCTTACATCTCTAGGCCTATAAATGTTTTAAATGATGTTAAGTTACTGATTTTCCTGGTGTATTCAGGCAACTCATTCCATACCCGAATGCCACTGGGAAAGAAAAAGTATTTAAATGCATTTAATTTGTTCTCGCATAAGAGATAAGAAAAGTGTTTTTGTCTTTATGTTTATCTGAGCATTGCAACAGGATGTTATTGGGTTGTATTTCTAAATTAGAGTTTAATAATGCCTAATGTATTATTACTATGTAAGCTTATTATGTATTTAAGTAGTTAGTTAATTTTTATATTGCTCAAAGGATGTTATAAAAAAACTGCAGAGGGAAGGACAACGTAATTACCTTTTAAACATAATAAGATCATCTACTAAAAAAATAACAATCTTTGAATATTTCGGTCCTGGAATTTCGACTATTACCGTATTTTGCTATTTACTAGCTCATTTACAAACCAAAAACACGAAGAGGAACAAATGTATATTTCTCTCTGCATTATTGTTTTGTTCTAGTTGCTACTGGAAATAATGTTGGTACTTTTTTATTATGTAGGCCTATTGGTAATTGGTACTAAGTAGGCCTATACTTTACAATGAGATAAATAATTAGACGCTCTTTTTATTACTCCCTTTATTTTAAGTTGCAATGTCTGCAATCGTCAATCGTCAATCGTGCGTGGTGCAAAAATTGGCTTCGATTTTTCGACCACTTTCCGTGGTCCGATCGAGGTGAAATTTGGACAGCAGATTTGTGGCGCCTAACAATACATCCTATCAAATTTTCAGTTAAAACGACTTAATAATACTACACTTATGACAATATTCATTTCTTAAAAGGAAAGTATAAGAAATATTTTAATTTCGCGTTAAAAATGCCTGTGCAACTTTTTATAGTTTTTCGGCGCAAAGCTAGAAAAAAAAATAATTATGCGCTACGATTATTTTTAGAACAATTCATACGGAGTAAGGAGATATTTTTGAGATTTGCGACACAGATATTTTTTCTGTACGTTTCATTTGCAGTAGTCAATCAATTATTTAATGACATGATGGTAAACTTAGTTTGCAAATAAAGGGAGTATAATAAAAACTTCGTTTTTATGGTTTTCTTGTTGTGACATTAAACACGTATCATATCTTATACATTATTGCGTTCTAAGCTAATCCGTGTTTTGAGTATAATCCTGCATTTCTATAAGTGTTTTAAATTATGTTAAGCAAAAGTTAAGTTAATTATATGTTTTCCTGGTTTGTTAGGGCAACCCATTCCATGCCCGGATGCTACTACGGGAAGAAAGAGTAAGCTTACTTATATACATTTCTTTTCGAATAAGGAATAAGGAAAGTATTTTTGTCATTATGTTTGTCTGAGCGTTGTAGCAGATTGTTAATTGTTAGACCTATAGTCATGCTATCGTGTTTCTTAAAGGCTACTGGCCGACTGGTCGAGAGGTTTGTAATTTTGGACTGTCAACGTGACATTCATTGCCGCCCTGCACGAAGTTTGGGCAATTGATGTGATCATCTTCTTTCTAGGAACGTCTTAAGACAAATACTCTGCCACAATAAAAAAAAAAGGTTGTTACCCCAGACTCGTAGAAATCATCCAAGTAAATGTGTTCATATCGTTTTAATCAATTATTCTGTGAGACCTATATAGTGTTTGCCACATCAGACACACAGGAAGTGGGTCAGGAGGTTAACGTATGTCGAGACGTGTCAATCAGCAGTGCAGGGTGTGCGTGGGTTAGAGATTACAGGTCGTGTTTGCACATTAATTATGTTCCGCTTGGCTGCCTTCAGTCTAAGTCTAGGTCTTTGTGCGATTACAGAAAGTATTGATTTTTTGGAGGTTAAATAACTGTTGTTATTGGTGTACCTGCTCTTTGCATGCCACAGTACACTTTCTCTTTAATGTCGGCGCATTAAAATATACACATACGCACACACATAGGCTTAACACACACTCAAATGCAATCGCAAGTAGGCTACGCTTATACACTCTCGTGTTTACAAATATTTAATCACACACAAGTACTTATTAAAGCGTACACAGAAGCACACAAACATATAGATATAGATATAAATGTATATATATATATATATATATAGATATTATAGACTGGCCGAGCGGTTAGCTCACCGGACTGTCAACCAAAAAACCACTTGACACGTCGCGGGTTCGAGCCCCGCCACCGGCAGATCCCTGTCGCCCTACAGGAGTTTTGGGACTAGTTGACGTTAATATTGAGTTGTTATCACGAGCGCTTAACCGGCAGCAGTGAAACCTCTCACAGATTAATAGTCTTCTAGGGCGCACTGAGCATGCTAAAATAGCATAGATTGAAGCGCTATATAAATTACAATTACTACATTACTACTATATACATGGGTGAGCGAACTAACATTTTGAAATCTATACATGATGATATACCTAACAGTGTAACTGTATACTCCTCTTGGCTTTCATTGATTATTCCTTCGCATCTTTTTCTTCCTTGTTCATCTTAGTAGTTTCAATTCTAAGCAGTATACCTAGGGTAACTAGAGGGTGGAAGATGGGGCGGTCACCCCCAGGCGCCAAATTTCGGAGTAGCGTTAAAATAAAATTGTCCCTACTTTTAAACAATTATATACAAAAAAAAGTTATACTGAAAATTAGTTACTTAGTTAGGACCTATTAACTATAAGCCTAACCGATGATTTAAACTGATCCCCCTGTCTTAACTTCAACGTACGTCAGCTTAGGCAACTAGCCTATTACCGAAAATGGATAACATTCTAGATGGGCGCCAATATTCGATCCCGCCCCTAGCGGCCCCGTCACCATGTGACTTCTGCCCACCATCCTGTTTAAAAGATGCACTTCCAGAACTTGGATTAGGTGGAATTATTTAACATGTAATTGTATTTAAACTACTTTTAATGACGTCATCAGCAGATTTTGTGTACTTTTAATGTTATTTTAATTGACCACATTTTATAAACATAAGGGCGGATAACTCTAATATCAAAATGGTAATTCTTCTACCGAACTAACCAACAATGTAATGCCAAAGATCACAACACAGAACAACAAATAAAGTATCTGGTATTTAAAGCGCCAACACTTGTCCATGCAATTCACGGTTATCCCATCGTAAAGAAATCAAGATGAATGTTGGAGAAGTTGAAGAGTTTGAAATGTATACACCTAAAGCACCGTGCACGGAAGTAGAATGTAAGATATTTCTACTATCAAAATTCTTGGATATATGATATCGGGCCACATTTTACATGATTATAAAAGATCTAGGCTTAGTATACATTATGGATTATAGGTCGTTGGAAGTGCAATAAAATACCCATTGTCCAGAACGAGTGGGGCAAGGTTTGACAGTGAAATTAAATTTTTGGTTTAAAATAAGTAAAGCTCTTTAAAAAGCAATACAAAAAGTAGATCATTTCATTGAAAAATATGTTTAAAACCACATTGAAGTAACAGCTTCGTAATGTTTTAACAAAAACATAGGCTACCATAATTGCATTTTAAAAAAAACGGGACAAGCCTTCCGGCTCTTACAGGGACCTAACGATGTTCAGTGGTGAACTAAGGGAGGTGGGGGGCACACCAAGGTTCTGTCCAGGTGCCAGGAAGGGTACGGTTTTCGCAGCCACAGGCACAATTTTCTCGCCCGTATATCTGCAATGTCGCCTGGTAGAGAAAATCCCATACTATTGGTATGAGCATTCAGGCACCAGGGCGGGGTTGAGGCGGGGTTACTGCGCTCATCTTTTCCTCCCCACCGAGACCCAGACCTCTTGAATGCTAGTGAAAGCGGGGAGACCCGGAGTTAGACGCTCTGCTATTTGGTCGTCCAATTTATTCCTATATATTATATACTCAACAATAAATCATATTAGAAAAAAATACTTTCAAATCTGACAAGTCTGTTCATTAGTACAATGGCACAAGAAAAAATGTGTCGGTTAGATCAGATCCGTTCTAACGAACTCCACTGGTGGTTGTATGTAGCCAGCTCAATCTTATGTTATCCACCTACCAATGATATATAGGCCTACAGTTAAAAACAAATGTTTTATTTCGAGATGCAGAGCAGTATAATGACATGCAAGGTAGGTCAGATCCAGGAATGGGTTCTCGAATTGCACGTAAATTTATAGACTGAAATACAATAGAGCACCGTTTAGGTCTACCCTTGTTGGTGTTTCGACTTTCAACGTAAACTGGGTATTATATATGGTTCAGTGCTTCGCCATTTTTGGTGTCACTAGGAAGTAGGACTCCGCTCGACATACAATTTTTAAGTTTTTCTTACAAGACAACTTGCAATGAAAACAATTGCGTGCGTCAATTTTTTTATTTTTTTTTATTTTTTTTTATTTTACTAACTGTACTAAAAGTCTGCACAGTTTTATAGGCCTATAAAAAAGTCTTAATGTTATAAATGCATACGTGGCTTAAGTTACCATTGAAGTTATCCATTGTCTAGACCAATTGTTGGCAACATTTTTTGTGGTCATTGGACCTTGAAACGAATTTGAAACAACATTCAAACAGTGAGTTTCCAATATTGGTGTCGTAATTTGTGGAAACAAACTATAGTTAGAAGCTCATGGGGGGAGGAAGGGGGGCAACACTAACTGATTTGGTGGGCCGTATTGTGGGCCATGGGTCGCTTGTCATTTGCACACATCTGGTCAATCTGGTCTAGACTAAAGAAGTTTTAATAACAGCCTTACCAGTGAAATAATTTTTTAAAAAGTGTGCTATTCATTTATTTTAAATCTTGTAGAATGAAAATTGAAAATGTATTGTGCGTGTTATACAAATTTAAACTTTAACTAACCTTCATCTATTTCGCTAGGTCCAGACGGGGTTGGAAACTATCGCCCCCACTTAGCAGACGACACTCACGTCATTGGCATCGGGGAGAGCTCACCCTTGTTCAGCTCAGACACCAGCTACCTGTTCCGCCCTCCGCCCGGCGCCACGTCCGCTAAGCCTCGCTGCACGAAGCCTGGGGAGATAGGATGGGGGATCCCTTGGCTGGTTGACTGGACACCGCCTAGAACTGGACAGCAGATAGTGGTCAGTCCGTGAGGATGAAATTTGCGTGATAAGTGAAAAATCCGTAATATTATGTTTTTCGTTAAAACAATACCTGGAGTTTAGAAATAGAGAAAGAGAGAGAGAGACCGTTTGTGTGTTTGTGAGTGGGTTTTACAGAATTTTTTTTTAAAGTAAAGTATCTCCGTGACACAAATAAGATCTATAGGGCTGTGGCATACTAAGGGATTGAATGGCCAACACAATGCCTTGCCATCTTTACTTGCCAACTAACAATCAGAGCTTGGTACATTCAGACCCGGTAACAGATTGATACTTACCTTCACCACGATTGGAACATGTATTACAAATAGTATTGTTGTGAATGTATTATAAATAGAACTAGTAATGTTGTGAATGTTTATGAATGTATTACAAATAGTATTGTTGTGAATGTATTATAAATAGAACTAGTAATGTTGTGAATGTTTGTGTGAATGTATTACAAATAGTAATGTTGTAAATGTATTAAAATAGTAATAGTGTGAATGTATTACAAAAAGATCTAGTAATGTTGTAAATATTTGTGTGAATATATTACAAACAGTAGGCCTAATATCGTAAATATTTTTTTTTATTTTGCGAACTAGATCTAAATTTTGTGCTAAATGAACAAACTGAAAATCAATATTTTTATATTTTACTATTAGTGTCTGTGTGTTTTCTAAGCTTTAAAAGAATGAATGTGTTTTTAGCTTCATGAATTGTTTTTCAAACTGTTAACTATTTTATTTTTGTTGTTTTTTCCCCGCGCAGCTAGGAGATTTCCGGCAACTAGCAGAAGATAAAAAGACTCATGAATTCATTGGAGCTTGGTACTTGGAACAGCTTTACCATTATTTTCTGTTTCATTTGTGTGTGTACAAGTTAACGAGCCCAGTGGTCGGCAACATACGGCACACTTGCCAGACTTGGCACGCAGAGCGATTTTCGTTGGCACGCGAGAGACTCCCAAAACCGCAATTCTATAAGAAATTATATGCTAGAGCAAAATTAATTTTAACCTTTTGGCACGCTGAATGAATTAGAAATCTTACTTCGGCACACTATTATCAAAAGGTTGCTTACCTTTGAACTAGACTAGGCCTTTGTATATCAGGCAGTAAGTAGTAAAAGTAAAGTACCCGTCGTACCAAATTGAAGTAGTTACAATGGCCACGGCATGCTAGGGGATGTGTGGCCACTACTTTACCCATTAGAGCTGGGTAGAATCAGGGACACCATCTAGACCAGAGAACAAAACCTAGCCTTCTCCATTAGTGAACCCCAGGACTTTCGGTACGCCAGTCGAACGCGCTGCCGCTCGGACACCATGCCCCCAGGCAGTAAGCAGCCTACTAATTTCACACTATGTAACGGGTAGTATAAAAGGCCATGGGAACTAGCAAGTCAGCTTTCATCCGTTGCTGAGGCCTCCGCATACATGGTAATTGGGTTGCTAGCACAAAACCCCTCTTCCAATAGTGTCATTCAGTAGCATGTCCTAAGTTTGCATTACTTGGGGAAAATTAAAGGCGCATGAGCATTGTACTGGCCACACAATCCACTGGTAAGCCGTGACCAAGGAAACTTATGAACGCCGTTTCGGTAACCTTGTGTAACTAGCAAATTGTAAAATTGCATTTTCATAGTAAGCATAGTGGCTATCTAAATACTATGTCAATATATCATGCTTTGGGTAAACTATGGCCTAGTAGTAGCAGCGTGCTTAGTTGTACCTATTGTGCCGGTTATGAAACCCGGTAAAGGCTATGATTTGTTCCCGGGTCTGGGTGTGTCCCTGAGTCTAGCCAACTCTGATGGGTACCTGACATTAGTTTTGGAAAAGTTAAGGCGACTGATCATTGTGCTGACCACACAATCCCAATCTCGAAACTATATCGTGCCCAATGAAACTAGGGTTTCACTGATCCCATGGACCTAATTGGCGTAACGAGAATACTTTTTTGTGTACTAAAAAATACTAAGCTGCTGACCATTGGCTATTTGTGTTTTTTGTTGTTTTTTGTACTTGTAGGTTTCCAGGCCCCAAGGAAATCGACCCCACTCTACCAAGATCAGCCAAATCAGGCACGTGTCGGAATTCACCATTCACTTCCCAGGCGCCAAAATATAGCTGCAGAAGTCTGGAATCAGACGACAGTTCGTCTAACAGGTAGCCCACAATGCACTGCTTTCATCCCCCCCCCCCCCCGACCACCTCCTCCCTACTTTCATTTATCCGTGGTTTTCAGCATGGTTTTCATGGCTCTCTGTTGCGGGCAAATGTGTTCATGTCTCTAGATTTAGCTGAAAGAAATGAAAGAAAAGAAAAACGTTTAGTATCAATAAAACAATAGTGCAGAAAGATTAGGTTAGTAATAGCACGCAATAGTGTTCACTTATCCCCTCCCAACCACAGCTCCAAGACATTTTTTTTTCAAATGTTTTTTTTTTAATCAACTTTTTAAAAATGTTTAAATATTTCTCTACACATTTCAGCAATTAGAAAAAAAGTAAACCATTTAGAATGTTTGATTATTTTAACAATGGTATTGAATATTTTAATATTCTTTTCTTTATTATTTCTAAACAATGAAAACATTCGCAACTTAGAGACGCGATTTTCGTCAAATTTGTATTGCTTCACTCGCCCCCCACCCCCCTTCCCCCCACTCTTTGTTTGCCATCGTCACAAGTCGTCACAAAAAAGTCAGACCCTCCATCCGATATGACGTCACAACGTTCTGCATTCCCCCCCCCCCTCCGCAGCCTAAAAATAGAACACCATATTTCAATGTTCAAATTCAATTCTCTTGTATTGTCCTGTAATACAATACTCAATATTATTACTGTAGTTAATTAAGTAAAACCTATTAAAGTGGACATTTCAAATACAGATGCAAATTGTTTTGTTGTGACGTCATATTGTTTTAAACACATGCCCTCCAACGCATCACAAATGTAACCCCCTCCCCCCCCCCCCCAAAAAAAAAGCTTATGAGCGTGACGTTATTTATGCACGGCACCTAGTATTATTAATTGAGACCTATTAACTATTTTTCTAAAGCAACCATTTTGCCATAAGTAAAGAAACACACACACACAAAGTAAAAGGAAAACCAGTAGATGACAACAGGCCCACAAGCCTACCACATGTGCTCGGTCCACAAATGCATTCAGCATACACTTTCGCACACATAATACACGTGTAGCAAACATGTTGCACACACCAAGTAAGATTGAAAACAATATACTATTGAGGTGTTATTGTTTGTTATTTTCTCATACGAACAGATTTAACATCAATGGTAAGATACTCTGTGTATTTTGACTCGAGTTGTCTTTTGTGTGTTTCATGTTAGTTCCAGTTAGTTCCCTTTACTCTTTCTGGGGTTTGTAGTTTGTATATGTCTAACAAACATCTTATCTAGAAATCAAGTTGAAAATAACTTGAAAACATCTTCTTCTCTCAAAAAAAAAGCTCACGAGTAAAAAACAACAAAGTACTGTTTGAACAATGAGTTAAATTGTTGGAGAAGAAGTGGGGGGCTATAATAAGAATATCAACAAGAAAATGTGTTCAGATTTTAAACATTGTTGTTCTTTTGTTTGTTTTTCAGTATTTATTTTTAAATTGTGTGAAGTTTCGAAAGATTTAGGTTTGTGTGTGTATGTGTGTGTGTGTGTGTAGTGTATGTGTGTGTGTGTGTGTGTGTGTAGGATTAAAAATGAAGGAAATCGTAAATAGAATGCAATAAAAGCTCTTGTTAATGGGGTGAATGGAGATGGAAAGGGATGGGCTGGGTGGGAAGGGGAGATAAGATGTTTAATGCGAAATATTCACTGAACAATAAAGCTGTCTTGTTGGTAATTTTATTTACGGGGTAATCTATATGGGTCAAGAGCAGCAATGAGAATAAGACAGGGGAACATGGACACTTAAAAAAACAACTTTACAAACAAACAAAAAAAATCCTTTTTTAAACTAAAAAAAGAACCCTAAAACTATTATGAAATTTTTGTTTCAATCTTTCAAACTCAGAAGTTAAACTTTAGTAATTAAAATATAGATCAAGTCTTCTACTGTAGGTTTTATTTCAACCCAGTTAAATTGAATATAGGCATATTTTAGGTCCGTTAAATCTAATTTGATGAAAACGAGTTCCGATTAATTTCGTCAGGCCTACGTTGATTCAAGGTCATTTGAATCGAGTCCGATGAATCAAGCTGTTGAATCGAGGTCAATTGAATCAAGATTTGCTTAAAAGCGAAGCCCAGTGAATGGGTGCTTTACTGTAATCATATTAGACCAATATCTCCACACATTTGTGTTTTATTAACTCTATGGAAATCTGAATTATGTCCGAAATGCCGTTTTATCATTCGAATTTTAAAAAAAACTAACCCATAAAAACAAAGTTTTTATTATACTCCCTTTCTTTGTAAACTAAGTTTTTTATTTAATTTATATTTTGATAGATTAAAAAAAAATATAAGTGATATCATACCTTATAAATTGCCACACTAAAATTTTGCGCATCCTTTTTTTTTCTAGCTTTGGCCTGTAAAAACCATAAAAAGAAAACCCGCTTTGTTTTGGCTACATTGTGTCGTTTTCATTCTATTTATTTCGTAAAAACTAACGTATCCGAAAAGCTTATTTACTTCCGTCTCTTCCGGTAGAGGCAGTCATGTTTTACGTAAAATATTTTCTTCGATTCGCAAATCGGTCGAAGGAATTCGTGACTATTCCAAAGACCATGATGCTGAAAATTTGATAAAATGTATTGTTAGTCAGGACAAGTCTGCTGCCCAAGTTTCAGCTCGATTGGACGATGGGAAGTGGTCGAAAAATCGATGCAAAGTTTCGCAAGAAGACAAGCAAGCAAGCGAGTTAATAGAAAGGGAGTAAAAAAAAAAGTTTCCTTATCATAAGCGGCTGTTTTAGCATATGCCGGTTTGGTACATATAATGTGAGTGTCTGTAGATCTATGTATGCTTTGATTGATATTGATGCTCAAGTTTTTATAGCTTAATTATTACATATTTTCTGAAATATCTGGGGGTATATTATAATATCTTCTTCTTACAACCATTAACAATATTTTCTTTCAGGACAGGCATCTAACTGGGCCTCGACGGATTTCAGATACCCGGAGATTGACAGTCTGCGCATGCGCACGTTTGAATCAACAAAGCCCAGGATTTTTCAAAAATATTGTTAAATTTAAATGAAACTCATTTTTGGTTTTAAATCTTTTTGCCCTTGTTGGATATACGGTATTTTGTTTAAATCCATAAACATAAAGTATTAAAACCTGCCCAGTACATATTTGTAAATATTCTTTAAATTATATTATTAAATAATAGCCTATATGCACACACATATATATATATATATATATAATATAGTATTATTGGCCTATTGATTTATTTATATAAATTGTCTTATTTCGAACCCGGTGTGAATTTCTCAGGAACAGGGTGTGAATTAGTGAAAATAGAAATAATAAATCCAATCCTTATTAACCCTAAACTTATAAGTGTAGATTTCTTTTACATATAGAAATTTGATAACTTTATTGTTTGAAAATATATTTTTTTTATGTTATTTTGAATATAAAATTAATAAAGACTAAATAGAACAATACACAAACAGTAGGCGAAATTTCAGTAAAAATATTTATAAAGGCCTACCCTATATATTTTGTGTATGTAATTATTATAAGTACAAATGGGGCAAAACAAAGAATGCCGGTTAGACTCAATGACAAACTCGAACAAAAAAATCACATTTTTAAAACCTAGAGTTGAACATTATTTCATTATTAATATATTTGTACAAATCTTTGTTTGTTATCTGGACACGAGCAGACAGCAAATATTTTACCGGATGTCCTCGAACTTCGAGCCGAATTCAGTCAACAAACACAAACGCGCAAATAAAATCGATTCGTCTGCTGAGAGTCTGAATGTTTCTTTTTCTTTTATTTATTTTTTTGTTTTTCGTTTTCATATTTCTGTTTTGTTTCTGGTTAACAAAACCTCTCTCCGTCCCTTCCGCCATTGTAACACTGCTCAGGGATATAATAACAAACACACAAAGAACACAATAAACAAAAAGGTTGTTTTTCAGACGGAATTTGAAGGGACGGAAATGGTGGATGATGACCTAGTTGAGATTAGCGCTCAAATAACATTTACCGTATATACTCGCGTATAAGTCGCACTGGTGTATAAGTCGCACCCCTAGTTTAGGATTTTTTTTCTTATATGTTGTCATTGACCCGCGTATAAGTCGCACCCTGACTTTCGGGGGTTACAGTGCCTTTTAACTTCTCAAAAAATGCATACCCTTAAACATAAAAGTTACTAATATTCACCCTAATTTGGAAGCTTTCCTTAAAAAATTGTTTCAATCGTGCATAATGCAAACATAATCAAATAAAGTCAGCGCTTCATTTATTTTGAACTACCGATCAATATAGTCATTAGTCATATGGGAAAGTAAGGTATCTGTTTCTTCATATAAGTCCATGTCCCTACTCAAGTTACTCTCCCTATAGTCACACTATAGTGGGTCCACACAAAAAATCTTTTGATGTGCATCATTAGCCTAGACTGAGTGGCGCCGGTATTCATAGTTGCCCTATACAAGTGATGACCTAATTACCATTAACATTGTAATGATTTCAAAGCAACTGCGCGAACAATATTTAAAAAGGGGGGAGTGCTGGTGGCTTCTCGGAGGGTGTGCTGGCTTCGCCATCGACAATAAGCTGTGTATTTTCAATTCATACATGCAACTAAGGTACAATGACACACTTTATTGACATTTCACGCATTTTTTTCATCAAGATTTGAAAAAATAAGTTTTAGTGCAGAATGTTTCCGAAATGTCTTGAAATGTGTCGATCGGCCGATTGGAAACATTGCTATGACATGCGGACATGGCGCGCGCGGTTTTCTCGGTCCTAATCTTAAGCTACTAGTGTACAAGCGTATACCTATATTATAGAACTAGAGAGGCTTTTACACATTTACGATTCTTTCCATAATGTAATTTGTGTTCAATAGGCCTACAAAAGTGCGCTATTTCAGACAGAGCGGCGCCGGTATTAACCACGCGTTATACAAGTGTCCCAATTCCCATTAACATTTTCTGTAATAATTACAAACGCCACTGCGACACCGACAATAAGCTGTGTTATTTTTTCAACTCTTACATGCAACTAATGAAACATGAAACATACTATTGACATTTTACGCATTATTTCTATATAGATAAAAAAAAAAGGTTTGAGTCCAGAATTTTTACGAAATTTAATGAAATGAGTCGATCGGCCGGCCAATTGTAGTTTTGGAATCATAGCGCGGTTTTCCCCAGGAATGCTACACACTGCTTTATTAGTAGGATATAACGTATAGTCATAGGCAATAGGTCCTAAATAAAACGCATCTTAAGCTACGTTGTAGGTCTAGACAGTTTTGTACACATTTACGATTCCTTCCGTACTGTAATTTGCATTTAATAGGCCTATGAAAAAAAAAACGCCGCCTTAAACTTACGACACGTGTCGGCAAAACAAAATTGGTCCGAAAGTTCAAAAGGAAAGTGTGTGTGTGTGGGGGGGGGGGTCAGAAAAACACTAAAATATTCAGCATTTCAATCATCTATAGGCCTATGGGTTATGAAGGAAACTTTATGACACAGTAGTGATGTTTTTCGATTTTTTCAAAAACCATGTCGGGTGTATAAGTCGCACCCCTACTTTTCGTCGAAATTTTCGGTAAAAAAAGTGCGACTTATACGCGAGTATATACGGTAAATATATTTCAAAGATGCTATTTTATGGAATTAAATTTCAATTGAAGAAACAATAGTTTGAATATTACTCACACTCTCAACTTAAACTTGATCCTTAAAAAAGTGGGCCTCCACCCCCCCCCCCACTCCATGCGCCATTTTCATTGGTTACACCTCTGCAGATATTGATGATATACAGAGCTGGGAAAGCAGTATATTCACCATGTTGTGCGAAGGGATGGTGTGGTCAGCACAATGCACATGCAACTTTTCCCCCTCCGGTTTCGATATGGAAAGGGGGGGGGGGGTTCAGAGGAAAATCTGGCTTTGCAAGAAGAACATGAATGACTCTTTTAATACCATTGACAGTTCGACTTTCTGAGATGAAATGAGAAATTATTTATTTTCAACTTAGAAATATGTTTACATGATTCATAGAGTCTCTAGCTTTGAACTTCTTAACAGGGAGATGGGCGGATGAACTAAATACAAGACAAACGAATAAAAAAATACAATTCTATTATTGTAAAATTGTAACTCCATGTAGATACCATTAACTAAGTCCATTAGACGGACATTATTCCCTCATTGTTCTGTTTACAATACCGTAATTTTTAAATGCGTGACTTTTATATGACTAATTTTGCATTCTTCTGAAATGTTTTGTGAATAACACAATTAATCGATTAAATAGACCCTAGATGAGCTTTAAGTAATTTTGAGTCACAGCCTAAATTA
The DNA here is from genome assembly GCA_949126835.1 of Anisus vortex. Taxonomy (NCBI): domain Eukaryota; kingdom Metazoa; phylum Mollusca; class Gastropoda; family Planorbidae; genus Anisus; species Anisus vortex. The sequence goes on along the minus strand of OX421494.1, from coordinate 39,312,449 downwards.
GACATCTGTGTATGTGTGTCTGTGTGTGAGCGTGTACGTATGTGTGTCTGTGTGTGAGCGTGTACGTATGTGTGTCTGTGTGTGAGCGTGTACGTATGTGTGTCTGTGTGTGAGCGTGTACGTATGTGTGTCTGTGTTAGGCCTACTGACATAAAAGGAATTTTAGTTTTAAATTAAATAACATGGCGGCCTTATTATTGAAAATCGAAACTCTTGCATGAATGCATACAAATGTTTAATAATAATACAAATACGTATTTTCTAATCACCGCTATTTTAAAATATATACACGCGTATAAAGATATATAAATGCATCTAGAATAGGCTAACCCATATTTAACTGTATTCATAATATTTAGTTAGCCTATCGTTTATGTGTTTGGTAAAAATCGAACATCTTCTTTTTTTATCTATATACTATATGACTATATCTGGCTTTATTGTGTTTCGTTCTGTGTGTTGTTGTGTCGTGTTTGTTTGTTTTTTAGGAAAACTATTTATTCTAAGCCAGCTCGGGTTGATAGATCATGTATGATGTGTCACAGACCAAAATAAACTTCTAATTGTTGATGTTGACAGGGCTAGGTGGCGCATTAAGGTCGAAATATTATGGGTTCAAAGTAGGTCATCACACGTCACAGTAACATGAACTGTGGTCAGTTATGTCAGGCCGGTGTAACTTAAGCAATAAAAATAAATACAAACATTCAAAATTTCAAAAAGTAATGTAGATCTAGGCCTATTTAGCTAATGAACTCCTGAGTTTCTCTGACCTCATACGCTGAGTTTAAACTGAAAACATGTTTATACTTACCACAACAAGAAAGAGAACAATGATATAATATTATTTTCTAAACTGTCATTATATAAGCAACTCATGTGTTGATTAATTGAAAAATCTTTAACCTTCGAAACTGTGTCTTAACCGAAATTACCTTTCTCTAAAACTACAGGACAGTGAGTTGAAGTCACGCTCAGGAGCCATTGAGGCCACCTTTCTGACCATAACCCACTTCATTTTTTATGGACTTGGTATGCCAGCTAACATCTAAGTCAGGGGTTGGCAACCTTTTGATACTAGTGGGCCAAATTAGGATTTATTAATTTTTTAGCGTTCCAACAGCCTAAAATTCATCTTGATCTAACACTAAATTTCTTGTCTTACTGAATGTCCTGTTTGCATTGTCTACCACGTGCCAATGAAAAGCGCCTCGAGTGCCAAGTCTGACACACGTGCCGTGGGTTGCCGATCCCTGATCGAAGTCATCACTTTAAGTAACAACTATAAAACGAAGGTCTAAGACTTCACTCAATGAGTTAAAGAACAAGAGACAGTGGTGATATTTCAGGTTGCTTCTTTTCTAACACCTTGGCATTTACCATTTTAAAAAAATAAGTAATCCCATCGGACCAAATTGATCCTAGGGCCGATGAAGCAGCGTTCAACAGTTTCTGTGGCCCCAGCATACTAGGTGATTGTGTGGCCAGCGCTATGCACAGCCATGCCATAGTAAAGTAGTAAATAGAAGTAATAATTGTTATCTTTTGATTGATTCCAAGTTAAATTTAAACTCCCAATCAACACATACTGAATGCTCAATATCCAGGGAGCTGGTGAAAGTAGGAGTGGGATCAGTGACGTAAATAGGGTAACTGACGCCTAGGCTGCCTGGGGCGCGGAGGTCGAAAATGGCACATAAACAATATAATTATTTATTTATTAGTAAGCAAACGATCATATATGTTAAAGTTCCGTTTGGCGCCTATCCAAACTTCGGCGCCTCTCTGCATCATACACAAACATAGAATTATATTCAGTCATTTTTTTTTGTTTTCTTTTTTGCGTCAGTAAAACAGAAATCTTAGTAGGTTTTAATAAAATGTGAATAAAACTTAGAGTTAGAGGACTAGGCCTACATAGAAAAGCTTGTCAAATTATAGAGTATTTTTTTTTATTGTAAAATAATAAAAAAATATAATCATCATCATCATTGGCTCCATAGTCTCGAAAGACGATTAGATTTGCGCTCCTGTGATTTGGCCAGCCCTGCAAAATGGACTGTGTCTGTGGAGACCTATCCTTGAGAGACAGGCTCTGTCGCATCTCTGGCACTTGAAAGATGGACCGTTGGAGATTGTTAGGGGCAGCCTACTTTTCTTCGCTGCTCGTTTATGCGAAGTTTGCCCTTTGCCGCATTTATACCGGTGTGTAAGGTGCCTCTCCAACTATTTCTGTGCTGAGCAAGGTTCTCCCAGTTTCCGACTTCCACATCTATAGCCTTTAGGTCATGTTTGCAGACGTCCTTGAACCTGAGTTGGGGGCGGCCAGTAGCTCTCTTGCCTTCAGCGAGCTCAGCATATAGCAGGTCTTTTGGGATTCGCCCATCCTCCATCCTGGAAACATGACCAAGCCACCGAAGACGTCGTTGGTGAAGGAGAGTGATCATGCTAGGCATGTTAGCCCGTTGCAAGACCTCGTTGTTTGTTATGCGGTCCTTCCAAGATATCCCAAGTATGCGTCTGAGGCAGCGCATGTGGAAAGAAGAAAGTCTCTTTTCTTGCGATGCGTAATAAAAAAAATAGAGAGAGACAATAATTAGAGAGAATAAAAAACATCGTGTCTCAATAGTTCAGGTGGCCTCTAGAATGGTTTCGCCAGGGCAGACCCAGCTGTCTCCTCCGTCTTACTCTAGAATCATCAGTGGATGGATACGATTTTTAAAAAGTTAGGCAGTATATAAAATGCATAAAACGTGTTTATGGGTCTCAAAGATTTATAGAATAATAATAATAGCTGAGTGTTACACAACGACTCTCACAGTCTCAGTGATGAGTATGATTGTGACCCAGACTATACTTTAATCCAACCTTAATCGTACTAAATTAATGACATAAGTTAAAACATAACCCTCCTGCCTACATGTACTTACATATATGTCAAAGTGACATTGTCTTACATTATATTTAGTCAGGTCAGTGTAACCTGAAGCAATTAAAAAAAACTTTCAAGGACACTCTAAAAACAAAACTACAGAAACATTAACTTAAAGAAACCAGTCTGGGGACCTGGCACAACGAGTTAATCCGTAAACATTTCTCCAGGCTAGAGAGCCATAAATTGTAGTAGTCAGGTTATAATAATATCAGAACAGTTAGACCTGTCAGGTCAATGTTAGCTGAAGCTATGAAATATCTTGTACATATAATACGGTATAATTCCTAGCGACAAACTACAGTCTAAATGCCTTAAACAATTTTGCTGTCTTTGATGTATCCCAGTCCTAACTACAGAAAACAAAACTTCACATGATACTGTATCCCGTAGAGAAAAATTTGGTGCTTTTTATTTTCGTAACCCAGTAGATTCTTACATGTCTATTTCTTGGCCACTAACATTTATATTGACCAGTAGATTCTTACATGTATATTTCGTAGCCCACTAACATTTATATCGACCAGTAGATTCTTACATGTCTATTTCGTGGCCACTAACATTTATATCGACCAGTAGATTCTTACATGTCTATTTCGTGGCCACTAACATTTATATCGACCAGTAGATTCTTACATGTCTATTTGTGCTCACTAACATTTATATCGACCAGTAGATTCTTACACGTCTATCTCGTGGCCTGTCGATGCTAGGGCTCTGGCGAAGCTGGAGTGGGAGGGGATTCCAGGCGGACGGGCCCGCGTAGGAGAATGCACGTTGGCCAGCGGTCACTAGCTTCAGTGCGTCAGAAGCCAAGTGAAGTGGGCGGGATTGGGTGTAGAGATCAAGACATGAGCGAAGGTAATCCGGGGCAGAGTTATTCAGGCACTTGTAGCAGAGAGAAGCCAGCTTTTAGTGATTGTAGGAGATACGGTTGTTGATGGGTAGCCAGTGCAGAGATCGGAGTAGAGGAGTGATACAATTTGACTTCTTCTTCTTGAGAACTAGTCGGGTAGCGCAGTTTTGGACACGTTGGAGGCCCTTAAGCCAAGAGCGAATTGCAATAATCCAAGCGAGAGAAGAGGAGAGCTTCGCGCAAGATTCCTGAGTGAGATAGCGACGGATGACCACAATACGACGCAAATGGAAGAAGCAGATTTTGATGAGGAAGGATATATGGGGCTGCATGCTGCATGGACAGAGTGGAGTCCAGATAGTAGGCGCCGAGGCTCTTGACAGTTGTGGTGTACGGCACAGTAGCGTCAATCAGCTGAAGATCATCGCAGTGAAGGAAGCGACCTTCTGTCTCGTTCCAAAGACAAGAGCTTAAATTCAGTCTTCTCACTGTTTCAACTTTTTTTCAGTCATCCAGTTCTTGGTGTCTTGTTTGTCTCTGATCCATTACATTTAATGGGTTCTGGACTTATTAATGTATAGTTAACATAAATACTTATCATTAAGGGTTCCAAATTATGTTTAATTCCTTAGACCCACTACCAGTAATCATGTATAATATTAATGACATAACTAATGGTATTAATCTAAAAACAAACTAAAAAAGGCAATTTACAAACTTAAATACCGTAGACCTTTAGGGCAAAAACTGAAATTTAAAACAGGGGTCGGCAACCTAAGACACGCGTGCCAAACTTGTCACGCAGAACAATTTTCAATGGCACTCGAGAGACCTCCAAGAGTTTTTTTTTATTGATCAAAAAAACAAAAACAACATTTTCTGGTTCTGAATGAGGAAAACTGACTGTTGAAGCCGATTTTTCTGAATGACATAGCGACACATTTGAGTGAGCTGAACTTGCATTTACAAGGACCATTGGAATGGCATTGCATTGAAACTCGACATATCTTGGCGTGAAATCAATTTAACTACCTGTACATCCCTATATTAGAGCACATATTAAGATAGATCACAGCACTCAAAGCGGAGTTTTCTAGCCATCAAGCCTGTATTGATCTTACTACTACAACCGTCTTAGATGTAGATATTATTAAGTGGGGGATATTGATTATTGGCGATTTAAAAAAAAATACAGCAAGTTGAATTTTAAACATTTAAAAAATGGGCGTCCAAATGTATTTATTTGTGGAAAAGATCTTGAAGGAAGCTGCTAAGGAAAGTCATCTGCTATACTCAACTACTAAACATTGGCTCTTCTACTTTCAGCTTTTGGTTCAACTTACACATTTACAACAACAGATTTTATCGCACATAAAATCGGTTTTAAGCATATAACTTAACCACTCAAAAGTGACTAAATATGTTTCTGACATTATGTAATTAGCGAAGAGAATTCAAGACACGAGGCTTATTAATTGATACAAACTAATTACATTTAAAGGAATTGTTATGCTCATCTTCTTTAAGTTAACATAAATATAAGTTATTCTAAAACAAATTTATTTGTATTATTAGTTTTATAAATATAAGATACCTATTTAATAGCACTATAATATTATGTAATTGCTGTAATTAATAATGTTTTAAAGACCAAGTGAAGAGCTTTTTATCAAAATTGAGTTAACATTTGATTTTGATAGTAAATAGTGTATTCAGTATCTGAATGTTAAAAAAAACATGTATACAAAATATCAAAGATACATTTTAAGTAATTAGTTCAATATTTGCACTTAAATGTGTGTGTTTTTCGGAAGATTACTCCAAATCTCGTAGCCATTTGAGATGTTTTTATTTCCGGCAATATAGGAAAGTGACTTAACATAAAGGATTCCGACTAGGAAAAATGAATATTGTCACGTGTTTTGAATCTATTGCCACATGTTTTGAATCTTTTCCCGGTTCTTATTTTTAACAAAATGGTTAAATATAGATTTATAGCGTCTATTTTTATTTATTTATTTCCCTTGTGATACGTCACTGCCGTATGAGGCTATTCCAAATCTCGTTCCTTTGAGAAAAACCTCTTCACTTGGTCTTTAAAGATTAACTCTTTATAGAGCGATTGCAATAGGCGTGGCTTAGGTTTTTTAGTGACGTATTTGTGTAAAAAGCGGCCATCTTGGTGATAATGGCATGGGGAAAAACATTGTTCCTTACCATGTGTATTTTAAACCCAAAATATAAGGAATTAGTTTCCATAAATCTTGATATTTAACTGTGATACTAGTCCTTAGTAGTTCATCCACGAAATAAACAAGATTTTAGGCTTTTATAGTTTTACAATAGCTCTTTTGAAACATTGTACATTTTGCTGTATACTTTATTTTTAGATAGTAAGTTATCGACAATCGACATCTTCAATTAAATATTCGCTCTATTGGACAAACAATTAATGTAGGAAATGTTTATTTACAACTGTTTAACGTAATTAATTTTAATTCTCCAATATTTAAATCTTGTAATGAATACCGTAATGTTGGATTTTTATAAAGAAATAATAATTAGTCAGTAATATTTGTTATATTACAAAACATAACTTGTTTGGCATCACAATTGAATCAAATGTAGACACGTTTTCTTTAATTAAAGCAGATAATAAATCCGTTTAATTTGTGCTAATTTTTCTAATATGTTTCTTTTATAAAAGAATAAATGGCTTACAATTTATTATAGCTTAAAAATGATCAAACTGTAAAAAGTATTTGAAACTTATATAACTATTATATGACCAGAGAATGTATATGTATATTTTTAAATACTACATTAACTACTACCCAGTTTATATTATTACTACGTATCTAGTCTTCTTTATTATAGTGTACTATACTTTAAGAATAATCCCAACCTAACACATTAAAAAACATCTCAGTTAAACTGAGATCGAAATATAATCAATATTAGCAAGTGTTAGATAATGGTAAACAATAATTACCATAAATGTAAAAGTTTAATAATAAAAAATTGTGTTTGATATAAATGCAAATAAAAAGGATGATAATCATAAACAGTTTAAATTTGTATTTAATATAAAACGCTCTAACAAGTTTCTCTATAAATAATCTCCTTTGCTTTTGGCCTTAGTCTTGCTACGGAGTAAAATTAATTGTCCTATAAAAATTCATTTTTTTTAAGTAGGCTATAGAGCGTTCTTAGTGGGCGTGGCTTAGGTTTTTAGTGACGTATTTGTGTAAATATAAGAACCCACTTGAGGTACAAATGTAACGTGGTGAAAATGAAGTTGTTCTTTATCATGCAAAATTCACATCTGACTATTGGCTATCCTACTAAAAAATAAGGAGGTAAATAGTAATACTGTAGATTAATTGATTAATGTGATTAGGCTATGGCCGGCTAGACCTATTTACACTTTCAATTTCACTTTATAGGCCTACACTTTTAATGTTTCGTAGGCTAGGCTACGATGCCAAGTGATAGTGTTGGTGAATAGGCTCTCTAGTCAAGTCACTAATAGGCTCACATCGTCTATGATCTATGTCTATGATAATAATAAAATAGCCTATTTTATTTAACATACATAATACAGCTTAAATCTTAATAAGACTTAAAACACAACACATCATTTAAAAAAAGCTCGAGCCTATATGAAACTTTATTAATACAGCGGCCATTATTACGTGTACACCATTACAGAAAGTAAACACAAATCACGTGCTTTTTGTCACGTGATTGCAAACGCCCTATAGGCCTAATAGATCAGGTTGAGTTTTAGGCTGTTGGCACGTTGAATGATTTAGAAATCCTAGTTTGGTACTATTAGCAAACCGTTGCCGACCCCGGATATAAAACACTGCACAAAAGATATTCGAGAGAGTCGTTAAAATAAATAAAATTAAATTAAATTAAAACTCAATCACCTTGACAAAGATTAGAACCTCTAGAATAGCAATACAACGTTCTGACACTTGATCCCTTCCTTTACCAACCCAGCCCCTCTCCCACACTGACTATAAGTTATGTGATAAATTATGTCTTTTAAGATAGTACTTTCTGGTCAGATATCTTTTTCTAACAGCACCTGTTGTAGAGCAGAGATTTATCAATACCAGAGTTCACAAAATGCCGTGTTAGATGTAGACCCAATTACCGGGTCATGAAAATGCTTTTTTTTTAAATAAATATGTAAGAGAATTGTTTGAAATGTCTATAATGTTATAGACTACTGTGTAATTTATAGGCTACACGCTAAATTGCCCGGCGTTGCTCGGGGGGGGGGGGGGGGGGGGGGAATTACATTGGCCTAAAGCTACAGATAAAAATTGAATAAACTAAAATGAGCAGCAAGCTATAATAATTTAAAAAATCTAATTATAATTATTTAGTGAAAATATTTATAATTAAGAAAGTAGACTATTTTAAAATAAATATTGTAATCGGGTTAAAAAATACATGTCTTTTTATTTAACAAAAAGTTAGCACTATCCCTGCATGATAATCGAACATGCGTCTAAAATATAATTAATTTATTAGGTTTTACTTGCTGAAAACATTATAGGAAAGCTTTAAATTCTGAAATTCTTTACAATCTTTAAAAAAATGAAATATTAATGGAAATAATATTTGAAAAGTAGAAAAAAAGAAAAAAAAGTTATCAGTGGGGAATCGAACCCAGGTCGCCCGCAGGGCAGTCGGATAGCCTAACCACTCATCTAAGGATGGCATATGCCGGAAGCTTGAGTAAGAACAAGTCTACTGTTTGTAAAATGATAGCCAGGGCATCACGGCCCTTTACTTTTTGTCTGGTAATTTTTAAAAAGAATGTCTTTTGTAGGCATGTGAAACCTGATAAAAAGAGACATTTGAAAGGCGTAAGCTTATCACCGAATTCAATTGTCTTTGCAGCCTTCTCAATAGCTCTCGGCGAGAGGACCGGTATGACAGATTCTGATATCACACAATATGGTTATCATAGGTGTAGACGCCTGATTAATTGTGGCAGAAAACATCCTCCTAGATTTAATACCATTGAAGAATACTACAACTATACGTGATATGTTCAAAGCCCTGAAAAAATGCATTGATAAATATGATTTGTTCTTTGATAAACTTATATCTATGGTCACTGACAGGTCACCTTCAATACTTGAAATGATACAAATGTGTTGTCTATCCAGACTCTATATTAAACAGTTTGATGTGCTCTTTCGCCACTTTTAATATAAGCCCAATACACACTACATTCACAAAGAGTTCATGTAGATCTAGAATTTAGATGTTTGACAACCCAATAACACTGCATTCACAATAAGTTCATCTAGAATCTAGATCTTGAATCTAGATGTTAGACAGCCCAATACACAAAGTGTTGTCAGGTTACGCCAGGTCAGTGTAACACGACGCAATGAAGTATTTCCAAACATTCTCTATATGTAAACAATTAAGTTGCTGACTACTGGGAAAGTCTCTAGCCTACTACACATGGAAGCGGAAACTCAAATAAATCATCTCCGTGTGTTAAATGATCTCTAGTTCTAGCCAGTTAGGTTATGTTAGGTCAATGTAAATAACTAAAAACACTGGCACATTTAGACCTCCGGAACATTGTAAATGTCAGTGTCAATGGGTTAAGCAATAAATGAAGAATCGAACTACTACAAAATTCACAAACATTGTAACAATGGCGTAATTAGTGGGGGTAGGGAGGGTATGTGGCTATATCCCAGTTGCGTAACTAGTGGGGATGGGGAGGGTGTGTGGCTATATCCCAGTTGCGTAACAAGTGGGGAAGGGGAGGGTGTGTGGCTATATCCCAGTTGCGTAACTAGTGGGGATGGGGAGGGTGTGTGGCTTATGTGGCTTTATTTCAGTTGCGTAACTAGTGGGGATGGGGAGGGTATGTGGCTATATCCCAGTTGCGTAACTAGTGGGGATGGGGAGGGTGTGTGGCTATATCCCAGTTGCGTAACTAGTGGGGATGGGGAGGGTGTGTGGCTTATGTGGCTTTATTTCAGTTGCGTAACTAGTGGGGATGGGGAGGGTGTGTGGCTATATCCCAGTTGCGTAACTAGTGGGGATGGGGAGGGTGTGTGGCTATATCCCAGTTGCGTAACTAGTGGGGATTGGGAGGGTGTGTGGCTTATGTGGCTTTATTTCAGTTGCGTAACTAGTGGGGATGGGGAGGGTGTGTGGCTATATCCCAGTTGGGTAACTAGTGGGGATTGGGAGGGTGTGTGGCTATATCCCAGTTGCGTAACTAGTGGGGATTGGGAGGGTATGTGGCTTATGTGGCTTTATTTCAGTGGCGTAACTAGTGGGGAAGGGGAGGGTGTGTGGCTATATCCCAGTTGCGTAACTAGTGGGGATTGGGAGGGTATGTGGCTTATGTGGCTTTATTTCAGTGGCGTAACTAGTGGGGAAGGGGAGGGTGTGTGGTAATATCCCAGTTGCGTAACTAGTGGGGATTGGGAGGGTATGTGGCTTATGTGGCTTTATTTCAGTTGCGTAACTAGTGGGGATGGGGAGGGTGTGTGGCTATATCCCAGTTGGGTAACTAGTGGGGATTGGGAGGGTGTGTGGCTATATCCCAGTTGCGTAACTAGTGGGGATTGGGAGGGTATGTGGCTTATGTGGCTTTATTTCAGTGGCGTAACTAGTGGGGAAGGGGAGGGTGTGTGGCTATATCCCAGTTGCGTAACTAGTGGGGATTGGGAGGGTATGTGGCTTATGTGGCTTTATTTCAGTGGCGTAACTAGTGGGGAAGGGGAGGGTGTGTGGTAATATCCCAGTTGCGTAACTAGTGGGGATTGGGAGGGTATGTGGCTTATGTGGCTTTATTTCAGTGGCGTAACTAGTGGGGATTGGGAGGGTGTGTGGCTATATCCCAGTTGCGTAACTAGTGGGGATTGGGAGGGTATGTGGCTTATGTGGCTTTATTTCAGTGGCGTAACTAGTGGGGAAGGGAAGGGTGTGTGGTAATATCCCAGTTGCGTAACTAGTGGGGATTGGGAGGGTATGTGGCTTATGTGGCTTTATTTCAGTGGCGTAACTAGTGGGGAAGGGGAGGGTGTGTGGCTATATCCCAGTTGCGTAACTAGTGGGGATTGGGAGGGTATGTGGCTTATGTGGCTTTATTTCAGTGGCGTAACTAGTGGGGAAGGGGAGGGTGTGTGGTAATATCCCAGTTGCGTAACTAGTGGGGATTGGGAGGGTATGTGGCTTATGTGGCTTTATTTCAGTGGCGTAACTAGTGGGGCTGGGAGGGTGTGTGGCTATATCCCAGTTGCGTAACTAGTGGGGATTGGGAGGGTATGTGGCTTATGTGGCTTTATTTCAGTGGCGTAACTAGTGGGGAAGGGGAGGGTGTGTGGTAATATCCCAGTTGCGTAACTAGTGGGGATTGGGAGGGTATGTGGCTTATGTGGCTTTATTTCAGTGGCGTAACTAGTGGGGAAGGGGAGGGTGTGTGGCTATATCCCAGTTGCGTAACTAGTGGGGATTGGGAGGGTATGTGGCTTATGTGGCTTTATTTCAGTGGCGTAACTAGTGGGGAAGGGGAGGGTGTGTGGTAATATCCCAGTTGCGTAACTAGTGGGGATTGGGAGGGTATGTGGCTTATGTGGCTTTATTTCAGTGGCGTAACTAGTGGGGAAGGGGAGGGTGTGTGGTAATATCCCAGTTGCGTAACTAGTGGGGATTGGGAAGGTATGTGGCTTATGTGGCTTTATTTCAGTTGCGTAACTAGTGGGGATAGGGAGGATATGTGGCTATATCCCAGTTGGGTAACTAGTGGGGATTGGGAGGGTATGTGGCTATATCCCAGTTGCGTAACTAGTGGGGATTGGGAGGGTATATGGCTATATCCCAGTTGCGTAACTAGTGGGGATGGGGAGGATATGTGGCTATATCCCAGTTGTGTAACTAGTGGGGATGGGGAGGGTGTGTGGATATATCCCAGTTACGTAACTAGTGGGGATGGGGAGGGTGTGTGGCTATATCCCAGTTGCGTAACTAGTGGTGATGGGGAGGGTGTGTGGCTTTATCCCAGTTGCGTAACTAGTGGGGATGGGGAGGGTGCGTGGCTATATTTCAGTTGCGTAACTAGTGGGGATTGGGAGGGTATGTGGCTTATGTGGCTATATCCCAGTTGCGTAACTAGTGGGGATTGGGAGGGTATGTGGCTATATCCCAGTTGGGTAACTAGTGGGGATTGGGAGGGTATGTGGCTATATCCCAGTTGCGTAACTAGTGGGGATTGGGATGGTATGTGGCTATATCCCAGTTGCGTAACTAGTGGGGATTGGGAGGGTATGTGGCTATATCCCAGTTGCGTAACTAGTGGTGTCAGGATGTGTTTAGGCTTAGGACATCAACCTGGCAGAAGTTGGACAATGAGAGGGGTGCGGAGTCGTAGGTGAGTGGGGGGTAGTGGTGGCAGGTTGTCGTGGGGTATGAGTTACCGTTACTGGAATAGCCCTTGAATAATTATTATGTCTCTCCTGGCTCGTTAGATATTATGACGGATACAACAGACAGTTCTAAGTAGGCAAATAAATCGCTGGTTAAGTTCAGGTGTTTATTATCATTTCAATTCTTCACTCAATGGCAAGATACATATACGAATTTGCACAGGCTTCAGTTAACACTCAACACATGGTACTGCTAGGTTATCCAACATTAGGGAACGTAGCTATGTTCATGAAAATACTTATACTGGCAAAATATCTATCTATACACATGCGGGCGGTATATCCTATGGAACGAACTGAATAAGTGGAGGCTAGAATCAGACAAGTTTCTCCACGCTTGAACCGAAGTGCGCTAAAACTAGTTAAGCGCGCTTTCGTGGATTTTAGTCACGTGATCAGTGGTCAATTTGATTGGATAGCTACATTAGTTTAGAATTACATATGTTCTGGTTGGCTGGTTTGAAATATACTTGCCTAGAGGATTGACTATTGGGGGAAAATTAGGGGTGGGTGTAGGTGAACAATTAATACCGCCGACTTTGCGGGGTGGGGCCCAGGGGCGGAGGGGGGGTGTAGACGTATACGGAGATACAAAGGATAAGATAATGACTTATCTCCCTTAATGTACAGTTGTCTATTGGTTCTGGTCGAGCTCAGCCCGAGGCGCTTACGTATGTGCGAGACGCTTCGCTGGCCAGATGTCACTACGACGAGTGGATCAACGGCTGGACCACGGGCGCTGAGTAGGGGACGAAGAGGGGAGATAATGAAAAAGGGGTAGAAGTGGGTGGGGTTGTCTACAAGTGGGTGGGGGTTTTACGTGTATGCTGAGTTTAGCAGAATAAATGAGTAGTTACTATCAAAATACAACATGAATCATAATTGACAGCATAATAGAATATATATATATATATATATATATATATACATACATTAAAGAATACACACACATACAATCACACATACAAGTGGTGTAATACCAAATTGGCTGAATCAAGTTGCATACTCTGAATTCGGGAATGAAAGAGTGTAGAGAGGGTTAAAGAGAGGTGAGGAGAAGAGTGCTGGAGGATTTCACTTGCGTAAGAAGAGGGGAAGAGGTAATGGCGTCCCCTACTCTCTTCTTTCTAACCTAGACTTTGCGCTAATCTAAGGTTCGCTTGCTATGCTTGGGTCTATCTATGTATGCTATCTGACTAAGGGTGCTAATAAGTTACGGTTAAGTCCAGAATCGTGACAAGTGGGGACGGGGAATATGTGGCTATATCCCAGTGGCGTAATTAGTGGGGTGGAACGGGGTGTGTGGCTGTATCAAAGCTTTGTAACTAGTGTGGTTGGAAGTCACTGGGAAGTGTATACAGTGGCGCAACGAGTAGGGTAGGGAAGGTGACAAAGAGTGTAGAAATGTTAAAATGGCACTCGAACTTTTTTTAGAGGCTTTTAACTACAGTCATCTACCCGAGTGACATCCGGGTATGGAATGGGTTGCCTGAACAAACCAGGAAAACCAGTAACTTAACATCATTTAAAACACAAATGGAAATGCAGGAATAGACTCAAAACACGGATGTGCGTAAGACGCAATAATCTTCTTTATAGAAGGAGCGTCTGTAATGTGTAAGATAAGATAATTAGTGATATATCTACGATGTGATTGAAAAAGTTGACAAAAAAACGAAAAGTTTACTTTAAAAGTCACGCACTGAGAAACTTCCGGTCTTACCGTATTTGAACTTTAAACCCAACTTGGCTGGTAAATCAACTCGCTGCCACTGACTAGACTACTAGACTCTAGACAACAGCGACTCGTACATTTAAATTAAACTTTGAAATTCTGTTACGCTAAGACAAGTTTCTATAGTCCAGATATTTGTCAACAAAGTTTTTTTTTATATTGAAATGTATTTATGGTGTGTTTTTTTAAACAGGGTGTCGTTGATAGTGCAAGTAATCTTAACACACCAATAAAAAACAACAAGAACAAAAAAAAATAAATTCGGACACTATAAAAACCGTGGCCACTTTTAGTCATTTTATTGTCTTATGGTGGTTGAACATATTTTAAAAGTAGACAAAACACCATAACTCTGTGATGTTGTAGGATTGATAGTGACCTCATTCAAGATTGAATAATTCAGTTTGAGTAACATGTTTAGTCAAATCAAAAGTGTTTTTTTCTATACAAAAAAGTTTTATGCTTTTTAGTAGAAAAAAAGACAAGAATTATAAAATTATTCTTAAAGCTTGACATATAATAAATTGGAAAAGGACAATTTTAAAATTAAATCTTCTTATACATTCAATACCTTAAACCAGTTATAATGCCATTTAACATAGTCACAAGTCACAAGACTGGTTTATCACCATTTAAAGTTTGAGCGATCCCCCATGCTAATTAGTCTTAGCACAAGGTTGCTCGTGTTCGTTTGTATAATTTAGTATACTCTGGATATTTATATTTTATTACAAGTTTCTCTTCATTTTCAACCTCTTTAAATATATTGTAAATAGCCTAAAATAACTGCCAGTTGCTTTGCGAATAGGCATACGTTAATTATTCAAGTTCTGTTTAGATATAGTTGGGAGTTTTCACTCCAGTTAGTTGGAGATAAGCGAAACATAGAGCAAGAAAACCATACATTTAAACCAGATTTAAGATAAACATGAATCCAAACCAATAGACCGAACCATTACTCTACAGCATTATAACCAGAAAAGTTATAGGCTACTGCCTGAAATAAACATAACAAAATATAAATAAGAAAGTATATTCCAGATTGTGTTGGTGTATAGTGTGTGTGTGGGGGAGGGGGGTCTGTTAAAGAAAGTAAGTGAATACCTGCTTTAAATGTAGATCTGAGTGTGAGATTATGCAGACTAAAGACTTCTCAAAAGTCAAATGTATTCATAAGTGAACATACGTTTTTTTCTACTACTTCAAATCGCACTCTTAAAATTCATTAGCTTTTTTTTTAGTAACACTTTTTTTTACCTATAGGCTTAGACTAGTAAATTTACACGCCTGACAGTTTTGACTGAGTAGGCCTAACACAGAACAACTGATTGATTTTGACATTGCAAGATAAAACCTCACCTAAAAAAAAAATAATTTCAAAAGGTATAAAGCTCATAAAAATAATGTTCATTAATGTGACTTTTTTTTTTATTAATGGAGAAAAGTTAGCTCTCCTCCCCATTTTGCCACGCTAAGGGCAGAGATAAAGATGTAGGCCTACAATAGGACAAACAAGAAGAACAAGGAATTATCGCCATTTGAACGCCAATGGGAGGGCTGAGATTCTTCTTCTTCTTCTTTATGTGCCAGGTCTGGAACAGACATCGGCGGTCATGACTCTCCATTCTTTCCTGTTGTTAGCTTTTTGCAGAAAGTTATTATTACTTATGTTGTTGTTCGTGGCCCATTCGTTCAGGCTTTCTACATATGTTAGCCTTTGTCTTCCTCTGTCTCTCTTACCAGATATTTTCCCACACAAAGCCAGTCTTTCTATACCATTTTTCCTATAGATGTGTCCTAGAAATTTCATCTGTCTATTCCTAATGGTGTTAATGAGTTCTCTTGAGGTACATGCTGTTTTCAACACCTCTGCATTAGATTTCTTTTCAGTCCATGATATTCTCATCATCCTTCTTAGAAACCACATTTCTACTGCCTCCAATCTTTTCCTTGTTTCATTATCAATAGTCCAACATTCACATCCATATAGAAGAACAGACCAAACATACCCCTTCAGTATGCGCATTTTGGTACATATTCTGATATTCCTGTTTTTCATGATACTGCTTAAGCTCATGAAGCTGTTTTTAGCTATTGCGATTAGATGTATAGATGTATATAATATATATTATATAGATGTATATATATAGATGTAAAATAGGATACACAACAAGAAGGGATTATTGTTATTTAAACGACAATGGAAGAACAGAGATATAGATATACAATAGGACACACAAGAAGAATACAATATAGTAAACGTAGCACGGCCTCAAAAGAAAGAGGGGGGGGGTATCCAGGGACAGCAAGTTTTAATCCCTACCCAGCTGGTGCTGTTGAAGAATGAGAGTTGAACTGAAAGTCATTGTGTGTGTAGTGTAGGCCCTTAAACCCTATACCGACTTACCACTGGTGGGGGTGGGGGGCAAACAATACTGTCCAGGTTATGTCAGGTCAATTCTTTTTCGAAGCTAGTGTAGTGTTTAAAGTTAGATAACTTATATTTAACAATCACATTTGTATTATTATTAGAGTAGCCTGCCCTTGTATTACACACGGGTACTATTACTATTACTTTAGTAGTCAACAAGATGGCACTCAGCCATGTTTAGTTATTAAACCAGATCATGTTTATGTTGTTCAATAATTTGTCCTGTTACTTATATAACTAATAACCCATGCACCTACATAGCATAAGACCACCACATGAGAAACACTATAGCTAGTAGGCCACATGTGGCTATGGCGTTGCCAGAATTGCAAGATTGAGGAGGGGGGGGGGGCTCGTTTAAACGATGATGAAGCATGATGTAAAA
Source organism: Anisus vortex (assembly GCA_949126835.1). NCBI lineage: Eukaryota > Metazoa > Mollusca > Gastropoda > Planorbidae > Anisus > Anisus vortex. The sequence continues at coordinate 39,295,627 of OX421494.1, read as the reverse complement.
CATCTTGGGAAAACAAAAGATATCGCAACATAGAAACAGGATAAAATTTACGTAAATCAAGATTAAAATAAATACATTGAAAGTTTCATATCTTTTTTAAAGGTAGGCCCCTATATGTAGGAATGCTAACCAATCTTGCCTATAATATGTAGGCCTATCCTACTCTTAAATTAGTCTTTCTCTCAAAAACATTTGTCGGATACCCTGACCCCCCTCCCCCACTTCCCGAGGCTACAATTAGATCTAATAGTGTTTTAATATTATGTAACCGAAACGTCTTTGGCCGCATACATTCAGTTTAATGACACCCTTAGTAAGTGCCTTACTGTGTACAAAAAGATATCAGTAATTGTAGCGTCATTCACTTTGAAAATATCCAGTCAGTGTAAATAGATTCCATGTAGTCTAGTCTGTATCCGATAAGTCTTCAATTAATGTAAACAATGACATAATATATTATTGTAACAACTACTTTAAAATTAAATTGGCAATAATTTATGCACACACGCCTGGGCTTTTCTCTCACTCACCAGTCTGTTTGCCAATTAAAGCAGCATTCGTCATTATACGTGGTTATGGCATACTAAGAAGATTATGTGGCCAGCACAAATGCCCAGCCCCCTTCACTTTGCCCCGACTATTGTTATAGGGTCGACCCATAAACACCTTCTAGATCTGGGCAGAAGATTAAAAAAAATAGCTTACACAAGTACTAGACTTCTGACTACAGCACCTCAGCTACAGATTCTACGCTTAGAGTTAGATAATTTGTATTTCTATTTTATTTTTATTACTCACTTAGGGCCTATGCACGAACAGTAAGGCCCATAATATATAGACCTACAATCCTACAATGAACAGGTCTTACAGGTAGGCTATTTTCTTGTAATTGATTTTGACTAGGTTTTAAGTCAGATACCCTTGCTTGGTTTGGATCTGATAACGTCGTCGCTGGGATTTTAGATTCAATATGAAAAAAAAGAAGGAAAGACTTGGGAAAGGAAAGGGGAAGAGGGGCGGGAGGAGGGGGCGGGAGGCGAGGGGGGCTTTAGATTTTAGATCCGCAAATGTTACCTGACAAGCTCTTCCCATACTATTTTTAAATCTCAACCTTACACCCCTGCAGGAACGAAAATTGGGTCAGCCCAAAACAACACTGTTTGCGTCCGCCATTGACTCCGCTAAACCGGCGATACTTTATTTTCGTTCATACTTTGTTTACTTGGAGCTAATTGGATTATCAATTATTGGTGTTCTATTTCACATATTTTTCGCACATATTATTTTAAAGGTGTGGACTATAGGATGAGCGCCACAAATATAGCAAGAAGAGAAGTAGACGAAGTAAGTGGTTATCTTTCTTTTCTAAACATTTTTAAACTTTTCGTTTCCGCTTTGCCTCAGTTTTTAAATATTGTTTTTGTCTAGTCTAGACTAGACTCTAGTTCTACGCTGGCTACACTTGTATCAAGCATTTATCTAATAAGTCTCACTTTAACTTACATCTTTTTCTAAGAAAGCATCTGTTTTATGTGTTGTTGTATTTTATGTTTATATTTTATTTAGCTTTATTTTTTTCTAGAATAAAAAATATGAAAAATTTCGTTAGATCTAGTAGGCCTATCTAGCATCTAGAATCTAGCCTACTCTCAGACTAGTAGATACCCGGACTCTACCGTCTACTACCCTCTGACTCGCCTCCGAGTTATCTATTTAATCACAACAACATTGCATTGCAGCAGTGTTGACAGTCAGTGTAAAATTAATACAATAGGCCTACTAGTTCTAATAGCCTACAAATACAAACTTATCGACATAGTGACTTTATTAGAATTAGATATTTAAAAAATATATATTTATTATTGTCCCTATATAAGTATCTAGAACTAATAGACTTTAATAGTATAATATCGTATACACTTTTATTTAATAGTTAATAGTATATATGTCATAGGCCTTGGCATTGGGTATTAGCATATAATTATAATATTTAATATAAAACTAAGTAAAACTGTTAAATTTGCAGGCTCTAGAGTCTATAAAGTATAAAGACTATAGTTAGTTAGTCTATAGTCTATAGAGAAAAAAAAATAGAGCTCTATTTCTATTGAAATTTTAATTATATTATATTTTGGGTATAGTCAGTACTACATTATTTTAGGCCTATGGCCTATAATACTATATAGTCAGGGGCTATAGGTATAGACCGTATAAGTATAGACTTTAGGACTATGAACTATAGCACCATAGGCTATTCTATAGACCTACTATTTACTATATTACTATATTTTGATTTTCCCTATTCATAGTGAGTAGTAGTAGTAGGCCTTTGCCTACTAAGGTGGCTACGCCTAGACCTATGTCAAGTTCAATATCAATGGTGATATTGGTTACATAAAGTACAAACCTGAACCTATATAACATATAGTATATAATCATAAATTCTTAAATTAAATGACATTTAATAAGCTGCTATCCAAGATTTATCATTCTAAATAGGGGCTTTGACATAAAATTTAAATTGAATTTTGAATCAAAATGATTATGACATGACTAGCTCATTACTCATTAGCCTACTAATTATATCATTAGTATCATTAGTCATTATACTTTAGAATGAATAACTGAGACTTCCCTAATTTTAATTACTTACTGACTTACTAATTACTTTCTAATGAATCTATGTCAGTAGGCCTACAAGAGTTTCCCTTTTTAAAAATTAAGACAGACTACTGTACTTTTAAAATGAATAGCAGCGGAATACGATTAGTATCACTATTAGTCTTTAAACCTTAAATCTATATCTAAATCAATTATTAGCCATAGCTCTGGCTTCAACGTAAACAACAGAAAAAGAAGTAAAGAAAGATTTAAAAAACCCACTAGCATTGTTTACAATTACCAGGCAGACCAAGGCCAAGGATATTTACAAGTCTATAGATAAAGACTAATTGCAGTTATAGTCAGTTAGACAGTTAGACCTACTTATCATATTATATTAATACTATACTATTTTATCAGTTTTATGATCCAATGAGGTCCAATGCAATATAACAAATAAAGCACATAAAAGAGAATAGCAGCCAAAAATTATGTATTGAAAAAATGCTAAATTTTAAAGGTAAAATTTAAAACAAACATACATGCAGCATTATTTAAAAACATTGCTATGAAAATAAACTTCTGTAAAGAAGGAGCATCAGTAAAGTATTTAGGATTATAAGTCTCTATTCAAAAATAATTCTTTCATGAGGCACGAATGGTGCTTATATTTGATTATATATGTTTTTTAATGGACAACAAGTCAATCAGATCAAATATATTGCATTAAAAATGCCTTTTATACTTTTTATACCAATATTCCTAAATTATTTATATTTGCATGTAATTATTGCTACTTCTTACTATTTGTGATCTAGATCCATTTCTTTAAAATTATCATGCAGTTTTTCAAAAATGTTCTAGCAAAATGACTATTTTTTTATTATAATCAAAATTTAAAATAGCTAATTAATGCGGCATGGTAGACGCAGCGCGTTCGACTGGTGATCCGAAGGTCCTGGGTTCGAATCCTGGTGAAGCCGGGTTCTTTCCCAGGACTTTAGGGTGTCCCTTAGTTTACCCAGCTCTGATGAGTACCTGACATTAGTAAAGGCGGCTGGGCGTTGTGCTGGTCACACATCCCCTTGTATGCCGTGGCCACAGAAACTGGTGAACGCTGCTTCACCACCCCTTTGATCAGCTTGGTCCGAATGGTACTTTACTTACTTTGCTAATTAAAGACTTTCAATCACACATTTAAACATTGCTTTTTTTTAAATATAAAATTATATACTTATTTTTGTGATTCAATGGTTAAAATTTGATTGTTTTAACAATTGCTTGCTTATTTTGTATTGTAGTATTTCCTGATAATTAGGCTATATTTAGTAGGTTACCTTTCTTATATATATATACCTTTCATATATATATATATATCTCTATATATATATAATTACTGTATATGGAAATGTTATTTTTTAAATCTGGGTATGATGATGTCAGAGAAACTGAAAGTATTTAAAGATGATTGAGACCAATATTTTCTTTTTGTGTTGATTTTAAGCCAACATTCGTGATATACTTATACTTATAGTAAATGAATATTATAAATGGTAATATATAGTGAATTCTATTATAGTAAAGGGCATGATATACTATTTCTCCAGAAGGTCTTATTATTACAAAAAGTTACAATTTATTTGCACTAATAATGCATTGCTTGAAACACTATAACCTATCAAGCACTAGATCTAGATCTATTTATTTTTAACTTGCTACCGTTTTAATAGTTTTGTGTACAAGGCTGTATAAATTATTTTTTGTAAAGGTGGCACATAAAGAGGGGCCATAAATTTAGTTAGATCTGCACTAGGCCGTATTACCTGGTACTAGTTACGGCCCCTGTCCATCACAAACGGCTTGTTTCTTCTTTGTGTCAATATTAATAACCAAGATGATGTGTATTTACATAAATCACCTGAGAGAAGGATGTGTGTGGGGGGGGGGGCTGTTTATGTCTGGGCATGTGTGTGTATGTGCGCCATGGTTGTGTGCAGGGGTCAAGGTAATGTGCGTGTGCTATCAACTGGCGATCGTGTAAAATAAAAGGAACGGTTAGCCATAAAACCACAACACAGGAAACCATAATCCCACACAATGGATACATGCATAATTAACATTCAATGGTCTCCATCAATAGAGAATTGTTTTGTTTTCCCATGAAACAGCATCGTGATTGTATTGATACATGAAAACAGAGTTATGTTGTCGTTTTCATTAAAGCCTGTATGATTGTATTGATACATGAAAAGAGAGTTATGTTGTCGTTTTTATTAAAGCCTGTTATGGCAATGTTAAGCCGGTGAAATAGCTACTGAAAATAACAAACTCTGCTGTGTATTCATAGTTAACCCACAGCGTCAAACTAAAAATAGTTGATTGTGTACCGACTTGAGCTGGGAACATTTTTGTGTACTGTAGGCTTCTGGTTTAGGCTAGAGTGCTAGAAGTTTTTACCAGTTCTCTTTCAATTTTCTTGTGCACACATCAGGCCCCTGTATAGGGCTTGTTGTGAAAACTGTATTTTTAGCATTATGCTTATTATGATTAGTTTAGTAACGGCCCAAGTTTACTTGTAACTGATGAGCTCCTTGCAGGCAGTGATAAGCACCATTTGGTGCTATGATGCCAGTGTAATGATGTGAACACATTTATATAAGAGGGTCGAGAGAATAATGCAATAATTGTGAGTCCCCGGGGGTGGCAGGGCACATGACTGTTTCAGTGCCTGTTATGTTGCAAGTGTCTGTTATCTTCTGATGTTTTCTATGGGTGCATTGTTTACAGCAGGTGTCCGGATAAAGCTCTGTGTTGGGGAGAGTCGTGTTTCAATGTGTCGGTAATGGCATCCCATCCCCACAGATGTTAAGTTTCCCCTCCCCCTTTTCCCAGCTAGTGCCATGTTGCCAGTGTTAGTTAGTTATATATGAAGTATTAGTGCACTTATAAAGCAGGTTTAGTTTCCTACGTCAAAATCAAGAAACCGCGAATAGATGCACCATAGAGAACATAACTGTTGGAATGCACATTCAGACATTAAGAATTTCATAAAAGACAGAGAAACAAGACTAAGGGTATTTCAGACCAGTTATTGAACTATTCCTTATTTCAGACCAGTTATTGAACTATTCCTTATTTCAGACCAGTTATTGAACTATTCCTTATTTCAGACCAGTTATTGAACTATTCCTTATTTCAGACCAGTTATTGAACTATTCCTTATTTCAGACCAGTTATTGAACTATTCCTTATTTCAGACCAGTTATTGAACTATTCCTTATTTCAGACCAGTTATTGAACTATTCCTTATTTCAGACCAGTTATTGAACTATTCCTTATTTCAGACCAGTTATTGAACTATCCCTTATTTCAGACCAGTTATTGAACTATTCCTTATTTCAGACCAGTTATTGAACTATCCCTTATTTCAGACCAGTTATTGAACTATCCCTTATTTCAGACCAGTTATTGAACTATCCATTATTTCAGACCAGTTATTGAACTATCCCTGCTTATAATGAACATCATCCCCAGTGAGGAAAACTAATTTGACAAGCGTTGCGCATTATAGAAAAAACACAATTTTAATGAACAAGTTTAACATGAAGTGAAATCAATAATTGTTGGAGGCTATAGCGTACTCCTATATAACTCATAGAGCATAGTTAACCCTTACAGTCCCGGGCGCGTATATAGCGGAACTGAAGGCAGCATAGATAGAAGTAGGTCGGTACGGAAAGGGTTAATACAAAAAAGTATATTATGTGCAACGGAGGAACGGGCTTAGTCAGAGAACCGGATTCATAGACAGACATAACAAGTAGTCTGGCTTAAGGGGACAATATCTCTATGGCCCCATGTATGGTGCTGTTCTAAAGATAGAACGTACCTTCTGCGTCATAGTTTGATACATGACCTACTTTGGTACAAGGTGGCCCGTTTTTTTTCCCTTTATTGCCCCCCTATGCTTTAACGTGTTTTGCAATACAATCCCCTGTCACCTATTTGTTGGCGTCTAATATTTACATTCCTTTTTTGGGGGGAAGGGGGGGGGAATGGTGCTTTGAATTCCAAACAGCGTTGTAACTTGTATGCGTGTGTCATACTTACATTGTAACAGACACACACTGTGTATGCAACTTTGTCGTGATGTCTTTTGTTGTATGTCAGTTTTCATAACAAAGCATCTTACTAAAGGTAGTCTGCCCGAGCTTATCTTTACCTTATAACTAGTTATTATTGTGTAGACAAGAATACACACAAGTGAATATGAATTTGAATAAGAGAAAGAATTAAAGACAAGTGAAGGATTATATCAAAACAAAGCCCAAATAATAAAAATACAAAACAACAATCTTTTTAGTCTATATAATATATGGATGAACTATTAAAGGAATAAAATAAGTAAAAAGATGAAAAGAGTGTAAGGAAATCGAAATGCAATTTCAGGGGAGACAACTTAAAATAGTACATTCGTCCCAAAAGCTTTCAATTACCTCTCTTGTTTTAGCAGAAGAATTGAAGAAACGGCAGTTGTTGTTATATTCCTTTATCTATCGAAGTTTTAATCCGTTTTTGTCTCTTTGTCTTTCTTTCTTGTTTTTGTTTGTTTCATAAAGTTCACAAACGTATCTTTGAATAGGAATTGTATTACAATGAAGACAACGAAGCATCTATTCTTCAAGTTCAAGGAAACCCATGCTTTATTTAATCTAAAAGTGCACTGCTCTACACAGTGAGTTGTAAAGTAGCCGTGCAATATTTCACGCCTTCTTCTTCTTTTGCTTTCTTTCACTGTAACCAACTACAATGGGTGCTTGCCAGTGCTTGGCGTCCTTTGGTTACACTATACGTTATGGGGAGAGGGAAGTGCTGGCCACACATGTCCCGTGACAAAAAAAAAGTTGGTGAGCCATATTATAGTTTTTTTTAGCCTACGTTAATATTAGTCACTAAGTGGAATAAATATAATTAGATTATTATTGGAAATAGTTATATTGAATTTGTTATGCACTGTGACCCCCCCCCCCCCCCCACCACACACATACATCTCCACAAATGACCCTCGTGTTACTATTTAAACTATTACAAAAATTAATGTATCGCTTTCAAGAATGCAAAGTACATTGTGTATATGTCTATTTCTAGATAAATTGTGTATATATGTCTATATCTAGATAAATTGTGTATATATGTCTATTTCTAGATAAATTGTGAAAGAAAACATCACCCTCTTTCAAGATTAGTTTCCTCGGACAATATATCATGTGTATGTTATTATTTAAAACATGCAATATTTTGAGGGACAGCGGCCGGCGCACACATCTCTTCCAAGGACAATTGAGCTTAATAAACAAAAATAAAACAAGCAAACACGTTCATCATTAGATGTAAACACACACATTACAGTCAAAGGACTTCTGAGTTAAAATAGAATGGGATTTTATCGATAGATGATCTATCTATCTATCTATCTATCTATCTATCTATCTATCTATCTATCTATCTATCTATCTATCTATCTATCTATCTATCTATCTATCTATCTATCTATCTATCTATCTATCTGTCTATCTATCTATCTATCTATCTATCTACCTACCTATCTATCTGTCTATCTATCTACCTGTCTGTCTGTTTCTTTAACCATCCAGCTATCCCTTTGTTTGTTAGCCCCTTTCTCCCCTCTCACCCTTCTCCCCTCTCACCCTTCTCCCCTCTCACCCTTCTCCCCTCTCACCCCTTACCTCCCCTCTCACCCCTTACCTCCCCTCTCACCCTTCTCCCCTCTCACCCCTTACCTCCCCTCCTCTCACCCTTCTCTCCTCTCACCTCACTCTTCTCCCCTCTCACCCTTACCTCCCCTCTCACCCCTTACCTCCCCTCTCACCCTTCTCCCCTCTCACCCTTCTCCCCTCTCCCCCCTTACCTCCCCTCTCCCTCTTCTCCCCTCTCACCATTCTCCCCTCTCACCCCTTACCTCCCATCTCACCCTTCTCCCCTCTCACCCTTCTCCGCTCTCACCCTTCTCCCCTCTCACACTTCTCCCCTCTCACCCCTTCTCCCCTCTCACCCTTCTCCCCTCTCACCCTTCTCCCCTCTCACCCCTTACCTCCCCTCTCCCCTCTCCCCCTTCGCCCCTCTCACCCCGTCTCCCCTCTCACCCTTCTCCCCCTTCTCCCCCTTCTCCCTCTCACCCTTCTCCCCTCTCACCCCTTACCTCCCCTCTCACCCTTCTCCCCTCTCACCCTTATCCCCTCTCACCCTTCTCCCCTCTCACCCTTCTCCCCTCTCACCCTTCTCCCCTCTTACCCTTCTCCCCTCTTACCCTTCTCCCCTCTCACCCTTCTCCCCTCTTACCCTTCTCCCCTCTCACCCTTCTCCCCTCTTACCCTTCTCCCCTCTTACCCTTCTCCCCTCTCACCCTTCTCCCCTCTTACCCTTCTCCCCTCTCACCCTTCTCCCCTCTTACCCTTCTCCCCTCTCACCCTTCTCCCCTCTCACCCTTCTCCCCTCTCACCCCGTCTCCCCTCTCACCCTTCTCCCCTCTCACCCCGTCTCCCCTCTCACCCTTCTCCCCTCTCACCCTTCTCCCCTCTCACCCCTTACCTCCCCTCTCACCCTTCTCCCCTCTCACCCCTTCTCCCCTCTCACCCTTCTCCCCTCTCACCCCGTCTCCCCTCTCACCCTTCTCCCTCTCACCCTTCTCCCCTCTCACCCTTCTCCCCTCTCACCCCTTCTCCCCTCTCACCCTTCTCCCCTCTCACCCCTTACCTCCTACCCATCTCTCTCTCTCACTATATATATATATATATATATTACCTTAGCTTTCCAAAGGTGGGTTTCATCTGGAAGCTGACAATATAATCTCAACTAGTCTCATAAATACAGAGATAAGGCTTCATTATGTATATCCAATGTAAATAAATATGAAGAAGAATGCCATAATGCCCCCATGCGCATGTCTTTTTTCTTTACCTGTTTCTTTTACATTTTTACTCTATTATTACCTTTTTAAAACTCATTTGCTACTAACCTAGTTTCCAAAGACACCCGGGAAAGTACTAGCCAAAGGGAAGGAACTCCGTATTAAATTTTAGTAAATTATTTTTTAATATTTTTTTTTAAATGACTAAATATTCCCCAAAGTGAATAAAAATTACATCATAAAATAGAAAAATATCTTAGCTTTCTGGAAATGTATACTTTTATACATAAAAAATGCCGAATTATCAGTAGAATCATTCGATGAGTGTTGAGACCCTATGATTTGGCTACTAAATATTTTCGCTAGCCCTACCGTCAAAGTCCGATAAAGTATAATAAAGCCCAAAAATCGAGTTGTAATGGAAATTCATCTAAGTCTATATCTGCAGCATCCTTATTATCAGAACTGTTGTTAAATGTTATATTTGGAGGTATAGAGCTATTGATAAATAAAGTAAAAAATTAAAAGCGAAGGCTATACAAAACAAGTATTACAAGTCGAAAGACCACTGAAAACTACCCGTATTTTGAACGCGCAGCGCAAAAAAACGAAACAAGATAAAAACATCCGGTTTTTATTAACGAAACAGACTATATTCCTACTTTTTAAAAGCCGTGCTTGCAGTATTTAAAAAAACCCAGAACGCATGGCGAAAAATCAAGAAACGACAATAGGTTAGTCACACACGTGGCGGCCGCTTAAGGGCGCATTAGTACGGATGGGGGTTGGTCGCATTGAGTTGCAGTAGTAGCAAATGTAACGTACCGGTTACTACTTTTTCCAAAACATTGTGTGAGCTTGCCAGTCTGTGCGCCTGTGGAATTCAATGGTATGGTGTGGCCAGCACAAGACACACTTTAAACTAATGTTTCCCAATAAACGTCAACATTAGTCGGTTCGATAACTCCTTCAGGCCGGGAATACATTAATTACGCGGCCAGGATTTGAACCATAAAAACACTGCGACTTACTGCCTCCAGACCGGCACTCGACCATGTTGAACTCTAGGTACGCAATGTTTTTAATAGCCAGTCTGCACATTGACAATGTTTCGTATATACGTGAATAATTCTACCCTGCATGTTTCAATACATACACAATTCGCTTGTCACCCAGTTCGCCGTGCATGGATTGCATTCTCCCCATTCGTCGATACGATATGGAGCTAAACGCTGCTGGTTGTTATTATTTATACACACAAATTGTTGTCTGCGATATAACTATACTATAGGAATAAAGATTGCATTGAGAGGGGCGGAAGAGAGAGAGAAAAAGGAGAGCATGGAGGTTTATGATCAGGAAGCTTGTATTGAAAGAAAGAGAGAGAGAGTGTGAGTTGGTCAAATATTTTTCTGGCGGGAGTCGTGCGGTTCTGTCACACGGTGAGGTGAGCGTGTGACGACGGTCTGATGGTGGTTTCTTTCTTTTGTCTTCAGCCAATCTGGCACAGGGTGTTTGTTTATGCCGTGAGGTTTCTCTGCCCTCAACCGTACGATGGAGGAGGGGGAGGCGATGGAGGGGGGAGGCGAGGCTGTGGTTCACGTTTCCAGTTCCCAACGTTTAGTAAATAGTGTCACTTCACCTAGGAGGAACATTCTATGGTAGTGGTGTATGTGTGTGTGTGTGAGCACTATTAGTGTGACCTGCTACAGGTGTTGGTGTGAGCACTCGCGGTATTAGTGTGACCTGCTACAGGTGATGGTGTGATCACTCGCGGTATTAGTGTGACCTACTACAGGTGTTGGTGTGATCACTCGCGGTATTAGTGTGACCTACTACAGGTGTTGGTGTGAGCACTCGCGGTATTAGTGTGACCTACTACAGGTGTTGGTGTGAGCACTCGCGGTATTAGTGTGACCTGCTACAGGTGTTGGTGTGAGCACTCGCGGTATTAGTGTGACCTGCTACAGGTGTTGGTGTGAGCACTCGCGGATTTAGTGTGACTTACTACAAATGTTGGAGTGATCACTCGCGGTATTAGTGTGACCTGCTACAGGTGTTGGTGTGATCACTCGCGGTATTAGTGTGACCTGCTACAAATGTTGGTGTGATCACTCGCGGTATTAGTGTGACCTACTACAAATGTTGGTGTGATCACTCGCGGTATTAGTGTGACCTACTACAGGTGTTGGTGTGAGCACTCGCGGATTTAGTGTGACTTACTACAAATGTTGGAGTGATCACTCGCGGTATTAGTGTGACCTGCTACAGGTGTTGGTGTGATCACTCGCGGTATTAGTGTGACCTACTACAAATGTTGGTGTGATCACTCGCGGTATTAGTGTGACCTACTACAAATGTTGGTGTGATCACTCGCGGTATTAGTGTGACCTACTACAAATGTTGGTGTGATCACTCGCGGTATTAGTGTGACCTACTACAAATGTTGGTGTGATCACTCGCGGTATTAGTGTGACCTACTACAAATGTTGGTGTGATCACTCGCGGTATTAGTGTGACCTACTACAGAGTTGGTTTTACTGGATGTCTTTATATTGTCGCAATGAATGTATTCTTGCTTGAAGTTATTACAAACATTATTTCATTTACTTATTGAAGACACTATCGCTCCTCTTTTATTTTATCCTAGACGGTGGATTTTTATTCATTTTTTACTCCCAGTTCCTCATGTTTGGTGTCAGTTTTCAGCATCATCGTGGTTTTCACTGTCATTTGTTTTGAAATGATAGAAATTAGAAACTGTTTTTTTTTTTAAAGAGGCAATTTTTATTTAATCGGTGTTACAAATGTTACTGTAGCGTTTCTTGTGATTTCCTGGTGATAAAGTATTTTTGTGTAAAATAGTTCGGCGGAATTTTTTATTTTAATAATAATTGTGTGTGTGCTCTGGCTGAAGTGGTATTTGAAGTGACCTGGCCAGTGGGTCAACAGTGATTTCGTCGTTTACCCGTAACAAGGGTCAAGGAGAAATACATGATAATTCCTTTTACAGTTACAGATGCCCGCGGCCCAGATTTCATCTAGATTTGAAAGTGGACCTTTTTTTTTTTATGTTTGCGAAAATTCAGTGGCTGTCAGCATTCGTGTGTATATTTCTGTTGGGATAAAATACAGTCTACCGAGGCACAAATGTAAACGTATTTGTAGTTGCCGTATGTTCAGTGCTTTCACTATTCTTATTTTGGATAGACACGTTTCATTCACTATATACTGTCGGCTTTATAAAAATCTTGTATATTAATGAAGCCGCCCCCCCCCCCCCCGGTTGTGCATTAAGTAGTACTGATAAGCAGTTCGTTGCATGCCAGTCTTATTGCATATATTATATGTAAACATATTGCTAGATCACCGGTGGTCTGTAGCAGTAACAGTTATGAGTTTACTGGTTGTTCTATTTTTTAAATATAAGGTTAGTTTGTTAGTATTAGGGTAGGGTTTACTGTTAAAATGGGATTGGGGTCAAGGGTGATCTCTTCGTCGATGTCGTTCCCAGTGGAGTATATTGCAGCAGCCAGTCTCACTTTGCCATGTTTTTATTCTCTATTGTTCTCCACAGGTTCATTTATAATTAGCTTTGAAATAAGTTGACTTGATTATATTTGTCATTGTTAGACTATATCTTAGCGTTAATTTCAATCAACATAAGAAAATCACCATGGGAACAGTTAAGAAGAATTCTTGCTTTCGGAAAAAAAAAGTTCCCTATTTGCAGTCATGTCCAGGTTCTACTTGGCCTTAAGTTGTTTGTATTTACATGACTGACCAAACAGTGTTTGTTTGCCATTCTAAACACACACATCAACACACCGCACACACACAAACACACCATACACACATACACACACACTCAACAGAAACACAGCAATGAACGCATATTGCCCAACAAAAAAAAACGAACTCCCTATTCCCTATACATGTTTCGTGCAGAGATACAAATTGCTATTCTTTATCGCAGCTCTTCATTAGAACGGGGTTAATATCATCGTGTCTTGAATGCCATGTTTTGGGAAAGGGAAGGGGGTGGCGGGAGGGGGGGGTGGTTGTAAGATTGCGCCAAATGTTTTCCTGTCACGGAACACAAGACGCACAAGACGAAGGAAACGATCGATCTGTTGGTGTAAGGGAAAACCAAATGATGACGAAGTAGTGCATTATCTCCCAGAGATAAGCCCAATTTGTTAGTGTAGCGAGGAAAGCCAAGTTTTCATAACAGTTTTTTTTTTCACCTCTCTTGTTCCATGACAGAGTGGCCGGATACATCAACATGCCATCATGGTATACATTTTCAATTGGAGATGGTATTATGTGTATGTCTGGCGCCAGATGCTTTAGGGAACAAGCTTGAGGATGATTTGGCCATGTTTACAGATATCGAGATTCAAAACAGAACTGTCAGAACAACAGCAAACAACACCATTGTACAAAGTACATCCTTCCATTTCTACCTTTACTTTGCGAATGTAGGCTTTTCAATAAGTTTTCAATACATATGGCCGACACGTGTACATATTTATTTAGAGTAAACACCAGAAAATAAGCGATATAGCCTAATATTTTGTAATATACGTACCGTACGGCATCATGTATTTATCTAAACTGCATTTATCAGATTGGCAGATTTTAGCCATACAAACTATTGTTGAAATACCAACTACACTAGAATGGTTTGGATCAAACAAATAGCACACATAGATATAAGCCAACTAGGAATTATGCCCGTCAAAATGACAGAGAAACGAATGATTACAATGTGTTTACTTAAAAGAGAAAGAAAAAAGCAACAATATTACAATAAAACTATAGTGAGAAAGTTTTTTTCGGTACGTATTTAATTTTTCTTCTTTTTTATTGTTTTAAAGGGATATCATTCTTAATTGGCGCTCTGTTATAGCCTTAACACAATTAGTAATGGGCCTAAAAAATAAAGCAATATTGTCTATATAATAAAATATAATAAACATTTATTTTGGAGGACGTTTCCAATGTATACATTTAACTCTTGTGCCGATCGGTCAAACGTCCTATAGAGAACAAACATATAGAATTATATAAACAAACAAATTATGTTCGAATCTAAACAACATTGAAAAATGAGACTTTTAGAAACTAAACAACAACGTTGGTGGGTGGAAGATGAGGAGGCGAATTTACTAAAGCTTCTTGTGTCGGCAACAAGGTCAAAGGGCCTTGGATGGGCCCGCGATGAAGGGTCTCATAAAGCATTCAGACCAAAGTCCTAGACTCTACTACATGTACTGTGGTGCCGGGCCTAGGGTGTCATGAAGCATTCAGGCCAAAATTCCTAGTCTCTACTACATGTCTGTGGTGATCGATTAAAAGAATTGCATTTAAAAATTGACTTTCAGAAACCTGTCTGACTTGATATACATTCATGAAATGGATTTTGACCATTTGTGAGTGAATAAAGCAGGTCTACATCATCTAAAATCTAAATAATGTCTAGCTGGAATCTATTAGGGGCTATTTTAGTTAGTTAAAACCATCACGTGTGTGATGCACAGTAATCACCTTTTTAAACACTTGGTAAATTTCAAGTTCACTTACGTTTAAAAAAAAAGTCCCATTTCCGGTAGTTAACGAATGTCACATAAATAGAGAGCAGGCTTAATGCGCCTAGCAGAGCGGAATGTGAGTAGCAGTGTTACTTTCTGCTTTTTAAAATATGCGCATGTTTTCTGAACAAGGTATTTTTGTAATGTACTCCATAGGAGTAGCTGCAGTTGTTGGCGTTACGTATCAGTTCCTGTTCACACATGGCATATATCTATCTATATATCACCATCATATGATGTTGTTCTCACCGGACAACTTTTCATACCGGGCGCCAGTTTCGATTTCACAATCACTGCTCCATCCATAATGGGGGACGCCATTGATTGGCCAGTTTTTATTGTCGAGTTTTCATTTTGTGTGATTACTTAGTTATTGAACACATTTTTACGATCCGATTATTTCAAGAAAATGGCGGTTGATTTAACTGTGTTTCCCCAACTTGTTTCTTCATGTGACCCGGTTATTTGTATGCTTTCACCTCGAGATCCATGAACATTTGTGCCGCTTAATATTGCCAGTAACAGAATAGGTATCACTTTCTCCACAGTTGTTCAGTACTAGCATATAGTCTACTCCTGGCTAAAAGGGTCCAAATATCAGAAAATGTCAAAAATATACTCTTATATAGATCTCTAGTACAACACGATAGTCGGATATTGATTTTAAACACTTTTTGTCTCTCTTTATGTTTATAAATATGTGACACCATAAGTCGATGTTGAGTTGTACAATAATCTGATATTTGTATTTTTTGTTTTTGCTCTTTCGGGTTTCTCTTTGCTCTGAAGATACTAAAAACCCTAATCTTTTTTTATTTGGTTGGCTGGATGTGATAAGATTAAATCACTTGTCATGATTTGTCTAATTCAGCATCGATCTCCAATTTGTGATCTCAGAAAATGACACATCTTGTTTTCCTCTACCCCACTATAATTTTTAAACTCCACCCCCTCCTTTCCCCCCCCCCCCCCCCCTACTCACACATTCTTGTCAAAAAAATGTTGCAGGGAATTAAACATTAGTCGCCTTGATATCTACCACTAAATATTCAATATTCATTCTAAGAATGTCATACGGCCAAAACGAAACGATGAACTACTAAATATCTGCTGCTATATTAACAGAATCGTGACTTTTCATTGGCTCACCGAGTGGTTCTTAATTTGAGATTCGTCCAGGGAACGTAACTACCGCTGTTAAACTCTCTTCACGTTTTATGTTGTATTTCAATATGGCTCACCAGATGTTCCAGCTCAGTTCATGCCTGTTCTAGAAAGCAAGGTATGCCTCTCCCCTCCCCCACCTCCCATGTACCTCTCCGGTGTATTCCTATGACCCCAATCAGTGAGAGCTGTAAACAAACGTTCGAGTTAATAGTTAATAGCCGGCCATTACTTAGCGAGTGCTAAGTTTGTTTCTGAAATAATGTGCCTTCAGTGTACCTCGTTGGCCAGGAGTTGTGTGCACCCCATCGTTGGCCAGGAGTTGTGTGCACCCCATCGTTGGCAAGGAGTTGTGTGCATCCCATCTTTGGCCATGAGTTGTGTGCACCCTATCGTTGGCCATGAGTTGTGTGCATCCCATCGTTGGCCATGGGTTGTGTGCACTTTATAGTTGGCCATGATTTGTGTGCACCCCATCGTTGGCAATGGGTTGTGTGCGCCCTATCGTTGCCCATGGGTTGTTTGCACCCCATCGTTGGCCATGGGTTGTGTGCACCCCATCGTTGGCCATTAGTTGTATGCACCCCATCGTTGGCCATGAGTTGTGTGCACCCCATCGTTGGCCATTAGTTGTGTGCACCATATCGTTGGCCATTAGTTATGTGCACCATATCGTTGGCCATTAGTTATGTGCACCCCATCATTGGCCATGGGTTGTGTAAATTGGCAAGACGCCGTCCTGATTACATCTCAAATGGCCTATACAAATGTCCAGTACAAATTTTCACTACATATTCTAAGACTAATGACTCTTAGCTTGCGCTCGTAATTATTCCAATTATTCCGTTAAAAGGATGCAGATGGCAACATTGACCGGAAAAAAGGTTGGGGGAGGGGAAGGGGGTGTTCAATTTAATATCAGCTTTAACAAAAATAGAAGCATCTCGGTTTGGAAATGTTAACGAAGTGTGTTTCTCGTCATTTCTAACCCGAGTCATAAATCGTGAATACTCAAGTATATTCAGTTAATGAAATGCTCAAACATCTGTGGAAATAATGATTTCTTTATCGGCTTCTTGTGTTTATATTCCCACCGTCTGAATCAGAATATTTCCTGTGAAATTGTCTATACATCTACGTGTTCATATTTTTTCTAGCAGTGTTATATTTCCATGGTCTTTATGGTGGAAACGGTTATAAATTTCGTGACTTCTTCAAAAAATATGAAACACAGTCAATTTGTTATGCTAGTGATGGCCAAACCGAGTCACTGAACTTACAACTTTAAAGACATTTCTTTTGTTGGTAGAGTATTTTGTTTGGACACCATGTCCACCATATTTACATCGGCGTCGTCACAATTCGTCATCGATCAGAATAACCGCCGCCCGTCCCACTCGGAACGCCGCCTTTCACACTCGGACCCCCAGCGCCGGCCCTCACACCAGGAGTACTTGGAGCACCACTACCCGCCCAACCACCACCATCAGCAGCAGAAGCGCCTATCCATGGATCAGCAGAAGGGGAGGCGATCGTCTTCTTTAGAGACAACACCCCATCACCACCCAGGACAACACCACTCTCAGAATAAGGTAATATTATAATGGGCTTTTGGTTAAGTGTTCTGTGGTGCTTTGTATAATAGCGTTTAATTTATTACCACATCGATGGGACTATCTGTAATGAAATTATTGCAATCGGCTGGGATTATCATACTATTGTCCTAGTCACTCGTGTTCAACCATATAGGCTTACTATGGGTTCCCAATCGTTTGTCCGTAAACACTAAGTGTCTATATCTAACGTTACCACATTAACCGTGTGGCCTAAAAAGTTGCAGTTGTTTTCTCCACACATTTGTTTCAAAACCACATTTCCTTGCACACAACAAACACTAGATATATATCTTATTCGTGACTACGTAAATGTCCTTGTATTTATCCAATACTACTATAGTGGCATTTGTTCAATATGTTTATATTTATCCAATATCACTCTGGTAGCATTTGTTCAATATGTTTATATTTATCCAATACTACACTGGTGGCATTTGTTTAATATGTTTATATTTATCCAATACTACTCTGGTAGCATTTGTTCAATATGTTTATATTTATCCAATACTACACTGGTGGCATTTGTTTAATATGTTTATATTTATCCAATACTACTCTGGTAGCATTTGTTCAATATGTTTATATTTATCCAATACTACACTGGTGGCATTTGTTTAATATGTTTATATTTATCCAATACTACTCTGGTAGCATTTGTTTAATATGTTTATATTTATCCAATACTACACTGGTGGCAATTGTTTAATATGTTTATATTTATCCAATACTACTCTGGTAGCATTTGTTCAATATGTATGTATTTATCCAATACCACTATTCTGGCATTTGTTCAATATGTCTCTATTTATCCAATACCACTCTGGTAGCATTTGTTTAATATGTTTATATTTATCCAATACTACTATACTGGCATTTGTTCAATATGTCTCTATTTATCTAATAACACTCTGGTGGCATTTGTTCAAAATGTCTGTATTTATCCAATAGCACTCTGGTGGCATTGGTTCAATATGTCTGTATTTATCCAATAGCACTCTGGTGGCATTGGTTCAATATGTCTGTATTTATCCAATACCACTCTGGTGGCATTTGTTCAAAATGTCTGTATTTATCCATTACCACTCTGGTGGCATTTGTTCAATATGTCTGTATTTATCCAATATCACTCTGGTGGCATTTGTTCAATATGTCTGTATTTATCCAATAGCACTCTGGTGGCATTTGTTCAATGTGGCTGTATTTATCCAATAGCACTCTGGTGGCATTTGTTCAATGTGGCTGTATTTGTTGGAACATCAGTTCCTATCTCTCTACTCCACAATCCCATATCGAAATGTGGTGAAATCAGCGGGATATAAAAAGAAGTTCTATGCATACTGATGTCTGAATATGTCAAGCAGAAGCAAGCCTCCCCTCCACCCACTACTACTACGCCCCCCCCCCCTTCCCTTCCCATAAGCCCAGGTCTTTACTCTGATATAAAAATGAAGAGATCACGTGACGAGTGAAGCTTAACCCTTGTCACTTTATGCTCGAGCCCATACATTCTGTTTGTCTCCCTTGCTGCATCACTTGAAGTGTCTTTTGTCTCCCTTGCTGCATCACTTGAAGTGTCTTTTGTCTCCCTTGCTGCATCACTTGAAGTGTCTTTTGTCTCCCTTGCTGCATCACTTGAAGTGTCTTTTGTCTCCCTTGCTGCATCACTTGAAGTGTCTTTTGTCTCTTTTCTTTTCTCTCTCTCTCTCTCTCTCTCTCTCTCATTCTCTCTTTTTATTTTTATCATTCGCTTCCAATTTTTACATATCCCAACTTTACTCCCCCCCCCATCCTTCTATCCATTAATGTAAGCTTGAATTAGCGTCTGGCACTGGACGGTCTTATATCTGGAAGAAAACGTGAGATAGCATTGTAAGGCATGAATAGTTACATCCTCCCTATACTTTATAGTAGCACTGTAGTGTAAGTTGGTCTATTTTTCTATCTATCTATCTATCTATCTATCTATCTATCTATCTATCTATCTATCTATCTATCTATCTATCTATCTATCTATCTATCTATCTATCTATCTATCTATCTATCTATCTATCTATCTATCTATCTATCTAATTATCTATCTATCTATCTATCTATCTATCTATCTATCTATCTATCTATCCATCTATCTATCTATCTGAACTATTAAGACTTATCGGAGAAAATCATTCATTTTTCTGTATTACCTAAGTAATCAGTACAATTCAATAAAAAAAAATTGTGGATTCAAAAACAAACCTTTCTCCAAAAGAGACCAAGTGGTATAGACGGTATAGTAATAAATATGTCTGTAGAATAAGTATCAACGTGTGAACTACAATAAACGTTTTCTTGATCCCCTTTGATGTTAACTTAGATAATTAAGATAGATTAACTGCTGCGTCGGGGGGTAATTCCAGGATAGAGGTGCAAAGCAACACGTTCAGATTTTATTACCGCTGTCTTCTTGTATTATTAATCTAATTATTTTCGCTTCATTGGCATGTATGTCTAACACAGTGTATGCATGAATCTGTTGGTGGTAGGGGGGGGGGGAGTCTTGCTGTGTATGTGTTATGTTATGTTATTGCTTGATGCAAAATAATTTTCGTTTTGTGTCTTTTTGTATCTACAGATCATGTTTTTTTCGATAGCCAAGAACCGCTTCTCCTGACTACTTTATTTTACAAAGCAGTGTAAATGTAACTTAACGTGACTAACACGTCGAATATTAATTATCGTATACTCACGTTTGATGTTAAAAGAAAAACGGATTCCTCAAAACTCATAACTAATCTTGTAGCTTTTGTATATTTCTAAAAGACCAGAACTGGACGACGAGGTTGAAACACATTGTCAAACACAAGTAAAAGACGAAAACATATGAAACGTGTTGCCGGAAACAAACCGGAAGTTCATGAAGACGATAAACCCTGACCTATTGAAAAGGTCAGGTCTTATTAAGACTTGTCAATAGGAAACCTAAATAACTAAATACCCATTACCCCTTTTGTTCCCCCTTTCGTCTAATACTTGATATATTTCCCATTGAGGTCAGTCTGTATGACTGGACGTAACATTATTGGACTTTCATCCATTGATTGCTTCTTGTCGCTGGATTTACTCTGGCTGTCCTTCGCATCAACTTAAATGGCTCGACTAAAAGGGGAGACAGTCTGGGTTTCATAAAAAAAATACTTGACAATCGTTGATAAGAGGGAAGGTTAAAAAAAAAGGGGGGGGGAAGTTGTTTAGGATAAATTGAGGACAACTATGCTATATTAGTGCGTAATAAACAAGTAATAAACTATGTATTATTAATGTACGTTGAATTAATGTTGAATATAAAAAAAGAACTTGTTAAAAGTAAATAAACAGAAAGAAGTAAAATGTGTTGTTTTGATGCAATTAATTTTTTTTGTAAATATAATTAGAAGTAAGCTCGAGTGTGGGGGTAAAAAGTTTCCCTAAATTCTTTAAAGGCTGCTAACAAGGGAATTGGGGGGGGGGGCAGGGTTCAAACGGGTCTGGAATTTTCGGAAAAACTGACTTGGTTTTTCACGTCTGTGAACGTTGTGGAATTTTCTTCTTTAATGGACTGCTCACTGCAAACATATTAAATTAAACAAATGATATAAAGATCAATAATTATGTCGTTAAGGAATTCTACAAATTATCTGCTATCACGCATATACCGGTAGTTGTTTTGTTTTTGTAGCGAACTTTTTAAAGAGCTTTATCTTATCTTACACATTACAGACGCTCGTTATAACATTACAGACGCTCCTTCTATAAAGAGGATTATTGTGTCCAACTCTCATCCGCGGTTTGAGTCTAGTCCTGCATTTCTATTAATGTTTTAAATGATGTTAAATTACTGGTTTTCCTGGTTTGTTCAGGCAACCCATTCCATGGCTGGGTGCCACTCGGGAACAAAGAGTACTTATATGAATTTGTTATCGCCTAAGGGATAAGGAAAGTTTTTTTATCCTTATGTTTATCTGAGCTTTGTACCGATTGTTTTTGTGTTTTGTAGTTGTAGTTCTAATTTAGAACTTGATGCTTATTACAAAAAACAACATTAACAACAAAGCTTTAGGAATTTGAAATGATTTTTACAGTAAAAAAAACAAACACCTTAACAACAGATCCTTGTGTTAAAATTCTATTATACCACACTGGCCACTGATTCAAGAAAAAAATGCTCAATGTGCAAATATTTTCGTCACTTCTGAACTAACGCCTCATTTAAACCAATCAATCAATCTATATGGCATCTTATTACAAACCACCGATGGGCGAAAAGACGCCACAAGGCATTCACACGGTTGTGTCATGTTCGGCATCGAAGCCTAGTCACAGCATGTAATCAGCTTAATGAGCTTTGGCTGTCACATTGCCTGGGGGGATTCATCATGTGTGTGTATGTGTGTGGGGGGAGGGATTCGTCATGCGTGTGTATGTGTTTGTGGGGGGCATTCATCATGTGTGTGTGTGTGTGGGGATTCATCATGTGTGTGTGTATGTGTGGGGATTCATCATGTGTGTGTATGTGTGGGGGCATTCATCATGTGTGTGTATGTGTGGGGATTCATCATGTGTGTGTATGTGTGGGGGCATTCATCATGTGTGTGTATGTGTGGGGATTCATCATGTGTGTGTATGTGTGGGGCCATTCATCATGTGTGTGTATGTGTGGGGGCATTCATCATGTGTGTGTATGTGTGTGGGGATTCATCATGTGTGTGTATGTGTGTGGGGATTCATCATGTGTGTGTGTATGTGTGGGGGCATTCATCATGTGTGTGTATGTGTGGGGATTCATCATGTGTGTGTATGTGTGGGGGCATTCATCATGTGTGTGTATGTGTGGGGATTCATCATGTGTGTGTATGTGTGGGGGCATTCATCATGTGTGTGTATGTGTTTGTGGGGGGCATTGATCATGTGTGTGTATGTGTGGGGGCATTTATCATGTGTGTGTATGAGTGGGGGCATTCATCATGTGTGTGTATGTGTGGGGATTCATCATGTGTGTGTATGTGTGGGGGCATTTATCATGTGTGTGTATGTGTGGGGGCATTCATCATGTGTGTGTATGTGTGGGGATTCATCATGTGTGTGTATGTGTGGGGGCATTCATCATGTGTGTGTATGTGTGGGGATTCATCATGTGTGTGTATGTGTGGGGTCATTCATCATGTGTGTGTATGTGTTTGTGGGGGGCATTCATCATGTGTGTTTGTGTGTGGGGATTCACCATGTGTGTGTATGTGTGGGGGCATTCAACATGTGTGTGTATGTGTTTGTGGGGGGCATTCATCATGTGTGTGTGTGTGTGGGGATTCATCATGTGTGTGTATGTGTGGGGGCATTCAACATGTGTGTGTATGTGTGGGGGCATTCATCATGTGTGTGTATGTGTTTGTGGGGGGCATTCATCATGTGTGCGTATGTGTTTGTGGGGGGGGGGCATTCATCATGTGTGTGTATGTGTTTGTGGGGGCATTCATCATGTGTGTGTATGTGTGGGGGCATTCATCATGTGTGTGTATGTGTGGGGATTCATCATGTGTGTGTATGTGTGGGGGCATTCATCATGTGTGTGTATGTGTGGGGGCATTCATCATGTGTGTGTATGTGTGGGGATTCATCATGTGTGTGTATGTGTTTGTGGGGGCATTCATCATGTGTGTGTGTGGGGGGGGGGGATTCATCATGTGTGTGTATGTGTGGGGGCATTCAACATGTGTGTGTATGTGTGGGGGCATTCATCATGTGTGTGTATGTGTTTGTGGGGGGCATTAATCATGTGTGTGTATGTGTTTGTGGGGGGCATTCATCATGTGTGTGTATGTGTTTGTGGGGGGCATTCATCATGTGTGTGTATGTGTGGGGGCATTCATCATGTGTGTGTATGTGTTTGTGGGGGGCATTCATCATGTGTGTGTATGTGTGGGGGCATTCATCATGTGTGTGTATGTGTGGGGGCATTCATCATGTGTGTGTATGTGTGGGGATTCATCATGTGTGTGTATGTGTGGGGGCATTCATCATGTGTGTGTATGTGTTTGTGGGGGGCATTCATCATGTGTGTGTGTGGGGGGATTCATCATGTGTGTGTATGTGTGGGGGCATTCAACATGTGTGTGTATGTGTGGGGGCATTCATCATGTGTGTTTATGTGTTTGTGGGGGGCATTCATCATGTGTGTGTATGTGTGGGGGCATTCATCATGTGTGTGTATGTGTTTGTGGGGGGCATTCATCATGTGTGTGTGTGTGTGGGGATTCATCATGTGTGTATGTGTGGGGGCATTCAACATGTGTGTGTATGTGTTTGTGGGGGGCATTCATCATGTGTGTGTGTGTGTGTTGGGATTCATCATGTATGTGTATGTGTGGGGGCATTCAACATGTGTGTGTATGTGTGGGGGCATTCATCATGTGTGTGTGTGTGTGGGGATTCATCATGTGTGTGTATGTGTGGGGGCATTCATCATGTGTGTGTGTATGTGTGGCGGGGTAGGTTTGTGGGGTGGGGTTCTCAACCCGATCTCTCTGTCCACTGTGACATCGTCAGGTTGGGAAAAGCGACAGAAAGCTGATTATAAATTCATAATCATATTTACATACACCCTGGCGATCACATGGAAATGGGGTACCATGGCCCTAGCGGCAGCGCGCTAGGTTGTCGTACCCAGAGTACTGGGTTCGATTCCTGGTGAAGACTAGGATTGGTTTTCGGGTCTTGGGTCTAACCAGCTCCGATGGGTCGCTGATAGTAGCTGGGGATAAGTATAAAGGCGGTTGGGCATTTTGCTGACCACAGTATGAGTATCCCCCTCTCAATTCATGGCCTTAGAAACCACGGATCGCTGGCTCAGATTCATATGAAAGGGATCCTAACTTATTTACCACACGGACAGATGCAATCTTTTGTGAGCGTGTGTCCTATTGAATCGAACAGGCTGTAAACAGCTTGTTACCCATCTTCCCTAGCATTGTGAAGTGTTGAAGACATCTCTAAATTACGTTGGCCCCATGTCATCGGATAGTCTGTCACCTTGTCTTGGCAGCCCTATAACAATTAAAAATAATGAAGATTTCCCCTGAGGGCTGATTGCGGGTTGATTGGACAAATTAAATGGTCTATATTTCCCCATTCCTTTCTTTTCTATATTGGACCAAGATTTCTTTACTTCTACTCTCTTTCTTTCTCTACTTCTCCAACAAACTTCTTTCTCTGAGCGTCTATGATTGACTCATTTAGTTTATGGTTTACTTTTATTTTTCGCTCCTGTGAAAGTAAGAGATAGGCGTGAACGATTCCCAAGTATTATTTATTCTATATTTAGAAGTTCAGCCTTGTGGTCAAATCAATGGTTTTATTAAAACATACACTGTATAAACATCTAGCGATCTCGAGGGTTGCTGGTAGCTTGAGACTGGATGTGTGTGTATTTCAGAGAGAGAGAGAGAGAGAGAGAGAGACAGACAGATAGACAGACAGAAAGAGAGAGAGAGAGAGAGAATCACTCACATAGTGGATGATATATCCGGAAGAGAGTGTATAGAAAAGTACAAACTGGAGTGACTATCAACTGTGCCGAGGGTAAACAGAGGGGTTTAACATTACCAAGGCCAGTATTTGAAATAAATTGATCTCAGACTTGTATTGTAATTGCAGATGTCGTTCGCTTGGTTCAACTTTCATTGGAGATTTATATTTCCAATTGCTCATTGCTTTCATTCTAGATACATGTATATTTAAAGTGTTAGACATATAAGGAAGGATGTTAAAGTCAAGGAGTTAATGGAGATAGGTGGGTGTGTTTTAGTATCAGTCTTCTATGACTAAATTATTGTTTCATTTATTATTTGATCAATTCATTTGCCACTTAAAATTCCGCCCATTATAATGTTTCTTCAGATTTATTCTCACTATATCACTACATTTCTGACAATGTGGCAAGTCTCCAGCAACAAAAGGTTTCCGAATTGCAATGTGTCAGAGATGCAATCTTAGGGTGACAGACGTGTGATCTAATGCCGAAAAGCTATCTAGATGGCTTCCAGATTTCAAATACTGAATCTAATTACAATAGTCGGACTGATTGCACAGGCCAAGTCAGCTGCATATCGTGTAGGGTATTACTTGATATGCTTCAATTTAAGTGTCCAATTATTTTCCCTTATAAAATATGATTCAAGAGATGTCCACCTCATGGAGCAATCAATATTTACGTTCATATGTTGTTTTATGAATTCACTATTTTAACCTTGACTTAAGAACAGTCTCATATTTATGTGAACTTCGTTTATTAATGATTTGAGAATCCCTGCTGTTAAAAATATGGCGTCTCATTACGGTGATTGAAGGAAAATCCTCTTAGCTTAGTTTAAACCCTACGGGTTCTTCTAACAGCCACTTCACCCAGAATAATGACAGCTATTCCCGCCCCTTGCTGAATGTTCTCTGGCGGTGTTTATTTACCACTGGACCTTACCTTATCCAAGTATTTCTTGTAATTGGTCTCCCCCTCACCCCTCCACTCTTTGTAACTTATTTAACGCCTACTTTGAGTGGGTATTTTCTTCTTCTTTAAAGTTATTGATTAAGTATTTGGTGTAGGCCACTATAATGTCAGATGAAGCGATCCACAGATTTACTCGAGGCCAATGGAAGCTGACATGAAGATATTGACTAGTTGCATGCTGCCTACGGGAAGGGCTGCTTTCACCCCGCTTCCCGATCTCTCCGCCCTCCCCGCCCTCCCGCCAAATCAATACCTTCACCTTGTGTTGGCGATAATGACTGCCAGGAAGCCCCCCCCCTCCCTGTTCAAATAGTCCAGATAATGTCCACATTTGTCAGTAGTAGTGACCACTGGAAGTCTGTTTAAGTGTGTGTGCCTTATGTTTAGAACTCCATCGCTGATGGGAGTGATTATGGAATATTGTAAACCAGTGATGGCGAACCTTTTTGAGGCCGCGTGCTCAAAGTACAATACAAGACTAACTTATTTCTTTCAACGTGCCAACAAAGCAATTAAAACCAAAAACCATAACTTAGCGGTTCCATTTTTAGTAAATGCTCGCGTGCCCACAGAAATGGCTCTGCGTGCCAGCTGTGGCACGCGTGCCATAGGTTCGCCATCGCTGTTGTAAACTAATGTTTCTGCATCGGTATGAAAGCTGGGCTTGATTGTACGAAAGCTGAGTTTGCTCGTATGAAAGCTGGGCTTGATTGTACGAAAGCTGAGTTTGCTCGTATGAAAGCTGGACTTGATTGTACGAAAGCTGAGTTTGCTCGTATGAAAGCTGGACTTGATTGTACGAAAGCTGAGTTTGCTCGTATGAAAGCTGGACTTGATTATACGAAAGCTGAATTTGCTCGTGTGAATGCTGGGCTTGATTGTACGAAAGCTGAGTTTGCTCGTATGAAAGCTGGGCTTGATTGTACGAAAGCTGAGTTTGCTCGTATGAAAGCTGGACTTGATTGTACGAAAGCTGAGTTTGCTCGTATGAAAGCTGGGCTTGATTGTACGAAAGCTGAATTTGCTCGTGTGAAAGCTGGGCATGATTGTACGAAAGCTTAGTTTGCTCGTATGAAAGCTGGGCTTGATTGTACGAAAGCTGAGTTTGCTCGTATGAAAGCTGGGCTTGATTGTACTAAAGCTTAGTTTTCTCGTATGAAAGCTGGGTTTGATTGTACGAAAGCTGAGTTTGCTAGTATGAAAGCTGGGCTTGATTGTACGAAAGCTGAGTTTGATCGTATGAAAGCTGGGCTTGATTGTACGAAAGCTGAGTTTGCTCGTATGAAAGCTGGGCTTGATTGTACGAAAGCTGAGTTTGCTCGTATGAAAGCTGGGTTTGATTGTACGAAAGCTGAGTTTGCTTGTATGAAAGCTGGGCTTGATTGTACGAAAGCTGAGTTTGCTCGTATGAAAGCTGGGTTTGATTGTACGAAAGCTGAGTTTGCTTGTATGAAAGCTGGGTTTGCTTGTACGAAAGCTGAGTTTGCTCGTATGAAAGCTGGGTTTGGTCGTACGAAAGCTGAGTTTGCTCGTATGAAAGCTGAGTTTGATTGTATGAAAGCTGAGTTTTCTCGTATGAAAGCTGGGTTTGCTCGTATGATAGCTGGGTTTGCTCGTATGAAAGCTGAGTTTGCTCGTATGAAAGCTGAGTTTGCTCGTATGAAAGCTGGGTTTGATGGTATGAAAGCTGAGTTTGCTCGTAAGAAAGCTGAGTTTGCTCGTATGAAAGCTGAGTTTTCTCGTATGAAGGCTGAGTTTGCTCGTATGAAAGCTGAGTTTTCTCGTATGAAAGCTGGGTTTGCTCGTATGATAGCTGGGTTTGCTCGTATGAAAGCTGAGTTTGCTCGTATGAAAGCTGAGTTTGCTCGTATGAAAGCTGGGTTTGATGGTATGAAAGCTGAGTTTGCTCGTAAGAAAGCTGAGTTTGCTCGTATGAAAGCTGAGTTTTCTCGTATGAAAGCTGAGTTTGCTAGTATGAAAGCTGAGTTTGCTCGTATGAAAGCTGAGTTTGCTCGTATGAAAGCTGGGCTTGATTGATAACTTTTTTGTATTCAATCATCAGTTTAAAATATTTGTTTCAAGGACACTATTTTTTGCCAAAGCTTAGCGAACTACTCCATGGGGGCATGAAGACACAACACAAAAAACAACAAAAACTTTTTGTTTGAAAAGCCTAAACCAACTAACTGGATGGATTCATGTGGGGAAATCATAAATAGAAGCAAAAACACAGTGCCATGAATACAATCCCATGAATACAATGCCATGAACACAGTGCCATGAACACAGTGCCATGAATACAATGCCATGAATACAATGCCATGAATACAATGCCATGATTACGATGTTCTATTTTCCAAATCAAAAGGAATAAGATATTTGATCTCCATTTCCCTTTCCAAAATGAATAGACAAGATGATATGTTTCCCAGATCTTTGTAAATATACAGTCTAGTTTTTTTAATTAATGTAAAATAGATGTTCTATTTTCTGAAATGTGTGCAATTTAGATGTTCTAGTTCCTAAAATGTTTGTAAATTAGATGTTTTATGTCCCAAATCTTTGTAAATTAGATGTTCTATTTCCCCAAATCTATGTTGATTTTCTAAACCTTTATCAATGAGATGTTCTATTGCCCAAAATCACAGTAAAGTAGTTGTTATGTTCCTTGAAACGTATGTAAATTCGATGTTCTATGTTCCAAATCTGTGTAATTAGATGTTTTATTCCCCCCCCCCCCCCCAAATAACACTGAATCAGAGATTCTAGTTTCCATCAATGTGTGTTGTTTCAGTTTGCTCTGTTGTGTAACATTAATAAACAATATCTGTGGGGGCAGACAGACAAACAGTAAAGATAAATTGGCCAGACGATATAGGACATTTGGTGTCTGGACTGAAACACTTCAGCTGTCAGTTAGTTTAGATAAAACGAATCAGCCTTTGGCACTATGTCCATTAAATTTCGACAGACATATATTATTATAGAAGTTGCTTGTGCACGACTCATGCGTTGTGTGTATGATTAAAAGATGGAATTGGCTTGATTCAATTCCCACAGGTTTACATGAAACTACGAACAAAATGATTGCCTTATTGGCGTTTCGTCGTGGATTGAAAGTAAACTATAGGACTATTGACGGTATTTGTTCCCCCTCTCTCTCTCTCTCGCTCTCTCTCTCTCTCTCTCTCTCTTTCGTTTCTTCCATGTTAACATTGTAATCATATTTCCATGTAAGATTACTCCCCTTTATAAATGGTTGGATTTGAACTTTAAACAATTCCTAGACTTATAGACTTTGCGAGTATACGCGTGTATGTTAAAAGATGGCATTGGATTGATTCAATTCCCATAGGTTTACATGAACCTACGAACAAAATGATTGGCTTATTAGCGTTTTGTAGTGGGTGGAAAGTAGACTATAGGACTATTGAGCGCCGTACATTTTATTTCCTCTTCTATTCACTCCCTTACCCAGTTCCCCCCTCTATTTATCCCCCTTCCCTTTCTCTCTCTATCTCCCTCCTTTTTCACCCCTTCCCCACCACACTTTCACTAAGTGTATCCCTCTAAGAAACGAATCGAAGTAACAACATACACATATTTATCAAAACTTATATATATTTATATAAAACCTTGGCGATTATATAAATGTAACAATACAGAGTTATACATCAAAGACATTCTAGACCTCCCTGCCCGGCGTGTGGGGTGAGCTGAAGCTCTT
The DNA here is from genome assembly GCA_949126835.1 of Anisus vortex. Lineage (NCBI taxonomy): Eukaryota > Metazoa > Mollusca > Gastropoda > Planorbidae > Anisus > Anisus vortex. Next base: position 39,265,482 of record OX421494.1, on the reverse strand, counting down.
ATCAATTAGTTCCCATCAAGGCTTGTTCAGTACACTGGCCACGTGGTTTGTTTGTAGGTAGATTGGTTGAGTCACTTGGCTTACTGTCGTCTTACAGTAATGGATGGGGTTTGATGTCTCTGTAGTCTGACAAAATGGTCTCGTCCCTGGCATCTCAGCTCAGTACAACATGGCTGTCAAGGAAGTGGATGGACACAATCAGATTACTGATTCCGGCATTAAGGGGCCTTAACTAAATGGGCACATAATGCTTTGGCATTCTTGGGTTACAAAAATAGAAGTTCTGCCTGGAAAGAAAAAATTGTGTCACTTTTCGCGTTTTTATTTTAAAATACAGAGGTTTAACATTTCACTTTATTGTGAAGATATGGGTTGAACTCTTCACTATTTGTGTTGAAATGTAGAGGTTAAACCTCACCAACAATAAAGACTTCCTGACAATTATTGCAATTATATTTTATTTCGGGGATCTTATAAAATGCCACCTACACTTTTTGACAAGTCCCAGTGCCACGTGCAAATGCCCGGAAGTCTTGTAAGCAGCCATCTTGTAAAGTTATACGTATCGTATAAACAGTATACAGCCGTATAAACACTAAGGATATGACAGTCTGGCTGTTATTCACTTGCTTCATTTTCATCTTAGCATTCACTGAACAGCATACTCAAAATGTTCTTCATTGAAATATATCCTTAAGATATTCTTTTCGTCTGCAACTAATTTTGTTAAACGAGATTCCATCTGTTCGTGTATACAGTATACAAAACCTATTGACCGAATACACATAATTTATTGCAAGTTATACTCCCATCCCCCAACCGCCTTCTGTTTGATTCCCAATTCTCAAAACACATATTACAGGATTTACCCCTTGTACTTCCAGTTTGAGATGGGCCAAGGGAGAGAAATCATCGTGCATTTCCATTTTCTGTATGCTTTATTTGGTAAGATGGAGAGTGAAGGGAGTCAACTCCACCCTGTATACAGATTCCCATGAATAAATGCAAATTTTGAAAGCTGTCGGTTAGGTTTCATGTACGGACGCTGTGTTTGGCTTCTTGTTGAAATGTGGTCAATTCCTAGATACAGACATAGAAACAGATAAAACGTGGTTTACATTGCATACTGTGGACTATTTAGTATTCTATACACTTATGTTTACATTGGATTGAAATTAGTTATGTGCTTTCTCTCTTCATTGTTTCTTTATATCATTTAATGTATTATTATATACTTTAAGTGAGAGAGAGAGAGAGAGAGAGAGAATATTTAACATGATTGATTTGGTTATAAACTATCCCAACTCTACAGACATTTACACTGAATTTGTCATGCTTGTGTGACTTATGACTTATAAAATACTGGAATTAAAAAAAAAGCACTACCAGCTCGCTATTAAATGATAAATAAAAGAACTGTTAAAAGATAGAAACAAAGACGGGGTCACATGACCTTAGTTCAGTTGGCGGTTATGAAAATGTACAAATTAATCTGCTCTTGAGACTGTGTGTAAATGAGTAAGGCAGCAAGACAAGTCTCTTTGTATGGTGATTCAAAGAGTAATTCATTCATAATCAAAAGTAGAAAAAAAATGTGTGGAAAAACATGCAGTTTAACCATGGATTCAAACCGGAGACCTATGGCTATCCGAGCAGTTACCCGACTAGACCACTTGTGTTTCCGTAGGCCTCACTTGGCAGTATAGTGAAAATCGCCATTTTGTGGCGCAGTGTTAGACAGACCAAGAGCCTGGCTCCTGCTTGATGATAAAACATTTGGTAGCACAATCAAACAGACTCATGCCTTGAATGAACCAGTTTACAATGAGCATTGGGTAATTTAACCATCGTAATGATTGGATATTTGTTGACTGTTACGATATACCTGTTCTATATTGCTATAGCGCATATTGGCTGGTTTAGCAAACAACAACAAATAAACACAAAAACAACTTGTTAATGTTTCATAACCCTTCGTTTGAATCTCACCCGTGTTTTTGATTATCGCCCCTCTATACCAACTCGCAACTCATCCAACGGTATACATTACAAGAAGGAAAGTAGAATTGTCAGCAGCTATTCATACCATATGAGATTCAAGGAGGCACAGTTAAGGAAACACTTGGACATGTACACAAATTATTACTGATGATTTTAGTGTTTGATATTTTTTTGTATTAGCTTTCTTAAAATGATTCCCGATTTGTCTCTGATTGGAGTCGTGTTGGGGGGGGGGGGGGGAGGAAGAGGGGGGTATTACGTTCATTGGCTACACTATCTGTTGTTGTCTGTCCACATTATTTTATTCGATTGCTGATTGGTTGAATTAAATAATGTAGAAAAAAATGCAATCTAGTTGTTGACTGATCGTGATGCTTAACGACTTAATGATTTAGTAGTATTCCTCACTCTCCTCGCTCTCTCTCTCTCTCTCTCTCTCTCTCTCTTTTCCTTCCTTTCTCCCTTCCACCTCTTTGTGTTTCTTTCCATTTACTAAGGATGTCCTTTGTCTGTCCTCGGTCTATTGAAAGAGAGAGAGAGAAAAAAAAAAGGTGGGTTGGAATTGACAAGAAAGATTTTGTCAACTACAAATGCGGCCTTTCTAAAGATCAATACTTATGGGAAGGGGGCGGACATGGTATAGGTTTCGCCACCAGGATTTTTAAATCAACTAAATGAGAGGAAAGCAATGGAGAAAAAAAAAGATTAATTTCTTAAATTGTAATTTTTTTTAAAACAAGTTTTGCTTCGCTGTGCTAATCCAGTATTGCTTCTTCGAACTAGACGTATTTATATTTACATAAATCATAAATTCCATTTTTGCTATTGATCAGCAAGGTTACCCAAAGTTGTAGTGTATACAGATTGAAAGAATATTAGATCTACTTCAAAGTGTAAATTGTTATACAAAATAATTGGCACCTTCAGATAGCCTTTTTTTTTGACAATTTAGTTTCAATTTTTTTTTATGAACTTTAGGCGATAATTAGATCTAAAATGTGTGGCTGTGTACGTTGGGAACGGATTGATGAGGAACTTTTAGTAGAGAAGTAAGAGAGAAGTGATGTGATCGACAAGCACGTTCGTCCACGTGTGGCTAGAACTATTCCACCAATATAACATGTGAAGACAGATGTGATTCCAAACTTTGGGCACATGCCCTACATGAGAATCTCGACATTTTAAATTTAAAGTTAATGGGGACGTTGGGGCAATTTAAGGTTGAATTGTAAACATTGTAATACCAAGACTCTTACTCTTTGTAAACATTGTAATACCAAGACTCTTACTCTTACTCTTATGTCATTTAAAGGAAAATAAAAGTGGTGGATGAGGCTTACAGAAGATATTAGAAAGACGTGTAGTACTTTTTTTTTATAGAAAGGACTGTTTTCGCTGGATGACTGTATGCTAAATAGCGTCTTATAGTGCTTATATTGAAATAAACAAACATGTTATACATATAACTTTTAGAGATTTCAAAAATATACCTGAACTTGTTGTTTTTGTTGTTGGCACTGTGCTCCAGATGAAAGTATAGGTTTAAACACTGTGCTCCAGATGAAAGTATAGGTTTAAACACTGTGCTCCAGATGAAAGTATAGGTTTAAACACTGTGCTCCAGATGAAAGTATAGGTTTAAACATTGTGCTCCAGATGAAAGTATAGGTTTAAACACTGTGCTTTAGATGAAAGTATAGGTTTAAACACTGTGCTCCAGATGAAAGTATAGGTTTAAACACTGTGCTCCAGATGAAAGTATAGGTTTAAACACTGTGCTCCAGATGAAAGTATAGGTTTAAACACTGTGCTCCAGATGAAAGTATAGGTTTAATCACTGTGCTCCAGATGAAAGTATAGGTTTAAACACTGTGCTCCAGATGAAAGTATAGGTTTAAACACTGTGCTCCAGATGAAAGTATAGGTTTAGACACATGTTTGCCTGAATGCTATCCAACTTTGTTGTTAAGTGTAAGTGTTAGCTAAATACTTTTTCTTTATTCGATTCATCATTTATTAATGAGCACACTTGGTGCCCTCTTGCCAACTGCTTACCCATAATTCAACTATGTTGTATGACAATCCATCTCCGACTTTGAGAAAACAATTTATTGTGCAACCTGTTTGAATGCAGCTGTTGAGCTTAGATCAGTAGTAAATCAGTATTTATTGTGAGTTGTATGGTGGCGGGATGTGTTGTATTCTGGTGGGCTGAGTTGTATGTTGGCGGGATGAGTTGTATTCTGGTGGGCTGAGTTGTATATTGGCGGGATGAGTTGTATTCTGGTGGGCTGAGTTGTATATTGGCGGGATGAGTTGTATTCTGGTGGGCTGAGTTGTGTGTTGGCGGGATGAGTTGTATTCTGGTGGGCTGAGTTGTATATTGGCGGGATGAGTTGTATTCTGGTGGGCTGAGTTGTATGCTGGTGGGCTGAGTTGTATTCTGGTGGGCTGAGTTGTATGTTGGCGGGATGAGTTGTATGTTGGCGGGATGAGTTGTATTCTGGTGGGCTGAGTTGTATGCTGGTGGGCTGAGTTGTATTCTGGTGGGCTTAGTTGTATGTTGGCGGGATGAGTTGTATGTTGGCGGGATGAGTTGTATTCTGGTGGGCTGAGTTGTATGTTGGCGGTATGAGTTGTATGTTGGCGGGATGAGTTGTATTCTGGTGGGCTGAGTTGTATTCTGGTGGGCTGAGTTGTATTCTGATGGGCTGAGTTGTATTCTGGTGGGCTGAGTTGTATTCTGGTGGGCTGAGTTGTATTCTGGTGGGCTGAGTTGTATGTTGGCGGGATGAGTTGTATTCTGGTGGGCTGAGTTGTATTCTGGTGGGCTGAGTTGTATTTTGGTGGGCTGAGTTGTATTCTGGTGGGCTGAGTTGTATTCTGGTGGGCTGAGTTGTATTCTGGTGGGCTGAGTTGTATTCTGGCGGGATGAGTTGTATGCTTGCGGGATGAGTTGTATGATGGTGGGCTGAGTGATATGCTGGAGGGCTTATATGTCTTCATCACACTAAAATGTTATCTGTACTTGCCCTATTTTGTTCAACTTCCTGTTTCTGCAATTAGCTGTCCTGGTTATTTCCATTGTCTTGTTTATTCACATTTTACCAAAGTTGACAGTTTCCGAGAATAGTATCATCTAGATACCAAAGCTATATCAAGATATTGGAAATTTCCCCTCTGTCATTATTTCACAGCATGCAAGTCGGAGTCAAGTTTTGAGAAACCTGCTTGTCGTTAAATGCTTTGAAGATAGTCTGTGTTTAGTCTCGCGTTTTTCTGTCGGTGTTAATAGTGAAGGCTTGCTTTAGTTTAACATGCCGATGAAGGAATTTGTAAAGGAATGGCTTTTAACAAGGTTTAATGGATGTAAAATCATCAAATGCTAAATGTTTGAATAAACATACTGCTACAGAGTTCACACGGTTTGGGAAAGTTTAGAAACACTGACCAAGGTTTGGGCCAGGGTTGAAAATTTAGCTAAAATGGACAAAGCAGCTTTGAAAATGAGTTATTTTAAATGTTTTAAAAGTGAATAATTATGTGGTCAGGTTAAGGGAGTCCATAAGTCACACTATGTTGTTTTTACTCAAATTATTCTCTTAGTACTTTAAAAACAAACATCCAAAAACCATTCGAAAAAAAAAATATTTTGGACTATTTCTGTGCACCATACACTACCAGACATGAAAATATTTCCCACTTAACCGATAGTATTGGTTTGTGAATTTTGTGTAATGTTTGGGGAAAAGTCTGGGAATTTCGAAATGATTTTGGTGTAATAATCTTGTGCTAGAAAATGTCATGAACTCGGTTCTATTCATTTAGAAGTGATTATTTGTTAAATGTTTTCTTTTAAGTTCTTCGTTGCCTATGAACTGTACACTGTACCAACATTTGATGATAATTAGACGAGTATGAAACATGCACGGACATAGAATGGTTGAATTTAGAAAGGTTGATTTTTTTAAAATATACCCGGTACCGATATGTGATAATTGATCAAGTTTATACACTTATGTATTTACATAGTCACATACACCCAAACACATTACGTTTTCTTTGTATAATCAATCACTTTTTGTATTGACAGCATCAGTTTTCTTTCTTTTTTCTCTTTTCCGAATTGTACGTTTCCAATGAAAGACACACATACTTGTTTAGTTCAGTGCAATCAACCATTAAGTCTATAAACATTCTCTCACTTAACGTCATGCATTGTACTTGAAAGTGAAATGAATGAACATTACCTCCTTTAAATTCAGTGTGACCGAAAGTGTTGTGATTCCCGCGTAGTCTTAAATGAACAACAACAACAATTCAGTTTGGTTGTTGTTTGTAGAAAATCAAATTGTGAATGTTTGTCCATGGCCATGTAAACTCTCAAGCAGGTGCCTGACATTCTAAGTAGTGCCATGAGTGGCCCATGCGACTCTACTCCTCTACACAGTTTAGCTTTTAAACTTAGAACTTGTTACACAAAGAAGCTTTTATCAATATCACCGTACTGAGCGTGGAATCCATATTGCTAGTGCTGGTTGTTCTTCCTCATCTCAAAGAGTTCCACTACGCCGATTTAAACTCTGGCGGTTGTAAAATATTTGCGTTATGTTATATATTTCTGCAATAAATACAACAACTCAAGTTGCTTGCAATTTATAGTTATATATCTCTATTCAAATGTACAATTCGTACGTCTCTCTCTTTCTCTCGCTCTCTCTCCGTGTGTTATGTATTACTGTATTTAATTTATTGATGGCTGCATGTCGCTACTCACAACACACACATTTCTAACCCGTAGGAAATAAAACAACGCAGATAGCTACAACGTAGTTCTTAGTTTGTATGTAGTATGTGATGTATGCAATCCCGCCATATTGATACTCCTGTTACCATGCCAACGAACGTCTACGTCTATATTGGCCAACATTATTTATAATATAGTTTAGCTCAGCGTTTCCCGAAAGCCGGGACCACAAACAGCTAAATAAACCGGATGGCAAAAAAACCACAAACAGCTAAATAAACCGGATGGCAAAAAAGAAGAATACAAAATCTAAACTATACAGTATCTTTTGCCCTCAAACATACATATTGAGATAGTTGAAGCCAATTTTAGCTTCAGCACTCTAGTATAAAGGTGTGGAAATTGAGATATAGGCCTATATATATATATATATATATATATATATATATATATATATATATATATATATATATATATATATATATATATATATATATATATATACTATATATATATTACTTATTGTTATTTTTTGTAAATACGATATAAATGTAAGTGGAGGACGAAGTTTATAAATAACTTTTGTCACGTGTCACTAGACAAGAAAAGTTTGGGAAACACTGGGTTAGCTTGAATTTTATTAAATTTTTTCACTTGCTGATCTTGTGAATTTGTCCTTGAGACTTGGGGATACTACAGGTGGTCTGTGCTCAGTTCACTTTTCACAACCTTAAACCGAAAAGAAATGGTCAAAAGTATAAAGAATAATATTTTTGTTCAACCACAGTCTATTAGGTATTATCATAGTAGGAGAAAAAATCGTGACTATAACATATCAATTGTAAATTAAACTCCACGGCTTGTTGTTGTTCAGCGTTCTGTTACTATAGTAACGTATCAAAGCCCACACTGTTAAATTATTGTCCCGTCAGCGGCTAATCTTGCTATCGGGAAAACCATATGATGCACCTGTATTGAAGTTTGAAAAAAAATTAAGATAAAATCCCGATTTGTATATAAGACTGAAAAATAAGTCATGCGGTTAACTTGGTTGTTTGTACAAATATTGATGTGGACGAATCCACAAACAGTTTCTATGTGAATGTCGTGGGGTGTCATAACAATCATTGTTATATGAGGTCATAAGTAACCCGCACTTCGTCTCACCTTGTACTTGGGTGCACACTCGGTTCACAGGTAGGCTCGACTGTTTGCAGTGCACATTCTTTCCACTGCCTTTTAATCAAAGTTGGACTGGAAGTCCAGGGGAGTAATGGTTTGGGAGGGGGGAGGCAGCTCCTGGTAGGAAGCTTATATACAAATTTACGTTTTTACGGATGCTCGCAGGCGTTTGGAAAAGTTTAAATCTAGACCGAACGTTATCAAGCGATTTAATCAGCCCCGCACTATATCAAGACCAACCGTTCTACATTTAGACTTTCTCCCAAATTCTCCCACACTATAAATAGCATAATCTTCTCCACAGAAGAAATTATAGATTCTTCTCCACACTAGAAATTCTAAGAAATAACATAATTTTCTCCACACTAGAAATTCTAAGAAATAACATAATTTTCTCCACACTAGAAATTCTAAGAAATAACATAATTTTCTCCACACTAGAAATTCTAAGAAATAACATAATTTTCTCCACACTAGAAATTCTAAGAAATAACATAATTTTCTCCACACTAGAAATTCTAAGAAATAACATAATTTTCTCCACACTAGAAATTCTAAGAAATAACATAATTTTCTCCACACTAGAAATTCTAAGAAATAACATAATTTTCTCCACACTAGAAATTCTAAGAAATAACATAATTTTCTCCACACTAGAAATTCTAAGAAATAACATAATTTTCTCCACACTAGAAATTCTAAGAAATAACATAATTTTCTCCACACTAGAAATTCTAAGAAATAACATAATTTTCTCCACACTACAAATTCTAAGAAATAACATAATTTTCTCCACACTAGAAATTCTAAGAAATAACATAATTTTCTCCACACTAGAAATAACAATCTTTGGCTTTTTCACTCTCTACATATTTAAATAAGAACAACCAAATCCGCCAGAGTTTTATATTAATGAAGCTTTTCCGATTAGAACTTATAATACTTTTATTTATATAGATATCTGTTTGAAGACATAATACTTTTATTTATATAGATATCTGTTTGAAGACATAATACTTTTATTTATATAGATATTTTTGAAGACATAATACTTTTATTTATATAGATATCTGTTTGAAGGCATAATACTTTTATTTATATAGATATCTGTTTGAAGGCATAATACTTTTATTTATATAGATATCTGTTTGAAGGCATAATACTTTTATTTATATAGATATCTGTTTGAAGACATAATACTTTTATTTATATAGATATCTGTTTGAAGACATAATACTTTTATTTATATAGATATCTGTTTGAAGACATAATACTTTTATTTATATAGATATCTGTTTGAAGACATAATACTTTTATTTATATAGATATCTGTTTGAAGACATAATACTTTTATTTATATAGATATCTGTTTGAAGACATAATACTTTGTTTTATATAGATATCTGTTTGAAGACATAATACTTTTATTTATATAGATATCTGTTTGAAGACATAATACTTTTATTTATATAGATATCTGTTTGAAGACATAATACTTTTATTTATATAGATATCTGTTTGAAGACATAATACTTTTATTTATATAGATATCTGTTTGAAGACATAATACTTTTATTTATATAGATATCTGTTTGAAGACATAATACTTTTATTTATATAGATATCTGTTTGAAGACATAATACTTTTATTTATATAGATATCTGTTTGAAGACATAATACTTTTATTTATATAGATATCTGTTTGAAGACATAATACTTTTATTTATATAGATATCTGTTTGAAGACATAATACTTTTCTTTATATAGATATCTGTTTGAAGGCATAATACTTTTATTTATATAGATATCTGTTTGAAGGCATAATACTTTTATTTATATAGATATCTGTTTGAAGACATAATACTTTTATTTATATAGATATCTGTTTGAAGACATAATACTTTTATTTATATAGATATCTGTTTGAAGACATAATACTTTTATTTATATAGATATCTGTTTGAAGACTATAACACTTTTATTTATATAGATATCTGTTTGAAGACATAATACTTTTATTTATATAGATATCTGTTTGAAGACTATAATACTTTTATTTATATAGATATCTGTTTCAAGACTATAACACTTTTATTTATATAGATATCTGTTTGAAGACATAATACTTTTATTTATATAGATATCTGTTTGAAGACTATAATACTTTTATTTATATAGATATCGGTTTGAAGACTATAACACTTTTATTTATATAGATATCTGTTTGAAGACATAATACTTTTATTTATATAGATATCTGTTTGAAGGCTATAATACTTTTATTTATATAGATATCTGTTTGAAGACTATAACACTTTTATTTATATAGATATCTGTTTGAAGACATAATACTTTTATTTATATAGATATCTGTTTGAAGGCTATAATACTTTTATTTATATAGATATCTGTTTGAAGACTATAATACTTTTATTTATATAGATATCTGTTTGAAGACTATAATACTTTTATTTATATAGATATCTGTTTGAAGACATAATACTTTTATTTATATAGATATCTGTTTGAAGACTATAATACTTTTATTTATATAGATATCTGTTTGAAGACTATAACACTTTTATTTATATAGATATCTGTTTGAAGACATAATACTTTTATTTATATAGATATCTGTTTGAAGACTATAATACTTTTATTTATATAGATATCTGTTTGAAGACATAATACTTTTATTTATATAGATATCTGTTTGAAGACTATAATACTTTTATTTATATAGATATCTGTTTGAAGACATAATACTTTTATTTATATAGATATCTGTTTGAAGACATAATACTTTTATTTATATAGATATCTGTTTGAAGACATAATACTTTTATTTATATAGATATCTGTTTGAAGACATAATACTTTTATTTATATAGATATCTGTTTGAAGACATAATACTTTTATTTATATAGATATCTGTTTGAAGGCATAATACTTTTATTTATATAGATATCTGTTTGAAGACATAATACTTTTATTTATATAGATATCTGTTTGAAGACATAATACTTTTATTTATATAGATATCTGTTTGAAGGCATAATACTTTTATTTATATAGATATCTGTTTGAAGACATAATACTTTTATTTATATAGATATCTGTTTGAAGGCATAATACTTTTATTTATATAGATATCTGTTTGAAGGCTATAACACTTTTATTTATATAGATATCTGTTTGAAGACTATAACACTTTTATTTATATAGATATCTGTTTGAAGACATAATACTTTTATTTATATAGATATCTGTTTGAAGGCTATAATACTTTTATTTATATAGATATCTGTTTGAAGACTATAACACTTTTATTTATATAGATATCTGTTTGAAGGCATAATACTTTTATTTATATAGATATCTGTTTGAAGGCTATAATACTTTTATTTATATAGATATCTGTTTGAAGGCATAATACTTTTATTTATATAGATATCTGTTTGAAGACATAATACTTTTATTTATATAGATATCTGTTTGAAGACTATAACACTTTTATTTATATAGATATCTGTTTGAAGACATAATACTTTTATTTATATAGATATCTGTTTGAAGACTATAACACTTTTATTTATATAGATATCTGTTTGAAGGCTATAACACTTTTATTTATATAGATATCTGTTTGAAGACTATAACCCTTTTATTTATATAGATATCTGTTTGAAGGCTATAACACTTTTATTTATATAGATATCTGTTTGAAGGCTATAACACTTTTATTTATATAGATATCTGTTTGAAGGCTATAACACTTTTATTTATATAGATATCTGTTTGAAGACTATAACACTTTTATTTATATAGATATCTGTTTGAAGACATAATACTTTTATTTATATAGATATCTGTTTGAAGACATAATACTTTTATTTATATAGATATCTGTTTGAAGACTATAACACTTTTATTTATATAGATATCTGTTTGAAGACATAATACTTTTATTTATATAGATATCTGTTTGAAGACATAACACTTTTATTTATATAGATATCTGTTTGAAGGCTATAACACTTTTATTTATATAGATATCTGTTTGAAGACATAACACTTTTATTTATATAGATATCTGTTTGAAGACATAACACTTTTATTTATATAGATATCTGTTTGAAGACATAATACTTTTATTTATATAGATATCTGTTTGAAGACATAACACTTTTATTTATATAGATATCTGTTTGAAGACATAATACTTTTATTTATATAGATATCTGTTTGAAGACATAACACTTTTATTTATATAGATATCTGTTTGAAGACATAATACTTTTATTTATATAGATATCTGTTTGAAGACATAATACTTTTATTTATATAGATATCTGTTTGAAGACATAATACTTTTATTTATATAGATATCTGTTTGAAGACATAATACTTTTATTTATATAGATATCTGTTTGAAGACATAATACTTTTATTTATATAGATATCTGTTTGAAGACATAATACTTTTATTTATATAGATATCTGTTTGAAGACATAATACTTTTATTTATATAGATATCTGTTTGAAGACATAATACTTTTATTTATATAGATATCTGTTTGAAGACATAATACTTTTATTTATATAGATATCTGTTTGAAGACTATAATACTTTTATTTATATAGATATCTGTTTGAAGACATAACACTTTTATTTATATAGATATCTGTTTGAAGACATAACACTTTTATTTATATAGATATCTGTTTGAAGACATAATACTTTTAATTATATAGATATCTGTTTGAAGACTATAACACTTTTATTTATATAGATATCTGTTTGAAGACATAATACTTTTATTTATATAGATATCTGTTTGAAGACATAATACTTTTATTTATATAGATATCTGTTTGAAGACATAATACTTTTATTTATATAGATATCTGTTTGAAGACTATAACACTTTTATTTATATAGATATCTGTTTGAAGACATAATACTTTTATTTATATAGATATCTGTTTGAAGACATAATACTTTTATTTATATAGATATCTGTTTGAAGACATAATACTTTTATTTATATAGATATCTGTTTGAAGACATAACACTTTTATTTATATAGATATCTGTTTGAAGACTATAATACTTTTATTTATATAGATATCTGTTTGAAGACATAACACTTTTATTTATATAGATATCTGTTTGAAGACTATAATACTTTTATTTATATAGATATCTGTTTGAAGACTATAACACTTTTATTTATATAGATATCTGTTTGAAGACTATAATACTTTTATTTATATAGATATCTGTTTGAAGACTATAACACTTTTATTTATATAGATATCTGTTTGAAGACATAACACTTTTATTTATATAGATATCTGTTTGAAGACTATAATACTTTTATTTATATAGATATCTGTTTGAAGACATAACACTTTTATTTATATAGATATCTGTTTGAAGACATAATACTTTTATTTATATAGATATCTGTTTGAAGACTATAACACTTTTATTTATATAGATATCTGTTTGAAGACATAACACTTTTATTTATATAGATATCTGTTTGAAGACATAATACTTTTATTTATATAGATATCTGTTTGAAGACATAACACTTTTATTTATATAGATATCTGTTTGAAGACTATAACACTTTTATTTATATAGATATCTGTTTGAAGACTATAACACTTTTATTTATATAGATATCTGTTTGAAGACATAACACTTTTATTTATATAGATATCTGTTTGAAGACATAACACTTTTATTTATATAGATATCTGTTTGAAGACTATAACACTTTTATTTATATAGATATCTGTTTGAAGACATAACACTTTTATTTATATAGATATCTGTTTGAAGGCATAATACTTTTATTTATATAGATATCTGTTTGAAGGCTATAATACTTTTATTTATATAGATATCTGTTTGAAGACATAATACTTTTATTTATATAGATATCTGTTTGAAGACATAACACTTTTATTTATATAGATATCTGTTTGAAGGCTATAATACTTTTATTTATATAGATATCTGTTTGAAGACATAACACTTTTATTTATATAGATATCTGTTTGAAGGCTATAATACTTTTATTTATATAGATATCTGTTTGAAGGCTATAACACTTTTATTTATATAGATATCTGTTTGAAGACATAACACTTTTATTTATATAGATATCTGTTTGAAGACATAACACTTTTATTTATATAGATATCTGTTTGAAGACATAACACTTTTATTTATATAGATATCTGTTTGAAGACATAACACTTTTATTTATATAGATATCTGTTTGAAGACATAACACTTTTATTTATATAGATATCTGTTTGAAGACATAACACTTTTATTTATATAGATATCTGTTTGAAGACATAACACTTTTATTTATATAGATATCTGTTTGAAGACATAATACTTTTATTTATATAGATATCTGTTTGAAGACATAACACTTTTATTTATATAGATATCTGTTTGAAGGCATAACACTTTTATTTATATAGATATCTGTTTGAAGACATAACACTTTTATTTATATAGATATCTGTTTGAAGACTATAACACTTTTATTTATATAGATATCTGTTTGAAGGCATAACACTTTTATTTATATAGATATCTGTTTGAAGACATAACACTTTTATTTATATAGATATCTGTTTGAAGACTATAACACTTTTATTTATATAGATATCTGTTTGAAGACATAACACTTTTGTTTATATAGATATCTGTTTGAAGACTATAACACTTTTATTTATATAGATATCTGTTTGAAGACATAACACTTTTATTTATATAGATATCTGTTTGAAGACATAACACTTTTATTTATATAGATATCTGTTTGAAGACATAACACTTTTATTTATATAGATATCTGTTTGAAGACATAACACTTTTATTTATATAGATATCTGTTTGAAGACATAACACTTTTATTTATATAGATATCTGTTTGAAGACATAACACTTTTATTTATATAGATATCTGTTTGAAGACATAACACTTTTATTTATATAGATATCTGTTTGAAGACATAACACTTTTATTTATATAGATATCTGTTTGAAGACATAACACTTTTATTTATATAGATATCTGTTTGAAGACATAACACTTTTATTTATATAGATATCTGTTTGAACACTATAACACTTTTATTTATATAGATATCTGTTTGAAGACATAACACTTTTATTTATATAGATATCTGTTTGAAGACATAACACTTTTATTTATATAGATATCTGTTTGAAGACATAATACTTTTATTTATATAGATATCTGTTTGAAGACATAATACTTTTATTTATATAGATATCTGTTTGAAGACATAATACTTTTATTTATATAGATATCTGTTTGAAGACATAATACTTTTATTTATATAGATATCTGTTTGAAGACATAATACTTTTATTTATATAGATATCTGTTTGAAGACATAACACTTTTATTTATATAGATATCTGTTTGAAGACATAACACTTTTATTTATATAGATATCTGTTTGAAGACATAACACTTTTATTTATATAGATATCTGTTTGAAGACATAACACTTTTATTTATATAGATATCTGTTTGAAGACATAACACTTTTATTTATATAGATATCTGTTTGAAGACATAACACTTTTATTTATATAGATATCTGTTTGAAGACATAATACTTTTATTTATATAGATATCTGTTTGAAGACATAACACTTTTATTTATATAGATATCTGTTTGAAGACATAACACTTTTATTTATATAGATATCTGTTTGAAGACATAACACTTTTATTTATATAGATATCTGTTTGAAGACATAACACTTTTATTTATATAGATATCTGTTTGAAGACTATAACACTTTTATTTATATAGATATCTGTTTGAAGACATAACACTTTTATTTATATAGATATCTGTTTGAAGACATAACACTTTTATTTATATAGATATCTGTTTGAAGACATAACACTTTTATTTATATAGATATCTGTTTGAAGACATAATACTTTTATTTATATAGATATCTGTTTGAAGACATAACACTTTTATTTATATAGATATCTGTTTGAAGACATAATACTTTTATTTATATAGATATCTGTTTGAAGACATAATACTTTTATTTATATAGATATCTGTTTGAAGACATAATACTTTTATTTATATAGATATCTGTTTGAAGACATAACACTTTTATTTATATAGATATCTGTTTGAAGACATAATACTTTTATTTATATAGATATCTGTTTGAAGACATAACACTTTTATTTATATAGATATCTGTTTGAAGACATAACACTTTTATTTATATAGATATCTGTTTGAAGACATAATACTTTTATTTATATAGATATCTGTTTGAAGACATAACACTTTTATTTATATAGATATCTGTTTGAAGACATAACACTTTTATTTATATAGATATCTGTTTGAAGACATAACACTTTTATTTATATAGATATCTGTTTGAAGACATAATACTTTTATTTATATAGATATCTGTTTGAAGACATAACACTTTTATTTATATAGATATCTGTTTGAAGACATAACACTTTTATTTATATAGATATCTGTTTGAAGACATAATACTTTTATTTATATAGATATCTGTTTGAAGACATAATACTTTTATTTATATAGATATCTGTTTGAAGACATAATACTTTTATTTATATAGATATCTGTTTGAAGACATAACACTTTTATTTATATAGATATCTGTTTGAAGACATAACACTTTTATTTATATAGATATCTGTTTGAAGACATAACACTTTTATTTATATAGATATCTGTTTGAAGACATAACACTTTTATTTATATAGATATCTGTTTGAAGACATAATACTTTTATTTATATAGATATCTGTTTGAAGACATAACACTTTTATTTATATAGATATCTGTTTGAAGACATAATACTTTTATTTATATAGATATCTGTTTGAAGACATAATACTTTTATTTATATAGATATCTGTTTGAAGACATAACACTTTTATTTATATAGATATCTGTTTGAAGACTATAACACTTTTATTTATATAGATATCTGTTTGAAGACATAACACTTTTATTTATATAGATATCTGTTTGAAGACATAACACTTTTATTTATATAGATATCTGTTTGAAGACATAACACTTTTATTTATATAGATATCTGTTTGAAGACATAATACTTTTATTTATATAGATATCTGTTTGAAGACATAACACTTTTATTTATATAGATATCTGTTTGAAGACATAATACTTTTATTTATATAGATATCTGTTTGAAGACATAATACTTTTATTTATATAGATATCTGTTTGAAGACATAATACTTTTATTTATATAGATATCTGTTTGAAGACATAACACTTTTATTTATATAGATATCTGTTTGAAGACATAATACTTTTATTTATATAGATATCTGTTTGAAGACATAACACTTTTATTTATATAGATATCTGTTTGAAGACATAACACTTTTATTTATATAGATATCTGTTTGAAGACATAATACTTTTATTTATATAGATATCTGTTTGAAGACATAACACTTTTATTTATATAGATATCTGTTTGAAGACATAACACTTTTATTTATATAGATATCTGTTTGAAGACATAACACTTTTATTTATATAGATATCTGTTTGAAGACATAATACTTTTATTTATATAGATATCTGTTTGAAGACATAACACTTTTATTTATATAGATATCTGTTTGAAGACATAACACTTTTATTTATATAGATATCTGTTTGAAGACATAATACTTTTATTTATATAGATATCTGTTTGAAGACATAATACTTTTATTTATATAGATATCTGTTTGAAGACATAATACTTTTATTTATATAGATATCTGTTTGAAGACATAACACTTTTATTTATATAGATATCTGTTTGAAGACATAACACTTTTATTTATATAGATATCTGTTTGAAGACATAACACTTTTATTTATATAGATATCTGTTTGAAGACATAACACAGGCATACACGTAGGTATTGGATATAGACTACAGTGTAAAGGGCTAAAAGGGTTAAACGCCCCGTAACAATTTTATTTTTTGTTTGTTTTAGAAATGTGACCGCGTAATATTGTGTGAGTGTCGATGTTACCTTTGCTGTAGAGAAAACCTTTTGTTTTAAAATTTTGTTTTTTTGGTGACTTACTCCTTGCGTTTAATTCCTTTTCATGTTTCGTAATTAAACTGGCATTAAAATCACTGATCTATAAAAAGAATGGATTGCGCCTTCTTAATAAATTGGTTTGAGCAAAGTGAAGACGTGGAAATCTAATCAGTTCCACCGCACTTATTGATATAAACAAAATTGTGTCTAAAACTTATTGCGCCACTGATCTAAAAATAGATCGGAAAGGAATCTATGTTGCTGCCATTTTACACAATATGCATATATGAATTGTTGCTGTCAAGGTTCTGACTTTTTTATTAATGATATAAAACTAACAATAATACGATCAAAAGGAAAGAAAAAGAAAACAAAAACCAATAAAAAAAAAAGTTAATAAAAAAAAAGTAGACAGCAATATATCACAGTACGGGAAAACCCGGTCCCGAAACACACACTAAATGTGAAAGCATTTCAAAGGGACATGATTCGAAAATGGCGCCCGTTTTATAACCTTAACACGGTGATTCGTAATAGGTCTAAGTTTATTTTTAAAAAAAAATTTACCGAATTAAGCAATAAAAAAAAAAAAATCTTTTGGAGAACGTTTCCAATTTATACATTTAACAATTTAACTTTTTACCCGATTAGTCAAACGGCTTAGGACACTATAGAGCAGAAACAAACATCTAAAAAAATAAACAAACTCACCGTAATTATATATTATGTTGATCAGTGACAGTATAAACAAAATGGCGGAAATTTCTTCAAGAATCTTTTTTCCGCGCCTAATCCATTCTTTTTATAGATCAGTGATTAAAATCTAACAATTGTGTTAAATTTTTTTGTTTACGGCATGTTTGACTTAAACTTTGTGGTCCGGTCTTTTACCATTGCACTTTTCAAAGGCCTAGACTAGCCATAGAGTAGTTTCTGATAGTGTAAGGCAGGGGTCGGCAACCTTTTAATAATAGTGTGCCAAAGTTGGATTTCTAATTCTTTTAGCGTGCCAACAGCCTAAAAGTTATCCTGCTCAAAGACTTGATTGCCTTATTGGGGATCTTCCGCGTGCCATTGAAAATTGCTGACCCCCGGTGTAAGGCTTGCTAACATTTGTACATTTCTCCTCCCTCCCTCCCCCCCCCCCTCTCTAACCTTTTCTGTTCACTCACTACAACATAATATCCCCATTTAGACTCCCCCCCCCCTCACCTACTTTCACTTCTCTAACACATTGTTATACAGTAAACGTGTTTATACATAAACAATAAACAATGATTTTTTCTCAAAGCCACTTTAGCTACATATACATAATGTGGTATTTATTGTTTACAGATGTTCCCTTCACTGGTGTGTGAGTTCATACAAGTAACATCTCTCTCTCTCTCTCTCTCTCTCTCTATCTATCTATCTATCTATCTATCTATCTATCTATCTATCTATCTATCTATCTATCTATCTATCTATCTATCGATCGATCGATCTATCTATCGATCTATCTATCGATCTATCTATCGATCGATCTATCTATCGATCTATTTATCCATTTTATATACATGTATGTACGTATCTATCTATTTATGTAAGTGTAAGTTAACAAGTGTAGAAACAACATGAAGTAATATTATTTTTTTTGTGCAAAGAGAAAGGCTCTAGAGGGCTTCCTTATATAGCATCATTTCTCTAAGCATTACCTGCATCCATTTTCTAAGAATTACCTGCATCCATTTCTCTAAGCATTACATGCATCCGTTTCTCTAAGCATTACATGCATCCGTTTCTATAAGCATTACATGCATCCGTTTCTCTAAGCATTACATGCATCCATTTCTCTAAGCATTACATGCATCCGTTTCTCTAAGCTTTACCTGCATCCGTTTCTCTAAGCATTACATGCATCCGTTTCTCTAAGCATTGCATGCATTCATTTCTCTAAGCATTACATGCATCCGTTTCTCTAAGCATTACATGCATCCGTTTCTCTAAGCATTACATGCATCCGTTTCTCTAAGCACTACATGCATCCGTTTCTATAAGCATTACATGCATCCGTTTCTCTAAGCATTACATGCATCCATTTCTCTAAGCATTACATGCATCCGTTTCTCTAAGCTTTACCTGCATCCGTTTCTCTAAGCATTACATGCATCCGTTTCTCTAAGCATTGCATGCATTCATTTCTCTAAGCATTACATGCATCCGTTTCTCTAAGCATTACATGCATCCGTTTCTCTAAGCATTGCATGCATCCGTTTCTCTAAGCATTACCTGCATCTATTTCTCTAAGAATTACCTGCATCCGTTTCTCTAAGCATTACATGCATCCGTTTCTGTAAGCATTACAGGCATCCGTTTCTCTAAGCATTACATGCATCCGTTTCTCTAAGCATTACATGCATCCGTTTCTCTAAGCATTACCTGTTTACGCCCAGCAGTTTGTGTTTTGCTTATCAAGGAACTTGTCTGGAGAAAATTGGCTATTATTAAATCTGACAGCTGGAACAATTGTTGTGAACCCAACAAAGTAAAGTGATTATCTGAACAGATTGTTGTGCCTTTAACGTTGTATTACAAACCAGCGTATTAATTCAAAGTCTTATAAATAAATACACATTCTTGATACCAGCAAACATCCTGCATGGTTTCACCTGAATGTGGTATTTATGTTGGTAATAAAAACGTTTTACTTTTGTTGATATTTAATTTCTACGTTGGAACATTACACAGTTGTAAATAGAACGCAATACTTTGTAAATTATATATGTCTGTCAAAAGGCATTATCCTTATTAGACTTGGTGATTGATCGATTCCCAATGTCACTTCTTGTTTTCATTTAAATATAAATCGTTTTTTATGCTGATAAGTGAAGTCTAAAGCCTCCTTGCACAAGGTGCATAATGGCCAACAGAAGCCAAAGTTTTAGTGTAAATATATGATAAGAAAATAAATGTTTACATGGAAGTGAAACAATGCAGATGCATATCTAGTTCTGTAGGCTAATAGACCCAAGGGAGATAACGCTTTTTAAATATACATATTTTGTTTAAAGAATTGTTTACATCAGCATCCCTGTCAGTGTATGAATTGAATTGAATTGTTGAATTTCCGGCTCATCAACATCGAAGGTTATATAGAGCCTTTTTGATAACGTTGTTGTCATTTTTCTCTTGTATCCATTTTATTGTTCTTATATCTTTAGATTTTGTTGTACAGTTGTATGTCTTTAATATAGTTTATTATATGTTTTGGTTTAATTTTGCTGAAAAGTTCATGAAGAGTTCTACAGTAATAGAATTTACGTCGAATGTCATCAAATGTGTTACATTCCAACAAAATGTGAGACACTGTTAAGTTGGCATTGCAGAAAGCACACATTGGGGCCATTTCTCGTTTTAAGATAAACGAATGTGTTAGTTTCGTATGTCCTGTATGTAGTCTGCAGAGAATAACTGCGTCCTTTCGAACAAGTTGGCCTGTATCATGCCAGGTTTTTGAATTTTCCAAATACTGCAGTTTATTGCATTCGGTTTTCAAGAAGTTATTCCATGTTTGTCTTTCATGTTTAATTATTAAAGGTTTCAAGTCTCGATATGGTATTGGGATAATACTCTCTGATAACAACAGGGCGGCCTTAGCCTCTCTGTCAGCTTTTTCATTTCCATCTATCCCTGCATGACCAGGAACCCAACAGAAAACGACACGTTTGCCTCTTTCATATATTGATTGGTATTTTGTCAAAATGTCCAAGGCAGATATATTCCTGGTATTACAGTTTCCCATAGCAGTAAGACAAGATAACGAATCGGATAAAATAACAAAATTTTGGTTTTCTGATTCCTCTGCAATGTCTAATGCCAGGCATATTGCTAAAGCCTCTGCAGTATTTATTGAGATACTGGAATTATATTTTATTTTTTTACTTGTATTTGAGGTAAGAGCAACCGAAGATGTCGCTGTATCATTTTCGCCGTGTATATTTCTTTGTTGTTACCTGTTGGCTGATTGAGACGAAATAGCGGCACTACATGTACCGTACGGTTGAATACGCCACGATAAGAGAGTGAGATTTCATTGTTTGACTTCTGACAATTTATTTTGACATGAGTTAATGCTTCAGATGTGTTTACTGCCTTTCTCCGGTTTAGAAAAAAAAAATATATAAAAAATAAATAGATCTACCCTATATAAATAAAATAATATACTGAGATTGTTCCACGATACGCAATAGTTCAAGGGAGGGAATCGACAAACCTGTTGAGGTTTTTGTATAGGATCCAGTTGTGCCCCCTTCTTCATAAATGTATGTGTTCTAGATTTACTATTGCCATTAATTAGTTTTTAACTGTGATATATTTTTCATGCATGAAAAAAATGTGTAGTGTTATCTGTATGCAAGTGATTTCTTATTAAGCTTCTATATTTCTCATCGATTTAGCTTCCATCTAAAAACAAACTTTTGTCAACTATATCATTAAATTGAGAAGAGCTCAACGGTATAATGTTTACAAGATAAGTCAAAGTCACACAGAAAGTGTATTATTCCATTAGCTCGTTCATGATACTTATAAACCTTTTCATTGGTTAATATCTGACCAAAGAAGAAGACAATTCTTGATTAACTTGATTATTTTTCAGTTGTTACTTTAGTTTCTGTTGTATAATTAGTGCTTCTGCTATGTCTTTGTTTTAGTGCAAAATTTGTGACATCATGGTCACGGTCCAAGTCTAGCGCGTAGTTAATTGACAAATCAAAATATTTTCTGTCATTGTTTTATTATTTTTTATACTGCAATTTAATTGTTGTCATTTACTTATATATAATTAGAATGCTTTTGGGAGTATTATGACAAGTTACAGCCATGCATTTTAAACTATTTGTTTGAATATAATTGTTATGTGAACACTTTAGACTTAAGAGTAACATAGAAAATAGAGATCTAGTGGATTAAATTTCAAAGGTTTCTGAACTTTTCCATTTAGTAACAATAACAGTTTAAATTTTAGCTTTAGCAACTTTTCAGGGGAGGCAACTGGGACGCTACTCTTGCTAAGCCTTATTACCCAGTTCACTCCCTTAGTGCTGGTGTCGGTAGAAAACCAGGGCAGCTTCGATTGTTACCGCATCACACTCAGTGAAGGGGTGGCGTTTCGTTCTGTAGATGGACAAAGTTCCTTGGGAGAAAAGGAATGATAATTATAATAGCCCAGGTGTAAAATAATTTTTATGTTTATATTTAGTCTAGGTCATGCAGAAAGGTCAGCTGTATTGTTCATCACTACATTTCTGTAACGCCCATTATCATGGAGTGCTGGGGGGTAGAGGGAGACAAATATTGGAGTGAATAACGAGTTTGTTATCAGTGGAAACGTACAGGTTAATGCGTGTCTATGCAGTATTTAAAACCTGCAATATTACCTTATTACTCTATATCTATACTATTTTATGTATTTCTCAACAAAGCATGTTTACATTAATAAGTTGTACGAGCTATTATTGCTAACATTGTACTTTTTGTAAACACACCAAAGTCTGCAAACAATTCACACAGACATAATTAATATACACTTTAGACTTTCTATATGGCCATGTGAGTCAATGTGACTCGAACGTTTTGATTTATTCTATAATCAAATTATCTCCTTACAAGATCGCGACTGAAGGATAATGAACTATATTGCTGTTCTATTACTGATCAGTTGTAAGTTACATATAAGTGTAGGTTTTAGTATACAGTAAACTCGCCATTTGGTAATGCAGTTCAACCAGTTCATTGTACAACGTTGTAAAATTTAGCTTTTTGGTTTTCATTGCCATGTTACTGTCGCTGCTTATTGTTATTTGTGTAGTGAACGCACCTCTCTCTCTCTCTCTCTCTCTCTTTCCAAGCCTCTTTTCCAGAACGTTGGTGCCATGCCAAATTGGTTTGACATGCTGAGGTCATGTCTATCACCCCCCACCCCCCAGACCATATGTTGTTTCCAGCATTTTGATACTCTACAGGAGCGGAAGTAGTGTACACCACATTATCTTATAGGTTTAGGATGGCCATTTGGGAATATTTGAATTATGATTTACATAGTAGGGAAGGGGGGGGGGAGAGACCATTGCCTACACAATCACCACTTGGTGTGTTTAGTTAACGTAGTTTCATTTATTACACAATATTTGGTTTGAAACTTTATTCATGTGTTAGATTAAAGTTATTAATTAAAAGAACGTGGTCTTAGAGAGCAGAAAATGGGGATTTGTAACTTTGGGGACGGTAAAAGATTTGGGTGTTGGTTGTTGGGCTGTTGAGGAATCTGATGGGGAACTCAGGCTAACACTATATACATAGGCTTGTATGGGCAGACTAACACTATATACATAGGCCTTTATGGGCAGACTAACACTATATACATAGGCCTTTATGGGCAGACTAACACTATATACATAGGCCTTTATGGGCAGACTAACACTATATACATAGGCCTTTATGGGCAGACTAACACTATATACATAGGCCTTTATGGGCAGACTAACACTATATACATAGGCCTTTATGGGCAGACTAATACTATATACATAGGCCTTTATGGGCAGACTAACACTATATACATAGGCCTTTATGGGCAGACTAACACTATACATAGGCCTTTATGGGCAGACTAACACTATATACATAGGCCTTTATGGGCAGACCTTCACTATATACATAGGCCTTTATGGGCAGACTAACACTATATACATAAGCCTTTATGGGCAGACTAACACTATATACATAGGCCTTTATGGGCAGACTAACACTATATACATAGGTCTTTATGGACAGACTAACACTATATACATAGGCCTTTATTGGACAGACTAACACTATATACATAGGCCTTTATGGGCAGACTAACACTATATACATAGGCCTTTATGGGCAGACTAACACTATATACCTAGGTCTTTATGGACAGACTAACACTATATACATAGGCCTTAATGGGTAACTTTTTTTGTACCTCTCTGTTCATATTATCATTGCATTATTTGAACGCTGATAGGAAATATTACCGTAATACTTTGTATCCTTTTATTTATATTCCACCCTTGGTCTATTTGTTGCTGCAGTTATTACTACGTAACTACGGTATTTCAAAAGACTTAAAGTTCGCAACGACTACGTATCTTTGGACTGTATTAAGCTAAATAAAGCACGTGCTGTTGGGTATCAAGGAAAATGGGGATTACCACTGACATTTTCCATAGCAGGAATTTGTCGTAATCCGTTACCCTCATGGTGCAATACTGCAAAAGGTTGCAGCTAAACCTGGATCCACACAAAAAGGGCCCCCAGCATTACATAACACATGCATCTTATCAAGGAATTTGTCGTAATCCGTTACCCTCAAGGCGCAATACTGCAAAAGGTTGCAGCCAAGACTGGATCCACACAAAGAGGGCCTCGAGCACTAAATAACAAATAAGTTATATCAAATAATTTGTAATTGTAAAAAGTAAGATAATTCATCAAATATACATCATGTGGAACAACAAAACATCTTACTGTAAGTTTTGTTGGACTGCGATAAATAAATTGTATTTTAGGGTTCATTTTTGTTTATATTTGGAGTTTTCTTAATAATAAAAGAAGGGGGGGGGGAGTGGGTGCCACAGTCTGTTTAGTTAAGGCATCTCAGGGTCCTTATCCGGCTCTGGTCTAGGTGCTATCTACACGACTCTGTCTGCCTGTCGGCGGTTGAATAAGCATAATGTAAAGTGTTAAATTTAACAATAAAAATGCTAATATTGTTGTAACATTGTCAATATTCTAAAGCTTGGTTTTGTTACACATTCATTTATGACAATGACATGTAATTATACAACAAAATGTCTTTGAGAGCGGTGGGTCAGTTTTCATTATAGTCTATAGTAAGTTTTACACGTCATAATGATTTCCGAGTGAGTTCACTTACTTATACAAGTACTTTATTATCTTATTGCTTGGTAGGGCATTGTACCACACAGAGTTGTAGGCGACCTATACAGTTTTAATCTTGCACAGAAACCTGGGGAGGGAGAAGGGGGGGGGGCTTAAAGTGACGTCATACCCCGCCTGTGGCTCGCGCGACCTGTGCGAGTGTTTCAATCGATACTGAGTGAGTCGCCGGCAGAGGGAGATCCATAAAAACAACTGACTCACAAATACGTCTGTGTGTGCGCGTGTGTGTGCGCTCCTCGTGAGACCGTCCACCCACCCCGCTTTCTGTTGCATTCCACCCCATTCACTCTGGTGGTGCCATGAGGAGATAAGTTATGCAGACATAATATCGGTTCCGACCAATCGAAGTCGGTCTTTGTACACAGCGGTGACACTAGGCCGACAGCAGGATGCCGCCATAGCTGCTGATGCTGTTGGTTGTATGCGCTTAGGGCGCCCCAGTAGTTGCCTTAAAGTTTGTTGTTTTATAGCGTCTAGTGTTGTTGTAACTTTGACGGAACGCCTGTCGCGGATTTGTATTTGGCGAAGACGTCCCCTAACTTGAATCAACAATCAGTATTTTCTCTGCCTTGACGTGGCGGTATAGGCTGTAGTAATCACAGTACGATGGCTGAGCAGCCACAGTCACCACCGAAACACCACAAGGTAAATGAATTGCATTTGTTTGTTTGTGTGTTGGCTTGTCCAAAATGTCACATTGCCCTTGAGTGCAACTTCTCAATGAATGACATGCATGTCAATGCAAGAGCCGAAGAGTCAGTCTCAATATTCTATTGATTTCCTGAATCTGACAACCAGGGCTTAGATTTGAATATTGATAAACTCCTGCATAAAGGATATATTTTGTATTTTCTCAATAAAGATGTGCTAATAAAAGTCAGTTCCATATTCAACTAAAGATCTACAAATAAGAGTTTAGTTTCGTATATTGATCGATAAGATATGCATTTAATGTCAAGTGTGTATGTTGAGCCCTAAAGAGCTGCAATGAAGTTCATTATTACTGTAAAGAAAGATGATCGTAAGGTTAAAGGTGTCTAGGCTAGACACATGCATCTATGTGCTAATCTTGTCGACACACACCAACCAGACACTGCAATATTTATCAAGTGATACATTGAAAATATTTAGCTTGATCAATTGCAGCCCGAAGTGTAAAGTATGTAACTAAATGTTTCTACTGGTACCGCTATATACATATTATAGAGTTATCCTACATGCTTCAGGCTACAGTTATCCTACATGCTTCAGGCTACAGTTATCATGCATGGTGCCTCTGGCTCCAGGGAGGAAATTATTGTTTTTATAAACTTGTTATTACATTAAAAAAAAAAAAGAATTTGACGTTCTTTCCTCCATCACTGAAGACATGGGCGGAGATTCGGGGGTAGCTGGCTGTATCCAGATTTCTCCCGCCCTCGCTGGCTTACTGCTTCCTGTTGTCAGAGAGGAGAATGAGCCAATCGGTGGTACTTCTGTGGGATGTTCAGGTGGCAGGGTTGAGAGAAGCAAAACAAGAAGTCTACACAAATGTTTTCTTTTAATCAAGCCTCGGTAACAAATGAAACTAATTGATGCTTACAATCTTTGATTTTTTTAAAGTCTGTGGGTTCAAACGGTTCATACTTTTAGACTTCTTTAATGAACCTAATTTACATGTAGTCTAGGGTCAACCAGGTATGTTTTACACGTGCGCTTTTCTTTCTACCAATGGACACGTGAGTCTTTCTTCATTTTTTTGATAATCAATGAGGGGGAAACGTAAATGACTCACTACATGTTCTCCCTAACCCCCCATCTACCCCCCCTCCACCCCGTGTACTGCATCAGGGCGCCGTTACTCACACGTTCCTCATCGATCATGGATTAGTACATACGCCACACGGGCGCTTTTCTTCTCTCTCCCTCTCTCTGGTCGTATCGATCTCTGCTTCTCTAGTTGAAGTTGTGTATTGAGTGGATTATTTTTTTATCTTTTGTTTATTGCTGTATTTGTTTTTATGTTCTTTCCTTACCAGTAGTGGTGGAGTTGAATTAGGTGTGAGTGCTGGCACACGTGTGTTGTGTCTTGGTTTTATTGGTATGTCCGGCGTGTTGAAATTAAGTGTGCTGTGTGTATGTGCTTAATCAGTCAGTGACATTGACACCAACTACGTATATTATAAATATAATGTTAGTCATCAATAGTGTTGGGTTTCTCCACTCTACATTAGTACATTGGTTATCTTGCCATTCAAAACAATTTATAATTGTGAATTAATCATATATCTTATTGCGTGCTCTAGTCGTAAATACACCATCCACACCTTTATTACAGACACCTTTCCCTTGGTTTGGTTTTCGATAGCCAATCAATACTTGTTTCTAGGGGTTGTCCACAAAGAACGTCACAAAGAGGATTCTAGAAGACCTGTACAATGTCGTTGGGGTTCAGATATATTCATACATTTTGTTCACATGTGGTGTTTTTATTATTTTATTTATTATATTTTTTTTTTCAATATTTTTTTCCTTCTTCCTAATCAACAATGGATACATTGAAGGTGTTGCATGTAATAATCGACATCACTGGCTGCTCTCAGTCACTTTAATTAATACATGACATGCTGGTTCTGATAAGCTTGAGTGTGGGATAAGGGGGGATAATCACCAGACGCAGACTATAAACTAAAACAATAAAACAATGGCATGTGAGGGGGGAGTTGGGGTGTAGGCAAGGAAATGTTGAATAACCCTTGGTGGTGGTGGTGGTGGTGGTGGTGGTGGTGGTGGTGGTGGTGGTGGTGGTGGTTTTAATTATATAGGCTAAGTAAGATTTTACATGTTCATTCTTTTTTTATTGTGAGTGTTTGTATGTGTCAGTGTGTGTTAGAGAGTGTATTTATATGTGTGTGTGAGTGTGTTAGAGAGTGTGTTTGTTTGTGTGTTTGTGTTGGGGGAGGGGATGTGTGTGCTGACCTAGTTATAACGAACTATTCAATACATGTTATATTCTTGGTTAACATCCAATGTTTACAGCGGTAGATCCATGTAAAAAATACTGAAACTAATTCGGTGTTCATTTACTCCCACCCGTTGAGGGCGCGTGACTGTGTGGGTGTGTGTGTGTGTGTGTGTGTGTGGGGGGTAATTTTGCTTTTTGTGTGTAAATTACTTGTGTTATGTGATGGATTTCTGAATTCACAAAATCTGCAGCATCTGTCGTAGCTTTATAGTCACTGCCGTAGTTGTGTGTTGTGAGTGATCGAGGGAGATCCTTGTTCCGACTAGTTTTTAATGGACATTGGTCCTCTCTCCCTCATTCCTTGCCTCCCATGATGAAGAATAAAAGTTCTCTCTTGATGGGAACGAAACAATAACTCAGAACTCCCCTGTATTTGACTTGTGTTCATGCAGTCACTGTGAGTCACCATGTCATGCCGCAGAGTCACCAGATGTCCGGACATAATGACCTCTTCACATGCGTTAAATCACAGCGCTTAGGGCTATTTCAGTAATACCCACACACAACAAAAACTACCAGGAGTCTCTTTTTTTTTAAAACCTATTCTTACATTGTGTATAATATGTTTGAACTTTTTCTTGTTTTTTTTTCTAGTCGCCAACCTTTCTAAAATATACATGCTCACCCCACGCCACGTCCATCCCCCACTCCCCCTCTCGTAAATGCCACCTTGTATGCCCTAATATTAAGTAATGTAAGTGAATAAAATACTGAGCCTATTGTACAGCAGGGGGTGTAGTGCAGTGGGTTTATTTGGCAGTACAATTTCCTGCACTCACGATGCTAAGTACTTACACAAACGCACATGCAAAAACACACACGTCCAGGCATACACATACCCCCCCCCCCCACAAACACACACACACACATGCAAACACACACGTCCAGACATACACATACACTCCACACACACACGTCCAGGCATACACATACCCCCCCCCCACACACACATGCAAACACACACACGTCCAGACATACACATACACCCCACACACGTCCAGACATACCTCCCTACACACACACACACGTCCAGACATACCCCTCCCTACACACACACACGTCCAGGCATGCACATACACATACCCCCCCACACACGTCCAGGCATACACATACACATACCCCCCCCACACACACACACGTCCAGACATACTCCCCCACACACACACGTCCAGGCATACACATACCCCCCACACACACGTCCAGGCATACACATACCCCCCCTTCCACTCACACGTCCAGGCATACACATACCCCCCCACACACACACGTCCAGGCATACACATACCCCCCCCACACACACACACGTCCAGGCATACACATACCCCCCCACACACACACGTCCAGGCATACACATACCCCCCCCCCCCACACACACACGTCCAGGCATACACATACCCCCCCCCCCCCTTCCACACACACTATCAACCCTGAACATATTTTTTAGGTTTAGAGTTCAGAGCGTGAACACAATAAAATGTCATTTATTAATTGTCTGAATAATTCTTTATCCGAATTATTGTCCTTCCACTTCTCTTCCTTTTGACATGCCGCACATGCAAAAACACCTTTACTTACATTTCCATTTACTTTTTTTTCCTACACATTTTGTTTTCATCCTTCCTTATCTTGTCAATAATGAAACTCTATCTGTGATGAAGATAAAGGAGAATGGGTGTAACCATTACTAACTTACTTTCCTTCCCTTGATCTAATCCAAATCAGAATAGATCTATGACGTGTTGTAGCCTAGTAGTTTCCCCTGACTCGTGATGTCACGTGATAAATTGGCATTCTTTCGATTGGTTAAAAAATTCCTTTCCTGATAATAAACAAAATATCTTATCGATTCTTTTTTTTCTTTCTTTTTTCGTCCATAAATGTAGAAAATGAAAGTTTTGAGTTACTGGATGGTTTGTCCGAACTTTGGATGCCTCACGAAGTCACTCGGAATTATTTGAACATTTGCGTAGGAAGAAGGCAGGCTGGTTGAATATAGTGGGTCTTTGAACGAGAGAAAGTATAGCGTGCGAGGGAGGGGAAGAAAGGTAGAAAGAAAAGAAAAGGAAGGTTTAAAGAAAAAGAAGAATAAGAAAAAAAAAATGAAGTTGCACTAGACTAATGCGGGCTCTCGTAATTCTGGCTTCCAGTATCTCTTAGACGTTTGTTCCAGGAAGATTGGGACTGTGGGGAAAAAATTGTTTTTTCGTTATTTTGTCTTCTGTGCATATAGAGAGTTTTATTCTGGGAGTATTGGTTTCTATTGTAGAAACTGTTTGTTTCACTAGTGTATTCATGTCAGGACATTTGTGTGTTTCAAGACCATCATGACTGGACAGAAACAGGTAAACGTAATTAGTAATAAGTACAGGTAGATCTTGGGGAGGTATATTTTTTTACATCGTATCGCGCCTGTTTTCACCTGCTTCGTGTTTGTGTTTCTCTGTAGGTGAGATCAGGTCATGCCCGCCGTGAACTTGAGAGGTCAGTTTCTTTGAGGCTGTAATACTTGGTAGGTCAATTTCATTGAGGTTGTAATACTTGGTAGGTCAGTTTCATTGAGGTTGTAATACTTGGTAGGTCAGTTTCATTGAGGTTGTAATACTTGGTAGGTCAGTTTCATTGAGGTTGTAATACTTGGTAGGTCAGTTTCATTGAGGTTGTAATACTTGGGAGGTCAATTTAATTGAGGTTGTACTACTTGGGAGGTCAATTTCATTAAGGTTGTAATACATGGGAGGCCAATTTCATGAGGTTGTGATACTTGGGAGATCAATTTCATTGAGGTTGTGATACTTGGGAGGTCAATTTCATTGAGGTTGTACTACTTGGGAGGTCAATTTCATTGAGGTTGTACTACTTGGGAGGTCAATTTCATTAAGGTTGTAATACATGGGAGGTCAATTTCATTGAGGTTGTGATACTTGGGAGGTCAATTTCATTGAGGTTGTACTACTTGGGAGGTCAATTTTATTGAGGTTTACTACTTGGGAGGTCAATTTTATTGAGGTTGTAATACTTGGGAGGTCAATTTTATTGAGGTTGTAATACTTGTCGACAATAGTATATATGCGGCTTTGTTTTGGGGTTGGGTTGTCGATTTTATTGTGTTGCTACAGAACTGTATACTTCAACGTTCAGTAATACAACTAATTATTTCAACAACTTCAGCTGCTAATGTCTGCATATTGATTTTTTGTTGTTGGTGGTATGTTAAAGCTAGCAAGAGCATTACAAGAGTAAACTAGTATCTTCAATGTTTTATCTAGGGGAGGCTTGTGTGTTGTATACAAAATATTCATATTTATAGTTAAATCATGACGTCTCTAAAGCCATTATGACCTTGGCTTTCTTCAGGTCATTTAAAAATATAAGTTCTTTATAATTTGAGCTCCCTCTCTCCCCCTCTATCTCTCACTCTCTCTCTCTCTCTCTCTCGCCATTTCGACACAGACATAATTATAGAGTTACAATATACAAATATAAACAAAAAACATAGTAGGCCTATAGTAGGGACTGTGGTTGGTGTGCTGTAACTTATCCAGGTGTGTTACACACATCTACCAAATATCTACACACACTATCTACAAGAATGCCAATTTTCGTTCCCACAGATGCCCCGACGCCACCTGCCTCAATTGCTGATGTTTCTTACTTAAGACTCTGCACGTGTGTGCGTTTGTGATTGCCTGTGTTTGCGTATGTGTGTGTGTGCGTGTGTGTTTATAAGCACAGAGATGTTAGGGACAGATTGATCAGATTCCAGATCTCAGTGCTGTTACGTACAATCTTGTTTACATAATTGAAATAAGTGAATGCTTCAAAACAATAACTAGGGTCAAAACTGTACATTTAATTCTCAGTGAAATTAGACGATAACGTAGTTTCTTTAAGGCATATGATTGATTAATTTATCTTTATTGCTTATCACAACTTGTGTATTAATGTTGTAAGTCACGTTTTGTTTGTCCGGTATAGTGGGCAGTCCTATCACTAAAACTACTTGTCAATATATGAGTTACACTACTCACCACTTATGTCAAATTTTGTCAAACCAAAATAGCTCACGCATCACTATCAATTACATCCACTACTCACTCACATATTTCATATATAATACAATCCAAGGCTCTACATATATACCCAACGTATCAGATGATTAATTGTAACTGTGTCATTGTCTGTTTGTGTATGTGTAAAGGTAAGCTAAGAGGCAGTAACCTAGTTTTACCTGTGCCAGGTGATAACTGTATCAGTTGGGCACACACTGCAATGAGCCAGCATCTCTGATCCCTTTATTTCTTATCTCTAAATACTTTCCACAGGGAATATTTTGGTCTTATCGTTTAGTTCCTTCAGTTCCAGCCAGTTTATGACTAGTCTATAGATTTAGACAATCATTGTTTCAAGTAGATGACAATTGTGGTGGCTTATCGTTGAAGGAATTTTATGCCCCGGTGCCGTTAACTGAATGCACCCGTCTACACAGAACTCGTGGGTACCCAATGCATTCTTTTGGGAATAGCAAAGACGGGTGGCCACACCATCCCCTCTTATACAGTGGCCAATGAAACAAGTGCATTCGACTTCACCAGTACTATATATCTTCAATGTATGCGTTTTCGAATTTATCTTATTTAGCCTACTAACTGATCATCTAGTGATTTTTTAGTAACTTCTCATGGCTGTAGTATTTACTTAACTTTATAATTTCTCTACATATTATAATGCTTCCAAGAATCGCCAGTGGCCAAGACATATTGTTTTGTTTTTTGTTCAAGTGTATTGTACATCTATTGCGCATAGTTTATTTAGAAATTTATAACCCTCCATTGTCACGGGTGTTAAAATATATTCTATGTGTATTACGTTGGGCGTGTTCGTTCACTTGAATGAAAACGATTGACCTGTTTGACACGTACCGGTAGTGAGGTGACAACGGTGTTTCAGTCCCCGGACATTATTTCGGGGTTCTCTCCCCTCCTGACATTTACAGTAATGATAATAATACAAGAGTGGGATTCCTAGAGTATGGTTGTAGTGGAGCAGGGGGAGTATACTATGCAGATCTAGTCTTTCCTTTACCCCCCCCCCCACCACCCCCATCCCCGTTACGTAGGTAGCCTTCGCCCATGCATCCTACTAGAGTGTTTGTTTAACCTTTAAAGAGTTGACTTTCCCTTGTAAATTGTACACCCTGCTAAATACTGCTTCAGCCGTGGGCCATTGCACATGTAGGATGGCACCATTCTATAGAGTAGCTCTGGCACCAGGCTTTGTCCATGGTACGTACAGGTAGATTACGGTCATAATTCAAACGCGTTGATAACAGTCAAAGATAAAATGTAGAGATGGGGTGGGGGTAATGCGCTGAGCAGCACAGTTATTAGCCTGCTGATGTCAATTCCTGTGTGCAGCAGTGTGCTATATTGTTTACAATCAGTGTGCAGTATTTACCTTCATCGACGATAGCTAGTAGAACTTGCAGTCACTGGACACACACGCAATTCCTAGCATACACACTATACACAGCGTTCGGCTGGCGTACCGAAGGTCCTGGGTTCAAATTCTGGTGAAGGCTAGGATTTTTTTCCGGGTCTGGAGGGTGTCCCACAGAATAGGTGTGTCCCTGAGTCTACCAAGCTCTGATGGGTACCTGACCTCAGTTGGGGTAAAGTAAAAGGCGGCTGTGCATAGTTGCATAGTGCTGGCCACACAATCACCTAGTATGCCGTGTCTACAGAAACTGGTGAACGCTGCTTCACCGGCCCTATGGGTCAATTTGGTCCGACGGGATACTTTTTAAAACTTTTTCTGCCATCTCTTTTGAACTATTAAGGCGCGCACACGACCCGAAAACCACGTCTCTTAGGTACATTGGATACGCTTTTAGAAAGAAAACCAACTAACGCCTTCCTGTCATTCCCCACCCAGATATTCCCGCCCAATGGAGAATTGTCTATTGGGTTGTACATGTCCATCATTTCTTGTCATTTTCTCTCTAGCAGTCTTATGTGCATTGTTGGAATTCCACACAAACCTGTAAACGTGTGATGTGGGGATTCCACTCAACCCCTACAACATTCTTAGTTATCATATCAATGGCATGTTGTTTACTTTATAATTTGTACGTACAAATAAACTAGTCTGTATGGCCCAATTGAACATTGCATTATCCCTAGTAAAGTGTCCATATCTATCTAGTTAGGTGTCATCCAAGCGAGTTCCTTATCCACTGAGTAAATGGGGGTTGTTTGGCTAAAACTGTCCTCAACGGACGCTCGTAGAGTTTTGTAAACAGAATTTGTAACCAAATATTTTGAAGTAGCGATTCAATGCTCTGTCACCATCCCACTGCGCCAAGTCTGATGTCTGGTATTTGTGAACGTTTGTGTATATTAGATACTGGCACGGGTAGTCGAGGACATTGTATTTTAGTCTCTTAGCATCCAGTCTCAAGTTTTAAGTTCGTTGTTCACTGAGCCGTAATGGTGTAGTTACTTCTTGACATCACTTATACACAACGCCGCCCCGGAATTTCAAAACCACCAATTGACTCCATAAGTATATATAGATGTATAGGAGTTAGGAAAACAAAAACAAAGAAGCACGCAATATTCAATGAGCAAATAGAATGTGTGTGGAGTGTGGGTCTGTTATCAGATATCAACAATTAAGTGTGTCATTTATCTCTTACATGTGTCGACACACAAACACGCCGTGTCGGTGTAGGAAGGTCTCATCAGTCCTCGTACACACACACATACATACACACCACAGGACTAACTAGACACAATGTATAGGGTAATGTTGACAATGAATTTTCTTTTTAATGTTTCCCTTTGCTTTTAATCCTTTCAATATTTCATATTACATACACATACGAGTATCTTTTACACAACTATTAAGTCTAATAATTTTTCAGGGATTATCTTTATATAGGCTTCAGAATCTACTTATTAAACTTGTATAGATAGACTTGTATTCAATGTTCCGCTTAATCTATGACCGTATTTTTAAGCATTATTATTTTGTATATACTTTTTTATTAGTTATATCATATTGTGAGCATTTTAAGCTTATAGATCGGCTTTTGCACAGTTTGTATGTTAAGCTAATAGATCGGCCTATACACAGTTTGTATGTTAAGCTAATAGATCGGCCTATACACAATTTGTATGTTAAGCTTATAGATCGGCCTATACACAGTTTGTATGTTAAGCTTATAGATCGGCCTATACACAGTTTGTATGTTAAGCTTATAGATCGGCCTATACACAGTTTGTATGTTAAGCTTATAGATCGGCCTATACACAATTTGTATGTTAAGCTTATAGATCGGTCTATACACAATTTGTATGTTAAGCTTATAGATCGGCCTATACACAGTTTGTATGTTAAGCTTATAGATCGGCCTATACACAGTTTGTATGTTAAGCTTATAGATCGGCCTATACACTGTTTGTATGTTAAGCTTATAGATCGGCCTATACACAGTTTGTATGTTAAGCTTATAGATCGGCCTATACACAGTTTGTATGTTAAGCTTATAGATCGGCCTATACACAGTTTGTATGTTAAGCTTATAGATCGGCCTATACACAGTTTGTATGGTAAGCTTATAGATCGGCCTATACACAGTTTGTATGTTAAGCTTATAGATCGGCCTATACACAATTTGTATGTTAAGCTTATAGATCGGCCTATACACAGTTTGTATGTTAAGCTTATAGATCGGCATATACACAGTTTGTATGTTAAGCTTATAGATCGACCTATACACAGTTTGTATGTTAAGCTTATAGATCGGCCTATACACAGATTGTATGTTAAGCTTATAGATCGGCCTATACACAGTTTGTATGTTAAGCTTATAGATCGGCCTATACACAGTTTGTATGTTAAGCTTATAAATCGGCCTATACACAGTTTGTATGTTAAGCTAATAGATCGGCCTATACACAGTTTGTATGTTAAACTAATAGATCGGCCTATACACAGTTTGTATGGTAAGCTTATAGATCGGCCTATACACAGTTTGTATGTTAAGCTTATAGATCGGCCTATACACAATTTGTATGTTAAGCTTATAGATCGGCTTTTGCACAGTTTGTATGTTAAGCTAATAGATCGGCCTATACACAGTTTGTATGTTAAGCTAATAGATCGGCCTATACACAATTTGTATGTTAAGCTTATAGATCGGCCTATACACAGTTTGTATGTTAAGCTTATAGATCGGCCTATACACAGTTTGTATGTTAAGCTTATAGATCGGCCTATACACAGTTTGTATGTTAAGCTTATAGATCGGCCTATACACAATTTGTATGTTAAGCTTATAGATCGGTCTATACACAATTTGTATGTTAAGCTTATAGATCGGCCTATACACAGTTTGTATGTTAAGCTTATAGATCGGCCTATACACAGTTTGTATGTTAAGCTTATAGATCGGCCTATACACTGTTTGTATGTTAAGCTTATAGATCGGCCTATACACAGTTTGTATGTTAAGCTTATAGATCGGCCTATACACAGTTTGTATGTTAAGCTTATAGATCGGCCTATACACAGTTTGTATGGTAAGCTTATAGATCGGCCTATACACAGTTTGTATGTTAAGCTTATAGATCGGCCTATACACAATTTGTATGTTAAGCTTATAGATCGGCCTATACACAGTTTGTATGTTAAGCTTATAGATCGGCATATACACAGTTTGTATGTTAAGCTTATAGATCGACCTATACACAGTTTGTATGTTAAGCTTATAGATCGGCCTATACACACATTGTATGTTAAGCTTATAGATCGGCCTATACACAGTTTGTATGTTAAGCTTATAGATCGGCCTATACACAGTTTGTATGTTAAGCTTATAGATCGGCCTATACACAGTTTGTATGTTAAGCTTATAGATCGGCCTATACACAGTTTGTATGTTAAGCTTATAGATCGACCTATACACAGTTTGTATGTTAAGCTTATAGATCGGCCTATACACAGTTTGTATGTTAAGCTTATAGATCGGCCTATACACAGTTTGTATGTTAAGCTTATAGATCGGCCTATACACAATTTGTATGTTAAGCTTATAGATCGGCTTTTGCACAGTTTGTATGTTAAGCTAATAGATCGGCCTATACACAGTTTGTATGTTAAGCTAATAGATCGGCCTATACACAATTTGTATGTTAAGCTTATAGATCGGCCTATACACAGTTTGTATGTTAAGCTTATAGATCGGCCTATACACAGTTTGTATGTTAAGCTTATAGATCGGCCTATACACAGTTTGTATGTTAAGCTTATAGATCGGCCTATACACAATTTGTATGTTAAGCTTATAGATCGGTCTATACACAATTTGTATGTTAAGCTTATAGATCGGCCTATACACAGTTTGTATGTTAAGCTTATAGATCGGCCTATACACAGTTTGTATGTTAAGCTTATAGATCGGCCTATACACTGTTTGTATGTTAAGCTTATAGATCGGCCTATACACAGTTTGTATGTTAAGCTTATAGATCGGCCTATACACAGTTTGTATGTTAAGCTTATAGATCGGCCTATACACAGTTTGTATGGTAAGCTTATAGATCGGCCTATACACAGTTTGTATGTTAAGCTTATAGATCGGCCTATACACAATTTGTATGTTAAGCTTATAGATCGGCCTATACACAGTTTGTATGTTAAGCTTATAGATCGGCATATACACAGTTTGTATGTTAAGCTTATAGATCGACCTATACACAGTTTGTATGTTAAGCTTATAGATCGGCCTATACACACATTGTATGTTAAGCTTATAGATCGGCCTATACACAGTTTGTATGTTAAGCTTATAGATCGGCCTATACACAGTTTGTATGTTAAGCTTATAGATCGGCCTATACACAGTTTGTATGTTAAGCTTATAGATCGGCCTATACACAGTTTGTATGTTAAGCTTATAGATCGACCTATACACAGTTTGTATGTTAAGCTTATAGATCGGCCTATACACAGTTTGTATGTTAAGCTTATAGATCGGCCTATACACAGTTTGTATGTTAAGCTTATAGATCGGCCTATACACAGTTTGTATGGTAAGCTTATAGATCGGCCTATACACAGTTTGTATGTTAAGCTTATAGATCGGCCTATACACAATTTGTATGTTAAGCTTATAGATCGGCCTATACACAGTTTGTATGTTAAGCTTATAGATCGGCATATACACAGTTTGTATGTTAAGCTTATAGATCGACCTATACACAGTTTGTATGTTAAGCTTATAGAT
This sequence comes from Anisus vortex, assembly GCA_949126835.1. Taxonomy (NCBI): domain Eukaryota; kingdom Metazoa; phylum Mollusca; class Gastropoda; family Planorbidae; genus Anisus; species Anisus vortex. The sequence goes on along the minus strand of OX421494.1, from coordinate 39,226,125 downwards.
CGGCCTATACACAGATTGTATGTTAAGCTTATAGATCGGCCTATACACAGTTTGTATGTTAAGCTTATAGATCGGCCTATACACAGTTTGTATGTTAAGCTTATAAATCGGCCTATACACAGTTTGTATGTTAAGCTAATAGATCGGCCTATACACAGTTTGTATGTTAAACTAATAGATCGGCCTATACACAGTTTGTATGGTAAGCTTATAGATCGGCCTATACACAGTTTGTATGTTAAGCTTATAGATCGGCCTATACACAATTTGTATGTTAAGCTTATAGATCGGCTTTTGCACAGTTTGTATGTTAAGCTAATAGATCGGCCTATACACAGTTTGTATGTTAAGCTAATAGATCGGCCTATACACAATTTGTATGTTAAGCTTATAGATCGGCCTATACACAGTTTGTATGTTAAGCTTATAGATCGGCCTATACACAGTTTGTATGTTAAGCTTATAGATCGGCCTATACACAGTTTGTATGTTAAGCTTATAGATCGGCCTATACACAATTTGTATGTTAAGCTTATAGATCGGTCTATACACAATTTGTATGTTAAGCTTATAGATCGGCCTATACACAGTTTGTATGTTAAGCTTATAGATCGGCCTATACACAGTTTGTATGTTAAGCTTATAGATCGGCCTATACACTGTTTGTATGTTAAGCTTATAGATCGGCCTATACACAGTTTGTATGTTAAGCTTATAGATCGGCCTATACACAGTTTGTATGTTAAGCTTATAGATCGGCCTATACACAGTTTGTATGTTAAGCTTATAGATCGGCCTATACACAGTTTGTATGGTAAGCTTATAGATCGGCCTATACACAGTTTGTATGTTAAGCTTATAGATCGGCCTATACACAATTTGTATGTTAAGCTTATAGATCGGCCTATACACAGTTTGTATGTTAAGCTTATAGATCGGCATATACACAGTTTGTATGTTAAGCTTATAGATCGACCTATACACAGTTTGTATGTTAAGCTTATAGATCGGCCTATACACACATTGTATGTTAAGCTTATAGATCGGCCTATACACAGTTTGTATGTTAAGCTTATAGATCGGCCTATACACAGTTTGTATGTTAAGCTTATAGATCGGCCTATACACAGTTTGTATGTTAAGCTTATAGATCGGCCTATACACAGTTTGTATGTTAAGCTTATAGATCGACCTATACACTGTTTGTATGTTAAGCTTATAGATCGGCCTATACACAGTTTGTATGTTAAGCTTATAGATCGGCCTATACACAGTTTGTATGTTAAGCTTATAGATCGGCCTATACACAGTTTGTATGTTAAGCTTATAGATCGGCCTATACACAGTTTGTATGGTAAGCTTATAGATCGGCCTATACACAGTTTGTATGGTAAGCTTATAGATCGGCCTATACACAGTTTGTATGTTAAGCTTATAGATCGGCCTATACACAATTTGTATGTTAAGCTTATAGATCGGCCTATACACAGTTTGTATGTTAAGCTTATAGATCGGCCTATACACAGTTTGTATGTTAAGCTTATAGATCGGCCTATACACAGATTGTATGTTAAGCTTATAGATCGGCCTATACACAGTTTGTATGTTAAGCTTATAGATCGGCCTATACACAGTTTGTATGTTAAGCTTATAGATCGGCCTATACACAGTTTGTATGGTAAGCTTATAGATCGGCCTATACACAGTTTGTATGTTAAGCTTATAGATCGGCCTATACACAATTTGTATGTTAAGCTTATAGATCGGCCTATACACAGTTTGTATGTTAAGCTTATAGATCGGCATATACACAGTTTGTATGTTAAGCTTATAGATCGACCTATACACAGTTTGTATGTTAAGCTTATAGATCGGCCTATACACAGATTGTATGTTAAGCTTATAGATCGGCCTATACACAGTTTGTATGTTAAGCTTATAGATCGGCCTATACACAGTTTGTATGTTAAGCTTATAAATCGGCCTATACACAGTTTGTATGTTAAGCTAATAGATCGGCCTATACACAGTTTGTATGTTAAACTAATAGATCGGCCTATACACAGTTTGTATGGTAAGCTTATAGATCGGCCTATACACAGTTTGTATGTTAAGCTTATAGATCGGCCTATACACAATTTGTATGTTAAGCTTATAGATCGGCTTTTGCACAGTTTGTATGTTAAGCTAATAGATCGGCCTATACACAGTTTGTATGTTAAGCTAATAGATCGGCCTATACACAATTTGTATGTTAAGCTTATAGATCGGCCTATACACAGTTTGTATGTTAAGCTTATAGATCGGCCTATACACAGTTTGTATGTTAAGCTTATAGATCGGCCTATACACAGTTTGTATGTTAAGCTTATAGATCGGCCTATACACAATTTGTATGTTAAGCTTATAGATCGGTCTATACACAATTTGTATGTTAAGCTTATAGATCGGCCTATACACAGTTTGTATGTTAAGCTTATAGATCGGCCTATACACAGTTTGTATGTTAAGCTTATAGATCGGCCTATACACTGTTTGTATGTTAAGCTTATAGATCGGCCTATACACAGTTTGTATGTTAAGCTTATAGATCGGCCTATACACAGTTTGTATGTTAAGCTTATAGATCGGCCTATACACAGTTTGTATGTTAAGCTTATAGATCGGCCTATACACAGTTTGTATGGTAAGCTTATAGATCGGCCTATACACAGTTTGTATGTTAAGCTTATAGATCGGCCTATACACAATTTGTATGTTAAGCTTATAGATCGGCCTATACACAGTTTGTATGTTAAGCTTATAGATCGGCATATACACAGTTTGTATGTTAAGCTTATAGATCGACCTATACACAGTTTGTATGTTAAGCTTATAGATCGGCCTATACACACATTGTATGTTAAGCTTATAGATCGGCCTATACACAGTTTGTATGTTAAGCTTATAGATCGGCCTATACACAGTTTGTATGTTAAGCTTATAGATCGGCCTATACACAGTTTGTATGTTAAGCTTATAGATCGGCCTATACACAGTTTGTATGTTAAGCTTATAGATCGACCTATACACTGTTTGTATGTTAAGCTTATAGATCGGCCTATACACAGTTTGTATGTTAAGCTTATAGATCGGCCTATACACAGTTTGTATGTTAAGCTTATAGATCGGCCTATACACAGTTTGTATGTTAAGCTTATAGATCGGCCTATACACAGTTTGTATGGTAAGCTTATAGATCGGCCTATACACAGTTTGTATGGTAAGCTTATAGATCGGCCTATACACAGTTTGTATGTTAAGCTTATAGATCGGCCTATACACAATTTGTATGTTAAGCTTATAGATCGGCCTATACACAGTTTGTATGTTAAGCTTATAGATCGGCCTATACACAGTTTGTATGTTAAGCTTATAGATCGGCCTATACACAGATTGTATTTTAAGCTTATAGATCGGCCTATACACAGTTTGTATGTTAAGCTTATAGATCGGCCTATACACAGTTTGTATGTTAAGCTTATAGATCGGCCTATACACAGTTTGTATGTTAAGCTTATAAATCGGCCTATACACAGTTTGTATGTTAAGCTAATAGATCGGCCTATACACAGTTTGTATGGTAAGCTTATAGATCGGCCTATACACAGTTTGTATGGTAAGCTTATAGATCGGCCTATACACAGTTTGTATGTTAAGCTTATAGATCGGCCTATAAACAATTTGTATGTTAAGCTTATAGATCGGCTTTTGCACAGTTTGTATGTTAAGCTAATAGATCGGCCTATACACAGTTTGTATGTTAAGCTAATAGATCGGCCTATACACAATTTGTATGTTAAGCTTATAGATCGGCCTATACACAGTTTGTATGTTAAGCTTATAGATCGGCCTATACACAGTTTGTATGTTAAGCTTATAGATCGGCCTATACACAGTTTGTATGTTAAGCTTATAGATCGGCCTATACACAATTTGTATGTTAAGCTTATAGATCGGTCTATACACAATTTGTATGTTAAGCTTATAGATCGGCCTATACACAGTTTGTATGTTAAGCTTATAGATCGGCCTATACACAGTTTGTATGTTAAGCTTATAGATCGGCCTATACACTGTTTGTATGTTAAGCTTATAGATCGGCCTATACACAGTTTGTATGTTAAGCTTATAGATCGGCCTATACACAGTTTGTATGTTAAGCTTATAGATCGGCCTATACACAGTTTGTATGTTAAGCTTATAGATCGGCCTATACACAGTTTGTATGGTAAGCTTATAGATCGGCCTATACACAGTTTGTATGTTAAGCTTATAGATCGGCCTATACACAATTTGTATGTTAAGCTTATAGATCGGCCTATACACAGTTTGTATGTTAAGCTTATAGATCGGCATATACACAGTTTGTATGTTAAGCTTATAGATCGACCTATACACAGTTTGTATGTTAAGCTTATAGATCGGCCTATACACACATTGTATGTTAAGCTTATAGATCGGCCTATACACAGTTTGTATGTTAAGCTTATAGATCGGCCTATACACAGTTTGTATGTTAAGCTTATAGATCGGCCTATACACAGTTTGTATGTTAAGCTTATAGATCGGCCTATACACAGTTTGTATGTTAAGCTTATAGATCGACCTATACACAGTTTGTATGTTAAGCTTATAGATCGGCCTATACACAGATTGTATGTTAAGCTTATAGATCGGCCTATACACAGTTTGTATGTTAAGCTTATAGATCGGCCTATACACAGTTTGTATGTTAAGCTTATAGATCGGCCTATACACAGTTTGTATGTTAAGCTTATAGATCGGCCTATACACAGTTTGTATGTTAAGCTTATAAATCGGCCTATACACAGTTTGTATGTTAAGCTAATAGATCGGCCTATACACAGTTTGTATGTTAAGCTTATAGATCGGCCTATACACAGTTTGTATGTCAAGCTGATAGATCGGCCTATACACAGTTTGTATGTTAAGCTTATAGATCGGCCTATTCACATTTTGTATGTTAAGCTTATAGATCGGCCTATACACAGTTTGTATGTTAAGCTTATAGATCGGCCTATACACAGTTTGTATGTTAAGCTTATAGATCGGCCTATACACAGTTTGTATGTTAAGCTAATAGATCGGCCTATACACAGTTTGTATGTTAAGCTTATAGATCGGCCTATACACAGTTTGTATGTTAAGCTTATAGATCGGCCTATACACAGTTTGTATGTTAAGCTAATAGATCGGCCTATACACAGTTTGTATGTTAAGCTGTTCACGTCTAGAAACTTGATAGACTTTGATTCATTGGAAGACCTATATTATGCATAACCTGTGACCTGTATATGGAATATCTGTCATTTTGTATCTCTTTTGAAGTGTTATGTAATATTCATACTATTGTACTGGATGTTTTAAACATCTTTAACTCTACTTTATACTATATCTATCTATCTATCTATCTATCTATCTATCTATCTATCTATCTATCTATCTATCTATCTATCTATCTATCTATCTATCTATCTATCTATCTATCCATCTATCTATCTATCTATCTATCTATCTATCTATCTATCTATCTATCTATCTCTCTCTCTCTCTCTCTCTATATATATATATATATATATATTTAGGGGGGTATACATCGATCCTAGATGGCTGTCTAAGCTGTAAGGTGTTTATGGTGAATGTGGGGGTATACATCGATCCTAGATGGCTGTCTAAGCTGTAACGTGTTTATGGTGAATAGTTGAGCTGTCTGGAACGAGCCTATTCAAGTATTGATCCACTGGAAGCTGACCCTTTGGGTTGCCCAGCTCAGCTTGGATGAAAAAAAAAATCAATTGCGTGACCCCTCAGCCAAAGGGTCAGAGTCAGACAAGCCAGCCAGTTGGCTGGTCTCCCTTTTTTTTTTCAATCCGCCTCCCGCTCCATCACTCCCCTCCCATCCTCACCCCACCACTTGTTTTCTTCTAGCTGAACAAACTGCCCCGATCGATCACTTCAGGTGTTGCTCCCTATTCTCTGGAACTGTTAAAGTATTCATGGCAATGTGATATAACTGGGTGATGGCTTGTTGGGGCAAGAACACCCTGATGAATATGAAGAAACAATTATTTTAAAAGCCTAAATCTATTGTTTTAGACAGTTAATGAAGACAGGGACATGAAGACCAGAAGAGGAAGGGCTAGCAGATGAAACCATTGCTGGTGGTCTTTGCAGGGGATACAGTGTAGTTGGGTGCCAATATTATCTTAGGGCGCCAATATGATCATAGCGAGCTACACTTACAAGGGAAATGAACCCTGTGGTAGTCTGGATGTCTAAAACTGTCCTGCATGGCCCTATTAACAGATAAAGAATAAATACCCCCCCCCCCTCTTTTCACAATATCTTAACTTGTATATTAAGAGGCTCTGTCTTTACTGAAGATAATTGAGTCAATAAATCCAATCTGTGGTTTTAGATCTATTGTTGCAGTTTGATTAGGTTTTTAAATAATGTTAAGTTGTTGGATATCTCCACCTAACACCACTGGGTAAGGAAGAGAATTTAGACCCATACTTGCCATACTTGCCATACTTGCCATACTTGCCATACTTGCCATGCTTGCCATGCTTGCCATGCTTGCCATGCTTGCCATACTTGCCATACTTGCCATGCTTGCCATACTTGCCATACTTGCCATACTCTTGCAGGCAAAGTAAACAACAACAACAATAACAACAGAACAGTCTAAAATAAATGATACTGAAAAGTTGAAGCAAGTTTGCTGTGGATACTATTTAAGTAAAATAGACAGTTCTGTTACAGTTCTACTATATTGTTATGTTTAGAGTCAATAGTTCAAAACATTTTCATATCAACAGTGCATCACATTCTCCCAATAGTACAGGAATTGTTTATTGATTGTTTGCTTAAAAGTGACTGGTATGAAATGTTAACATAGTTATCCTGTTTCTATTGTTTGTTTTAAAGTGACTAGTATGAAATGTTAACATAGTTCTCCTGTTTCTTTTCTTCCAGACTGATGGCAATGCTGGCTTCCTTAGAGCAGCAAGAGATGGAAACTTGGAGGAGGTGTTGGATTATTTGAAAGGAAGTACTGACATCAATACAAGCAATCCTGTGAGTACAATGGCAAAACAACTTAACATTCTTCAACATGTACCAAACATAATGAGCTCTATATCAACGTATCAATTTCTTGGGATAGAATTATAGAATTACAGGAATTACTTTACTTGGCATGCAATGAACTGAACATATCTTTCTTAACACACGTAATCAAATCCAATAAACCATAAAAACTATATGCAGGTCTGAAAGGGTCGGGGCGGGGGTGTTGCTCCAGCAGGTTCATCTATGCTTACAAAGTTTGTGAAAATATTTACTTTTGTTTTTCAAGTCTGTGAAAGTTTGGGAACACTGCCCAAGGTTTTGGAAAGTTTGTGAATTTAGCTTAAATAGACAAAAATAGTATGAAAAACATTTTTTTTTTTATGTAAATAACTTTGTACCATTAGTTAAAGAGTCTAAGTCCCATCATTTTTTATTCTAAAATTATTTTATGGTTGTTTAAAAAAACATAACAAATTTTTTTTTTTTGCAACTACACATTGGTTAGCGAATATTTGATAAAATTTGTTTAAATTTTCTAAAATGATTTTTATAGTAAACACCTTGTTTGTGGGGTGTTGTGAAAAGGGATGTTTCATTGTGGAATCAATCAACAATCAACTCCAGAAGAACAAAGTTGAAACCCTCTGGGTTCAATCTAGTAAAACTCAGGTGTGTAATGTCATCTGGGTACAGCCGAGAAATCTGGCAATGTTGTTGACTTACACAATATCTAAGTACATTGTGGCCATTAGAACTAATGAACTTACACCTGCACTGTAAGAGTACTTAAACATTGGTCGGACCAATTCAAGCCATATGGCCTGTGAGTGAGGCAGCATTCACAAGTTTCTGTGGCCATGCCTATTGAGGGGTTTGTGTGGCCATCACAATGACCAGCCTCCTTTACTTTGCCCTAAGTTAGGTACCCATCAGAGCTGGCTGGACTGAGAGACACTGGAGGGTGAATCCTTTAGCCTTCATTGGGATTCATACAGTGCATTCTGTTATATTTCCTTTGATCATAAAGAGCTGAACTTATAAGAACTATTTATTCCCTTGCTATTTCCAAACTACAATAATTGCATGCCAGCTACAGCTTTACAGTTAATATGTGCACTGTGTGCACTGTACATGTATGTTCAGAACATTATCAAACTGGCTTTAATGTAGAAATATTTTTAAACCTTCTCATAAAATCTGTAGTGTGATCAGATTACTGAAAACTAGACAATAAAGGGAAAAATGAATTTAAAAAAAATAAAAAATAATGTGTTTATGCTCAGGTAAAATATTTTACCTTACTTTTCCCCTTGTTCATCAGAAAATCTGACTTTAAAAAAAACACTCTTTCATGTTCTATGGAATTTTTTTTTTACTTCTTTATTATTTAACTTTTGTTCCACTGAAATATTTTTTTAAATGATAACTGTGCTGCAGTCTAAAAAATGTTCATTTTAATCTACATTTCTTTTGTGTCCAACCAGAATTTTTTACTGTATTTTTAGGACTAAGTTCTATGGAGTTTACTATTGTATTGATATAGTTTTATCTTTAGTTATGTGTCTTTATTTTCAGAATGGGTTGAATGCCCTTCACCTTGCATCAAAAGAAGGCCACATCAACATTGTGACCGAGCTGTTGAGCCGTGGGGCCAATGTGGAGGCAGCCACCAAGAAGGGCAACACTGCCCTGCACATTGCCTCCTTGGCAGGCCATGAGGAGATTGTCAAGAAACTGGTGGAGAGTGGAGCCCAAGTGAACCTTCAGGCGCAGGTAATGAAGGTCATAGGCCTGGGTTGTGGTCAGTAGGACTGGGTCAGAAGGGTTGATGGGTTGTCCTCCAGGCTCAGGTAATGATGGTCATATCCATAGACCTGGGTTGTGGTCAGTAGGACTGGGTCAGTGGCTTAGGTAATGATGGTCATAGGCCTGGGTTGTGGTCAGTAGTACTGGATCAGTGGCTCAGGTAATGATGGTCATAGGCCTGGGTTGTGGTCAGTAGGACTGGGTCAGTGGGGTTGATGGGTTGTTCTCCAGGCTCAGGTAATGATGGTCATGTCCACAGGCCTGGTTTGTGGTCAGTAGGTCTGGGTCAGTGGGGTTGTTGGGTTGTCTGCAATCTGTTGTCTGTAGGACTGAACTCTCCGGGTGCGACAGAGCTCAACCTTCAGTTCAAATTATCATCCAATTACGCCAGTAAACTAAATCATGCTAGTGAAGAAAAACAACAACAATAATATCTCTTTTTTAGACCATGTTGGTCCACATAGGCTGGTGAAGCAGCATTCACAAGTTTACCTAGTCACAACATACAAGAGGTTTACTTGCTCAGTGCAAGGCCAGCAGCTGCCTTTACTTTCCATAACTAGTGCAGGGTTCACATTGGTTTTGAAAGTTAGAGAAAACTCATCATTTAAGGGTTGGTAAAGTTTGGGAATTTCACTAAAGGGACTAAGAATCATCAAAATATTTATTTTAATTTTTTTTTAAAGTTACTAACTATGTAAAGAAGTGATAAACTCCCATAAAGTTAATGAAAACACTAGGCTATGGGTACAGTACAAAAAACATTCACAAACATTAAAACTTAAACTTGGAACCTATATTGTGACCACTCTTTATGTTAGATGTCACTCTTTAGTACAGAGACAATGCTTAACCCCTTGAATCAGAGAGAACGCTTTTTTCTATTTTCGCCTCAAATATAAATCTATACCCCGGCAGACCGATATTTTGGTCTAACACGCCTTACTAATATTCTAAATATAAAATATGCATTAAATGCCGACATAGTCCACACAATAATATATGTGAAATGTAGCGGTAATGGCGTAGCCCATAATTGAGTGTTTTATTTATTTTTTTCAATATATTGAAATATTGAAAGGCAAAATGAGACTTAGCATGCAATTAACAGTGAAGCGAGTGGTCAATTAATCATTTACTATATGTAGCATGTTATCCTTCTATATCTTGTTTTGCGTTGATTTTGCCCAGGAGCTTAGGGGAAGGGGAATTTAAGGGCCAGGATTTCAGGGTTCAAATGGTTAAACACCCTTCAACATCTTGACCCATGTCAAAAATGTTATTATGTATTAAATTTTTCTTATCCAAGAAATACTTCAATGTTATTTATTGCTTTGTTTTTATTGCTAAACATTCCGGTCAAATATTGAATTTATATTTGTGTATTTTGTTCCCAGGCTGGATTCACCCCACTGTACATGGCATCCCAGGAAGGTCATGCTGATGTGGTCAAATTTCTTTTGTCTGTGGGAGCCAATCAGGGACTTTCTACAGAGGTTTGATTTGAATCTTATACATTAGTCAATATGGAGCCCTAAGTTTTCTGTACAAGCTTTAAAGCCTAATTAACCAAAGAACAAATCTTTCATCTTGTCTGATGGCTAACACTAACAAATTTGGATCCTGTCATCCTTTTAGGATGGATTCACTCCTTTAGCGGTGGCCCTCCAGCAAGGTCATGACAAGGTCGTCTCCGTACTCCTGGAGCATGATGCCAAAGGCAAGGTCAGGCTGCCAGCCCTGCACATCGCCGCCAAGAAGGATGACGTGAAGTCTGCTGCACTGCTGCTACAGAATGAACAGAACAGTGTGGAGCAACAAACCAAAGTAAGCATCTGCAGTGTGGCTACAGAGTATCTTATCTTTGGAGATGGCAGATGGGAATATAGTTGTAAGCATCTGCAGTGTGGCTAGAGAATATCTTATCTTTGGGCATGGCAGATGGGAATATAGTTGTAAGCATCTGCAGTGTGGCTACAGAATATCTTATCTTTGGGCATGGCAGATGGGAATATAGTTGTAAGCATCTGCAGTGTGGCTACAGAATATCTTATCTTTGGGGATGGCAGATGGGAATATAGTTGTAAGCATCTGCAGTGTGGCTACAGAATATCTTATCTTTGGGCATGGCAGATGGGAATATAGTTGTAAGCATCTGCAGTGTGGCTTCAGAATATCTTATCTTTGGGCATGGCAGATGGGAATATAGTTGTGTTTTCTTTTCTCTTTACTTTGTTATATAAGTTATAAATACTTGTTTTATTATGAGTCTTATTGCTGTTTGAAATGATACTGCAGTAAAATGCTTTGATAACACGTCTTTTGATATCCATCAGGCATTAAAAAAAACGATTCGGATGCCATTAGAGTCAGTATCATGAGAATAGTTGTAGATGTCTTATGAAGACATTATGATACCACAGTTAGTTTTTGGGTCTTTCTGGCCCTGACACTATCTGGCCTTGACATTGTCTTTGGCCTTGACACTGATTCTACCCCAGATCATGTTTCACACTTGGAACAAAATAGCAAAGGCATTAATGCATCATTATGCCCACGGGTGATGACAAATGAATCCATTTATAGAGCATAATTTTATATACTTCTTTCAATTAATAAAATTGAAGGGCACACTAATAATGTATTTATGTTATCCATGTGAGTAGTTGGTGATTGTGGTTATACAGTGACAGTTGGCTGGGGACTCTACTGAACATTACTTTAATATCTGTTTAGTATTATAAGGTCTGACTGTATTAGTAAATGTATAATTTAACCAAATGAAAGCTACAAATGTATCATTTGTGAACTAACCAATGAACTTCATCTCCTTTCTCACGCTAACAAAAAAGGGAGGATTAATCAATGACACAACTAAGGTTTGTTGCAGTAGTTTTGTTTGATTGTCCAATAGATACATTCTGTCATACTTCAATAGACACAGTCTGTCATACTCTAGTAGACACAGTCTGTCATACTCTAGTAGACACAGTCTGTCATACTCAAGTAGAAAGTCTGTCATACTCTAGTAGACACAGTCTGTCATACTCTAGTAGACACAGTCTCTGTCATACTCTAGTACACAGTCTGTCATACTCTAGTAGACACAGTCTGTCATACTCTAGTAGACACAGTCTGTCATACTCTAGTAGACACAGTCTGTCATGCTATAGTAGACACAGTCTGTCATACTATAGTAGACACAGTCAGTCATACTCTAGTAGACACAGTCTGTCATACTCTAGTAGACACAGTCTGTCATACTCTAGTAGACACAGTCTGTCATACTCTAGTAGACACAGTCTGTCATACTCTAGTAGACACAGTCTGTCATACTCTAGTAGACACAGTCTGTCATACTCTAGTAGACACAGTCTGTCATACTATAGTAGACACAGTCTGTCATACTCTAGTAGACACAGTCTGTCATACTCTAGTAGACACAGTCTGTCATGTCTATCAAGTTTAAAGCATGTTTCCAGATTATTTCTCAAGAAAACTTTTTGGAACTTTTAAGGCTCTTCTATCATTTTTTGTATTGCTTGACCTTTGACCTGGCTTGTTTAATTGAATTTATGGTTTGGTTCAAGTTGTTACCTTTCTCTATTTAGTCTTTCTTTATCTTTGTATTTCTTGATTTTGATATTTGTTTTTTTTTTTAGTTTATCGGTTGGTTTGTTAGTCTTTTTTTACAGTTCATCCTTGAATAGTTTTATTCTATTCTATTTAGATCAATAGAATCTGTTGCCTTTTTATTTGATCTATTTGTATTGTTTATGCAGATTAAGTAAAGGATGTAATTTGATCTAATTTACCATTGTACTAATTAACCAAATAAAATTGTATGACTGTTAAGATGGTGACCAACATGTATTTCATAATAAATGTGGAAAAGACTTTAATAGACATATGATGTTGCTAATGTTTCTATTGTTGTTTCACAGAGTGGCTTTACTCCACTTCATATTGCTGCTCACTACGGGAACATCAACGTGGCCAACTTGCTGATACAAAGGAACGCAGATGTCAACTTTAGGGCCAAGGTACTATTTTCCTAGTCCATCATTCTTGTTGTCCACATACAGTGGATGCTTATTTACAATGTTTTTATTTGTACTTGGGTGCAAGGATTGATTTTTTGTCTTGTTTGTTTTTCTTACATTTTAGAACAACATCACACCCCTGCATGTAGCTTCAAGATGGGGAAAACTGAACATGGTCAATCTTCTAGTGGACAACAATGCCACTATTGATGAAAAAACTAGGGTAAAACACAGATCAAATATCTCTATAGTACATATACCACCATTGATCAAAGGACTAGGTTATACTTTACAGAACTCTATAGTTGCCTTGTATCTTAATAAGATTGTTTACTGAGACAGTTTATAATGTCTAAAGTTTTTGTCATGTTGGTAATATTGTATCTCTGTATAGGACGGACTGACTCCACTTCACTGTGCTTCTAGAAGTGGTCATGAGAGTGTTGTGGACACTCTGCTGGAAAAGGGAGCACCTCACTCAGCTAAAACAAAGGTAAATAAACTTGGCCTTTGAATTTATGGATCAAATTGTGAGTCTGTGGTTTTATATGACTGTGTTTAAAACTATTAAAGAATTATACATGCATACAAGGTAGGCATTGTATTAGCAGATTTTTATTTAATACTGAAATACATTAATGAAAGGTGAGGACATTGTCATTTTATGGTCTATGAAATGTGTACCTACAAATGCTTATAAATGGGATTGTGGTTTTATGGTCTATGAAATGTGTACTTACAAATGCTTATAAATGGGATTGTGGTTTTATGGTCTATGAAATGTGTACTTACAAATGCTTATAAATGGGATTGTGGTTTTATGGTCTATGAAATGTGTACTTACAAATGCTTATAAATGGGATTGTGGTTTTATGGTCTATGAAATGTGTACTTACAAATGCTTATAAATGGGATTGTGGTTTTATGGTCTATGAAATGTGTACTTACAAATGCTTATAAATGGGATTGTGGTTTTATGGTCTATGAAATGTGTGCTTACAAATGCTTATAAATGGGATTGTGGTTTTATGGTCTATGAAATGTGTACTTACAAATGCTTATAAATGGGATTGTAGATTGAATTTATGAGAAAGTTGACTGCAAATTAATTAGAGATTTTTATGTTTGACTTGTTTGAAAATAATGCATATGCTTGTTATATTTGACAGAATGGTCTAACTCCACTTCACATGGCTGCCCAAGGTGACCATGAGGACTGTGCCAGACTTCTCCTGTACCATAAAGCTTCACTGAACGAAGTGACCGTGGACTACCTGACACCTCTCCATGTGGCTGCCCACTGTGGGAACGTGAAGACGGCCAAACTGTTGCTGGACCGTAAATGTGAACCCAACGCAAGAGCTTTGGTAAGTCCATTCAGGTCAACACTGGACATACCAATTAGTACCATTGGTATTAGATATACATAGAGCCTAGTCCAAAGTTATTTCAGGAAGAAATCTTTCTTTAAAGTGATTTTTAAAAACATAAGACAATCTTTGTAAGCAGGGAAAATTCTGATTTTGTTTCGTTGTTTCTGCACAGAATGGTTTTACACCACTTCACATTGCTTGCAAAAAGAATCGCATCAAGGTCGTGGAACTTCTCTTGAAATATGGTGCTTCCATTGAGAGCAAAACAGAGGTGAATATTTAGTTGTCTTGCTTTTAAAAGAATTGAAACAGCTTTATCTTCTCTAATACATTGCAAAGTAGCCAATGGTCTCATTCTATAACTGTCCAGCTGGCAACTGATGCACAAACACACATATGAATCATAACAATTATGACTCCATCTTTATAAAATAAAACTATATAGCATAATTAGAATACTTTTTATTTAATAATTGAGCTGTATATAAAGAGACAAAATATACACAATATAGCCAAACTTTTGAAATCATTGTCTATTAAACTGGACATAGGACATTTTTTGTCTAATTTTCAAAGTATCTTAGTCTGTCTTTTGTTTGAAAACTCCATGTTGTACATTTGTATAGATCATATCTATATTTTCAATAATTTTGGATGTTGTAAGAAAACTGTTTCTTTTCATAATTGAACCATTTATTGTGTTTTAAATTGAGTATACAAAAGTTGCCAACAGTTAGAAAAAAAAAAGCTAACTTGTGTTCTGCTTGTACTTCCAGTCTGGCCTGACTCCACTTCATGTAGCCTCCTTCATGGGACACATGAACATTGTCATCTACCTGATCCAGCACAATGCCAACCCTAACACTGCCACAGTCAGAGGTGAGACGTCACTTCACCTTGCTGCCAGAGCCAACCAGTCGGACATCATCAGGATACTTCTCAGGAACTCTGCAACTGTGGATGCCAAAGCCAGGGTCAGTGGACGTATTTTTTTTCTGTTATTGTTTTTTGTATGTATATTGTGTCCTTGGTATTCTTCTTCAATACAATATTGTCTTATCTATGAATTCATGTTAAATATGAAAATAGCTTATGAAAAAACACATTTTGGTTATTTAGTCAAGTTTCCTCTGCATAATCAAATAGTCTTATGCTATTGAAGCCAAATTCACCAGTAGCATTGGTCAGGCATTGCTAGAAAAATTGTGTGGTTATGTTATATTTAGCTACTTGTACTTTCCCTAATGTATATTCTGCACCCATCATAGCTGGATGATATATTAAAAGAAGCCCTTCAGACCTGATAGAATTTTAATCCTGAAACTCACAGAAAGACAATCCAATTTTCTGCATACAAGCCATCACTCCCAATATTATGTCTATTTAGTTTTTCTTTAATCATCAAATACAATCAATTCTTGTTTAGCCTTAGAAAAGTCTCTACCTATAGATCCATGTTTTACTTCCTAGTATATCGTTCACAATGTATTCTTCCCACCAGGAACAACAAACTCCACTACACATTGCTGCTCGCCTGGGCAACGTGGACAATGTCCTGCTCCTCCTGCAGCATGGAGCTTCTGTGGATGCTACCACTAAGGACAAATACACCCCGCTCCATATTGCAGCCAAGGAAGGCCATGATGAGGTGGCCCAGGTTCTACTGGAGCATGAGGCCCAGCATGACATCACCACCAAGGTTTGTTGTCTAGTTCATACACTAGTCTTCATTACATTCATGAAACATTGCTGCTTTTTTTATATTATACAAGCTACATTGCCCGGCGTTGCCCGGGCAGATAAAAAAATTATAAACTACACTTAAAAGAAAGCTATAAATCCTATATTTAAATTATTATTTTTTTACTGAAGACTTTTAGGAAAGTAATTTAAAATAAATATTGTAATGGGGTAAAAAAATAGGCAAGTATTTTTATTTAACAAAAATCTAAATTGCCCGTAGATTTACAATGGCTTTTGTTTTTAAAAGTTTGAAAAAAAATTTTCTAAAAAAAAAGGTATAGTCTAACTGGAGAATCGTACCCGGGTCGCTCGCATAGCAGTCCGCTACGTTTACCACTGAGCTAGCGAAGACACATGTTCGATGTGAAAAATTATAATACAGTATGGCCTAGGCCTAAATAGGTCAGTGACACAAACTCACGTGATTTCAAATTGACCAATGGGGATCCGTATGCGGACAAACACTTTTATTTTTATATATAGATTAATAAATTCGTGTTGAAAACCTTCTCTCTATATATATAAATATATATATTATTTTAATTTTTTATCAATTTAAACCAGACAAAAATCAACTAAGTAATTTAGATCTTTGAACCATATTATATTATATTTGTATCTTGTTTTGTGTTTTAGCTTATTTTAAATCACAAACCATGCCCTCCTTTTTAGATATCAGGGCAACATTAGTTTTCCTGAAAAATCATAAAATGTAGACCTATTCATTAAACCAGTTTTAAGAAAGCCTTAAGCTCGTGGTACATTTACATTATATCTGCTTCTCTTACCTAGTTATTTTCCAAACAAAAACAAAGGTACCTTGTTAGATCTTCTGTCTGACAGAACTGTTGATTAGCCCCTATGTCATTGTATAGCTTGCAATGGCACCTTTAGGATAAATGCTAAAGACTTTAAGATAAACTTCTTCATTTGAATTTAATACCGATAAATTCAGAAATCTGGTAGATTTTAATCTATATTCTGTTAATTATCCTATGTTTGGATTCAATTATTAAATTGAACTAAACAATCTTTTGGTTTCATACTCAGCAGTTTAATACAGCTTTTACTCTTTCTGATTAGTTTGAGTTGTTTTTGGGCTTGATCTTTTCATGATGTAATCTTATTTTGTTGTCTTTGTATCAATGTTATTTTGTTGTCTTTGTATCAATGTTATTTTGTTGTCTTTGTATCAATGTTATTTTGTTGTCTTTGTATCAATGTTATTGTGTTTTCTTTGTATCAATGTTATTGTGTTTTCTTTGTATCAATGTTATTTTGTTGTCTTTGTATCAATGTTATTTTGTTGTCTTTGTATCAATGTTATTTTGTTGTCTTTGTATCAACGTTATTTTGTTGTCTTTGTATCAACGTTATTTTGTTGTCTTTGTATCAACGTTATTTTGTTGTCTTTGTATCAATGTTATTTTGTTGTCTTTGTATCAATGTTATTTTGTTGTCTTTGTATCAATGTTATTTTGTTGTCTTTGTATCAATGTTATTTTGTTGTCTTTGTATCAATGTTATTGTGTTAGGGTTTGTATCAATGTTATTGTGTTAGGGTTTGTATCAATGTTATTGTGTTAGGGTTTGTATCAATGTTATTGTGTTAGGGTTTGTATCAATGTTATTGTGTTAGGGTTTGTATCAATGTTATTGTGTTAGGGTTTGTATCAATGTTATTGTGTTAGGTTTGTATCAATGTTATTGTGTTAGGGTTTGTATCAATGTTATTGTGTTAGGGTTTGTATCAATGTTATTGTGTTAGGGTTTGTATCAATGTTATTGTGTTAGGGTTTGTATCAATGTTATTGTGTTAGGGTTTGTATCAATGTTATTGTGTTAGGGTTTGTATCAATGTTATTGTGTTAGGGTTTGTATCAATTTTTTCGTATGTTTTGGCCAACAGAAAGGCTTTACTCCTCTGCACATTGCTGCCAAATATGGAAACATTAAAGTTGCCAGATTGTTGCTTCAGAAGGAGGCCAACCCAGACATCAGTGGCAAAAATGGCCTGACTCCACTTCATGTGGCCACTCATTATAACCATGCTAATGTGGCCCAGTTGCTGTTGGAGAACAAAGCCAACCCTCATGCTACAGCTAAGGTGAGTGGGAGATATACGCTTGCCTAGTTTACTATCTATGTATTGTTGTTTAAATAAATGTTCTGACACACCGTGTAATCCTGTATTGACAGAATGGCTACACACCACTACACATTGCTGCCAAGAAGAATCAAATGGACATTGCCACCATGCTTCTGGAGTATGGAGCTAAACCTGATGCTGAGTCCAAGAATGGCTTCACACCACTTCACCTGGCTGCACAGGAAGGTCATACTGACATTGTGTCTTTGCTTCTGGAGAAACAAGCCAATGTCAAGGCTACAGCAACTGTAAGTTCCCTTTACCCCATATACAGCAACTGTAAGTTCCCTTTACCCCATATACAGCAACTGTAAGTTCCCTTTACCCCATATACAGCAACTGTAAGTTCCCTTTACCCCATATACAGCAACTGTAAGTTCCCTTTACCCCATATACAGCAACTGTAAGTTCCCTTTACCCCATATACAGCAACTGTAAGTTCCCTTTACCCCATATACAGCAACTGTAAGTTCCCTTTACCCCATATACAGCAACTGTAAGTTCCCTTTACCCCATATACAGCAACTGTAAGTTCCCTTTACCCCATATACAGCAACTGTAAGTTCCCTTTACCCCATATACAGCAACTGTAAGTTCCCTTTACCCCATATACAGCAACTGTAAGTTCCCTTTACCCCATATACAGCAACTGTAAGTTCCCTTTACCCCATATACAGCAACTGTAAGTTCCCTTTACCCCATATACAGCAACTGTAAGTTCCCTTTACCCCATAGGCTGATCTGGGTTGATTGCTTATTATGTGATATTGTTACTTCTTATCTAGATTTGATTGCAGAAAATTGGAACAATAAATTCAGATATAAACTTTTCAACAATATAAACAATATATGAGGTTGATAAGCAAAGAAAGAATGATCTTAGGCAAAAATTGTGTACTTGGTGTTTATCATGGGTCTCTTTTGATTAAAATGATTTTATGCTTAACCTTTGTATATGTAGGGTAAGAAACTTGTGTCTCTGATTTATTCCATCAACAGTCCTGTTTTAACAGGGTTCATACGAGTTGGGAAAGTTTGTGAAGGTTTATGAAATTGATTTGATTTTTCAAGTTTGGGACAATAGACCGAATATGAATAATTATGTAATTAAATTAAGGAGTCCGTTAAGTCCCATCTAATTATTACGGAAATAATTTTGTTGTTATCTAGTTATGAGTTTATGTCTTCAATTGATCTTCTACTTTCAGAACGGTTTGACCCCAATGCACCTGGCCGCCCAGGAAGATCGCGTGCAGGTGGCAGAGATCCTGGTCAAGCATGGCTCCACCACAGACACCAGCACAAAGGCCGGCTACACCCCACTGCACACAGCTTGCCACTTTGGACAGGTCAATATGGTCAGATTTCTGCTGGACCATGAGGCCTCTGTCAATGCCACTACTAAGGTAATAGAGAGTTATAGATAAATTTATTACAGATAACTGAATCTATATGAATTTTGGTCATCTAAAATATCCACTACAGTGGAATTATATTTATTTACTAAGTTTAATTAACTACAGCTGACTGAACCTAGCATACTGTAGTTGCTGTTGATTTAATATATAATTCTACTTTCAACGGAATAATGCTTGTAGAGTATAAATCTATAGAGTTTGACACTATTTGAAAGAATGTTGTTGATATAAAATGTGTTGTCCACATTGAACTACCAGTGTTGTTGTTGTTTTCAGGTTGGCTACACACCACTCCATCAAGCTGCCCAGCAGGGTCACGTGCAGGTGGTCAGCACTCTGTTGAAGAACCAAGCCTCGCCCAATGCAGTCACTAATGTAAGATAATGTTCCCATCTTTCACCTTTACAGCTGTCAAATAAGTTCTCCCTCACATTGTCTCAGCCACCCAGGATTTCAATTAGTAGTTCATTTTTAACAACATAATTATTGGCCTTTCACCACCTTAGTTACACTACTGACCCCATGTTGATTTCCTTTGTGGCCTTGCAGAATGGCCAAACCCCATTGGCCATCGCCCAGAGACTTGGCTACATCTCAGTGGTTGAGATCCTCAAGCCAGTGACTGAGGTCCAAGGCATCATGCCAGCCACAGAAGACAAATACAAGGTTGTCTCCCCAGAGACTATGCAGGAGACTTTCATATCTGACTCTGAGGATGAAGGAGGTAAGTCCACTGCAATAATTGTCTATGTCCTTGTTTATTGCCAGAGTTAAAATTAGTGCATTAAAATGTGGGCTATAATAGTGTTGACTATTTAGAACTTTTATCTATACACATATCTATGTTCGTATATCAAACTGATATCATAAATTTGTATGAAACCCTAGTTGGGCTCACTAGCTGTATAATACTGTTTGTTGTTTTCACTATTGTTATATCTCATGTAGTTTACTTTAAATAATAAAAATGCAATTCTTCATCATGTTTGTACCGGCTGAGGTAAGCATTCACATATTTGCTATACTGCTAAACATTTGTTTATGATTCTGTTAACTTCATATGGAAGATGAATGACAGATATTTGTTTCTCCGTACCAAGTCTGGTAGTTATAAATAATGGGGAAAGTTGTCTTCCAATGTACCCAGTCTCTCCAATGCTGTGTAGATGTGATGATAAGTCAATGTAATGAAGTAGAAAGAAATAGAATATATTAGTTTACCAAAATACATCTTGTTATTGCCCTATGAACTTATGAATGAAACTATCAACCACTTTAAAGGCAGCAGTTTCGTGGGATCGTTTCGCAGCTTGCAATATGGAAGTCTCACAATTAGTACATTCGGAGGTAATGAGAGCTTCCTTAAGGCTTGGTCAGTCCATTCATTTTATAACCTCTTCTGGCATTACCCTGTGAACCATTTTTCTCACCATTCTTACAGCAGACTGCCCACCCAGGCACATGGTGTTATATTTCATTCTGCCCTTTGTGCATCTAGGATAATATCCTCATTGGATTATCTTTCATTCATCATTTTGTAGGTGTCATTAAATTTTTAAATGAAATTGTCATTATACACACATCCACATCTTTAAGTAATACATTGATCATTCACATCATGACTAGACAATCATTCACATCATGACTAGACAATCATTCACATCATGACTAGACAATCATTCACATCATGACTAGACAATCATTCACATCATGACTAGACAATCATTCACATCATGACTAGACAATCATTCACATCATGACTAGACAATCATTCACATCATGACTAGACAATCATTCACATCATGACTAGACAATCATTCACATCATGACTAGACAATCATTCACATCATGACTAGACAATCATTCACATCATGACTAGACAATCATTCACATCATGACTAGACAATCATTCACATCATGACTAGACAATCATTCACATCATGACTAGACAATCATTCACATCATGACTAGACAATCATTCACATCATGACTAGACAATCATTCACATCATGACTAGACAATCATTCACATCATGACTAGACAATCATTCACATCATGACTAGACAATCATTCACTGTTACTCTATCAATATTTTGTTAGTCTAATTATTTATACAAACTCCTAGATGCACAGAGAGGGTAATAGTTGTAGACATTAGTGTAAAGTATTATACATTTCTTAATGATAAAGATATTATCTATATATTATTATATATAGTCAATCAATAAAACGTGCAATATATGTCTTTTAACATTCCTTCATAACTTCATAATAATTAAAGTCTATCCTGAAATCTTATATAAAGTAAAGATGATTGTTTCAAGTAAGTTATCTATATAAACTTTGTTCAGAGTAATAAAAGAAATTTGAAGTATAAAATTCATGACTTTGTTATTAAGATGTAGATATCATGAAATCAATTTTATTTACTGTTTCTGTATGTTGATCCAAGCCTGGGTGGACAGTCTAATGCTTTTTTTTTAAACAAAAGGACATGGGAGTTAATACATAATTCAATGTTGTCAAAAAGTCAGTGAACCCATGATCACGGATAACCAGGTGCCTAATATTTGTGTTTAAACAGGTGTAACTATTATACTGACAGAGCAATGGATAATAACCTGTTGAAGAAGTTTTCATTAAGAAGTTAAAATTAATACCAATATAATAAAAAAAAATACTTCAAGTTGTCAATGCGGTTCACTAATAAACTAACTCAATCAATAGTGACAAACATTTGTATTTATCCAAGAGATTTGTTTTCTTCTTTTTTCTTCCTCTTTATTTATTCACTGAAGAAAGTCTACACAAATGTCTGTTTTGGTAAGGCAGACTTTTCTTCCCTACACTTCATCAACGCCTTTGATTTTTTTTTTCAAAATTAAATCCTGACTTTTCAATCTCCGTTTTTTTTTATTTTCTGGTAAAATAATAAGAACATCTTTTATTCTTCGGATTACAGTATATTTAAAAAGATACATATTTTAAATTAAATATATAAGAAATATTTATAATGAAGCTAAAAGATAGAAAGTTGAAAGAAACAGTGTCAGATTGTCTTTTGTTTTATAACTGTGTATCTGATACTGAGAGAGTTCCCCAAACCCTATCCAGGTCAACTAACCGAGCTTGCCTCTGTTTTTAAAAGGGATGACTGGACAGAGCCCGTCCTACAGTGACAAACTTTACCTGTCAGAAGATTGGCATCCCCCATCGGCTCGTACTAGGGCTGGAGGTATTGGTCGCACAACACACACATGTACTATCCTCCCTACGTGATATCAAGCATGCATACCCTCTTATATATCCAGATATATTTATATATCTATGCATATGTATTTATACATATTTATAACCTCAGAGAACACTTCTATTGAAATACTTCAGTCTGAACTATATCTACATTTGTCTAGTTCCCTGTTGGAAATGTATTTTACTTTCTGTATGAACCTTTGAATTAATATTGTCTTCTCATACGCTCAATAAATTTGTTATTTAGTGACTTTGTTGCACTTATGTCAAATCCAATCCATTAAAAATTGGCCAATATCAGCCAATGAAAGTTGATCTTCATTTTCAAAAACAGTACTAGACGCCAACACTAGAGTTTAGAAGCAGAAGCTAGTTTTTATTTGTTTTGTCTTGTTGTTTTTGCTCTGCATTGTTTGGATGACCAAGATCACATGGACTATGATGTTTTCTGGGGCGTTGCTGAAGTTTGCATGCAATAAATTGTTTCCCTTTGAAAGTGCAAACACTATCGTACCCTGAGTTATTTAATGGATTCTCTTTCTCTTGTTTCCTTGGGCACCTCTCTCCCTGCAGATGATTTTATGCCACAGTCGCCCATCTTTGGTAAACCTCTGTCAGAGCAGCACGTTTACCTCCCTTACTATGAGGGGCAGAAGATACATAACAGTAAGTCTGGATGGTCTCCCTTGCTTCTCGTGGAACTCTTTTGTTTTTTGTTTTTTAATTTCTTCTGGTTTTTTCGTTTTGCAAATTTTAATTTTTGGCTTGATCAAATTTGATATGGCTCACTGTACTTGTGTTGATTGTGACAGTGGCCTACTGTAGTGCTCATGAGGGCCTGGCCCAATATAATTGTGTTGATTGTGACATTGGCCCACTGTAGTGTTCATGAGGGCCTGGCCCAATATAATTGTGTTCGTTGCCTTGGATAATCTTGCTGCAAAATTGAATCTTGTCAAATTTATGGACTCACTTTTTACTTTCATTTTTTCTGTTTTTAGTTTATAATAATTTTGTTTTTAATTTCACAGCTTGATATTGTAGTATGTGTCCCTCATAAGTTCCATTTCTATTTTTCCTTTTGTTGATTTGAATGCCCTCCTCCACCCTGCACAAGAAAAGAGACTATACTTGTATAAACGTATTCTCTGTTTTCTTCTTATTATTATTCTAATCACAAAGAGTTTCAAATAAATGTTTAGCTTCCTGCTAGTCAGTTTATTCTCTTGAATCTTATTTTTAAAATTTCCATCAAGTTTTTCAGTTAATTTACGGTATATATATTTAGTCAAAGTTGTTGTTTTAAATTTTTTTTTAAATCATAAAAATACATTTGTTCAATCAAGAGTAGAATTGTGATGAAAATGACATCAAAATATAGAAAATTATAAAATTGGCAAAATAAATTATTGCAAGAAAATGATTGAAATGACATTAAAAAGTTGAACAATGAAAGAAGTTACCGTACATTTAAAGGTTGGCACATGATAAAATTGACATTGAATGTTTTCATAAGCTTGTATTTAGAAATTATATAAACTCTGTAGACTGTTGTTGTCTCTGGCTTTGATTGTGTTTATTTTTGGCTGACTGACAATTACATGTTGCTAAGGCTTCCTGCAAGTCAAACATTAATTTACTGTATTTTGGTTTGTTTGTTTATTTTTAGCCATTTTTTCAATCAATACATCATTTGTATTGATTATTGATCATTGAGTTAGGTCTGTTTGTGTTCACATCACCACCTACCCATCGCCATCCACTTTGTCCTCCTGTCACAGCAGAACCTCACCACAAAATGTTCAGTGTATGTGCCATGTCTATATGTGCTGTAATTGTCTATTAAAATGTACCTGTGGCTGGCTCTCTATCCACAGATGATAAACGTAATAGCTACCTCAGTACTACCAGTAATCTCAGTAGTAAGTTTTCTCTACACTGTTTACCTCATTACTTTTTTTTTCCTCTCAATTCTTTTCTTCCTCTCTTTTTTTTTTCCCACACTTGTTTTATTTTAAAAAAACTTTTTCATTGATCTGTATATATATATATATATATGTATATATATTTCATTGATCTGTATATATTTGAAACAAGATTTCTCTCATTGGTCCAATAGTAAATGAATAAAAATGTGAATGTATCAATCCCTTTGATGTTCATTTCAATTGGTCTATGTATACTTTTTAATAAAAAAATGGGGGTTGATGAAATTTCAAAATGATTATTTCTAGATTGAAAGCTAATGACCAGTACTAAAGCTTTAAAATATTTTGCAAATATTTAGTCTTACAATACAAGTGTTTGCAAATATTTAGTCTTACAATACAAGTGTTTGCAAATATTTAGTCTTACAATACAAGTGTTTGCAAATATTTAGTCTTACAATACAAGTGTTTGCAAATATTTAGTCTTACAATACAAGTGTTTGCAAATATTTAGTCTTACAATACAACTTTAATTTTTGTGTTTGATACTTTGGAAAAAGATTTGACCAATCATGAGAGAAATCTTTTCATTTTTAGTTTAGATGTGAGTATTTTGCCTTTTTTCAAGCCACATAATAGTCTATGGGTTGAAAGATTATTTTAAACTAAATTGAGCACACACTTGTAGGTTTAGTGGTTTTTTTTGTTTTTTTTTATAAACTGCACAAATTTTGTTCAGCAGAAATTTAATTAGACTTTTAGTTTTTCAATAATGCTTTAATTTTTTTATTCATCATCTTTAAACACACAAAAAAACTAATGAGATTAAGTAGACTAGAGAGCGAGCCAATCAATTGTTTTGTGTGATAGTTATATATCTGAGTGTATGGGCAACATATCAGGAGTGCAACATAACAGATAATTGTGTCAGTAGCCTTGGCTGGGCAACATGACAGATAATTGTGTCAGTAGCCTTGGTGGGTTTGAATCCCTTTTCAGCCATCTCTTCCTAATTTAGGGAAATTAGAGCTTAGTGATATACACATTTCTATAAGTAATGTTAGGCCATATCTGATATTATCGTGGGGAAAAAATGGTGATGATTGATTGTGCTGGCCACACAATCCTCATGTATGCCATAAATGTAATAAAAGTGGTTAGGGCGTTTAAGAGTTATAAACATGTTGTGTGTCTAATGATTGCGTGGGTATGAGAAAATGTCTGATGGTTTTACCTCACTGTTTCCAGGAACAACAGAAATAGGCCAAATAATCTATTTACCACTAGCCAGTTGTGAAAGTATGCATGTGTTTTCTGTTAGATGTCATTTGGGGAATTAGACAAATAATCTATTTACCACTAGCCAGTTGTGAAAGTATGCATGTGTTTTCTGTTAGATGTCATTTGGGGAATTAGACACATAATCTATTTACCACTAGCCAGTTGTGAAAGTATGCATGTGTTTTCTGTTAGATGTCATTTGGGGAATTAGACAAATAATCTATTTACCACTAGCCAGTTGTGAAAGTATGCATGTGTTTTCTGTTAGATGTCATTTGGGGAATTAGACACATAATCTATTTACCACTAGCCAGTTGTGAAAGTATGCATGTGTTTTCTGTTAGATGTCATTTGGGGAATTAGACAATTAATCTATTTACCACTAGCCAGTTGTGAAAGTATGCATGTGTTTTCTGTTAGATGTCATTTGGGGAATTAGACAAATAATCTATTTACCACTAGCCAGTTGTGAAAGTATGCATGTGTTTTCTGTTAGATGTCATTTGGGGAATTAGACACATAATCTATTTACCACTAGCCAGTTGTGAAAGTATGCATGTGTTTTCTGTTAGATGTCATTTGGGGAATTAGACAAATAATCTATAGAAAGTGGGTGCAGTCTTTGTTGTGTTGCAGGATAGGTTGGTAAGGTCAAGGGCACATTAAATGTTAGGTGAAAGGTTACATGTTGGCATTTGTATTTATTTAGTTTTTAATTTTAAAAAATGCTTTTATACATGTATATTGATCTGTAAGCAATGAAAAGCTAAGATAAATACATGGAAACATTTAGTTACTGTATTCTATCAGCTTTAATATTAAAGTTCAGCTATGAAGGCTGAAAGTGTACACATAATGTATGTACTTGTAAGTTAAGATACAACTGTGAAGGCTTATAATACACACATATGAAGTTGATGAGAATATGTTGTAGTGTATGTTGTTGGGAGGCAGCCAGAGAATATGTTGTAGTGTATGTTGTTGGGAGGCGGCCAAGGTTTCTGTGGCATTGTTTCTTGCTTCATGTTTGTAATAATGTAAGTCATGGAGAGCAGCTTCAATTTGTTGTCCCCTCTACGTGGGCCTTCTTTTGTTTGTTTGTTGCCGTTGTTTGTCTATGTTCCTATTTGTGAGACAAATTTTACTGCAGTCCATCCAAAACTAAATTCTCCTTTGGAAATTGCACCATTTATTTGTTTTATTTCACTGTCTATTTATTTACATTAACTTCAGTGTTTACATTTTTTTCTACAATGATATGTTAAAAAAAATAAAAATAATACTATGCATTACCATTTAACAATTAACAAATCAGCTAACGTTTTAATTTTAGCTTTCAATACTAATTGCTTTTATACAGTTACAGCAACTTACCTATATAAAAAGTAACTTTTGTGTAACTTAAATAGAGAATTCCAGGAATTCTTAATTAACAGACACAAACAAACAAAGCATTAGTCTGTTTAATTTGTACCAGCACTCAATGTCTGGGGTAAGAAGTTCTTAAGCTGTACAATTGTTAGGATAGACATTTTTATATGCTTAAAATTAAATTCTTTCAATAAGTACTTGCAGCTCCTGTGATTATCAATTTTATTTTAATCTGTATATTTCACAATGAAACATTGAAGTCTTCAGTTACATAGATGACATTGAATGTGGTAAAAAAAAATATTTGTTTAAAATTGATTTTTCATTTGGCTTTGATGATTTTCATTGTCTTCAGTGTTGTTTAATTGTTTGCTTTTATTTTAAATGCAATATACTTAGTATCAAGATGTCCAACTTTAAGATTCACCAACATATACTTTCTTTATCAAAGAAATATTATGAATGTGATATACAGCTTTACAAATTACCTGCAAAACATTATTATTAATTTATTTATTTTTTTCACTTGTAAAAATAATTTGATTTGGATTTTCTTTCTTTTTTTTTTCTAAATTAAAAAAAGATTTAATAGCATCACTTACTTTAAGTTTAAGAAAACCTTGAAAATATGTTTTGACAGATTTATAAAAAAAATACGAATGTGTTTATACAATCCAGTTGCTTTGTTTTGATATTTTGTTCTTTTTATTGAGAAGTTATTTTATAATTATTCATTAATTTATTAGACATACCGTACATATTAAATATACCCTAAGATTGAACAGATACATTTTTAGATTTTTAAAAGACATCTTTTATTGTTTTAAATACTGTTATTTAAGTGATATTTTCTTAATTATTTCAGAAGCTCCATGTAATAGAAATGAAAGAGTCTTTAATAAACAAATAGCTTCATAGGAATCAGTGTATTGTACTATAATGATATATATTATGATTCAAGTGTTGAATCTATAGTTTCTAATCACGCCTTTTAACATCGACATAATCATAATTCTTATTTCTGTAGGAGAAGACAGCATTTCACTTGAAAGGGGTGGCAGCTCATCTCCATTGGACACTTCCTTTGACAAGGTAATCATCAACACATGGCCGACATTATTTATTGTTGTTGTTTTAAACTTGTCATTGTTTAAAAGTTTTATAAATATATGAGTTATTATTATATTATTCTCTATTTGTACAATTATTGTGTTTGTGTTATTTTCACAATAGAGGTCTCAGTTGTTGTTGTTTTAAATTATTCATCCACTACCTGCTCTGGACATTATAGAGTATCACTTTCTTCAGCAGTTTATTTTTGTGGCTTTCTTGATATTTATTGACAACACTCTTAATGGATTTCATAATTTTGTATTATGATAAGACTGTATTCTCTTCCAGTTTAAAAGACCAACGTGCAGTGTGTTAGTGTGTTCATGTTATTTACACACACACACAAACTATTTGCATGTCCCTGTTTATACACATTTAAATCACACCAAATTATTTCATAGTTCACAATTTTGTGCTAATTTTCAAAGAAGTTTTTTTTATTGAGTTATTTACTGTTCATGCTAAGGATTATATTTCCATACGGAGGGGGGCCGATTTGGAAACACTTTGTGAGAAGCATGCTGGTACTAAATACTAAACAATTGTTAGAGACCAAAAGTCATAACTTGTTCTTTCCATGCAACTAATACATAATGATGGTAGTTGTTGCTGGCATTGACCCATTCAGACTAAAAAAAACTTTCTACATTAAAAGGTCTAGAATCAATGGAGTTCTTGCATTCCTCAGCATGAATTGTTTAAAATACCATCTGAACTTTCCTTGAATAAGTTAAAGAAAGATAAACATAGTCACAAAACAGAGACTTTGGGTATTATGAAAGAATACTTAACAGTGACTATATAACATCTGGACATGAGCATGTTTTTGATGACCTTTTTATTTTGTTGTTGGCTTTATATATGTTTTTAAGTTGATCAATGTTTAATGTGAGATGCTCTCTCCTTTTTATTTCATCCCACCTTCCCCCCAACCCACCATTTTAATGCAGTGCTATTCATTGTGTATGTTGTTTTCATCTGTTTTAGAGTTTCTCTTGTGTTGTGTCTGTGTTGTTCAATGTTTGGCTTTTGTGGTTGCTTGCTGTCGCATATTTCAGTGCTTGTCCTACCTACCTACTTACTTACATAGGATATTCACATGAGACACCGGATGCAGGAGCACAGAGGCCGTCAGATTAGCCAAATGGGGGCCACTATGTACTATCCGTCCTATCTAGAGAATGGCCCAGACTATGAAGAAGAGATGCGCTATTACCATGGTGACACCTTGTCCCCTAAAGATAAGGTAAACAAGTCAAGGATTACACAGCAGCAAAACAAAATTATTCAGTGTAATCAATTTTTAGGTTTTAAAATATAATGCATTAAATTTAAAACTTGAAATATCAATACATTTTTTAGGTTTACAATAAATACAGTAAGTTTTAATCGTTAGGTTAATAATTTTTTTTTAAAAGCTTAAATTATGTTCTGTAAATAACTTGAAGTGGTTGAAAAAATAATAATGCTATAATATGTAACAGCTGCACAGCTGTTCATGAAATGCAATGACTGTATATATAAGGTTTATCTAAATGATGAAACTGCTAACAGAGAACTGTGCACCTTGTTTTAAAGCATGACATAACCAATATTAACTCAATATAAGTGATAAAAGTTTGTCAGGTCCACATATTGGCATGTCTGACTTCCTCCCCCACCCCTTTTGTTTGTGCATGTGGCAGACTTTGGGGAAAAAGATGGGCCTGAATGATGACATCAAAATATTTACTGCAGCCCTGCAAAATGTTTCCAATGAATATATTCCTTCAACCTCCTCCCACTTCTTCAAACTCTCAGTGTTCAGCCCAAAAAGCTCAGCATATGATGGAACATGGAAACAATGTTCTAGATAAGCTTACTACCTCTTCCATATGAACTCTGATCCTTAGATACTATGTAGAGGAAGATGAAGAAAGAGAAACAAACAAGAAGCATTCAAAGTGTTGTGTGTGTGTGTGTGCATCAACTGCTCACTCACAGAGCCACAAACTTTGCTGTCACTGTCACCAATTATTCATGTCAGAAGTTTGAACTTTGGGTGCTTCCTGTCTGTGATGTGTGTGTTGTATCAGAGACAGAAACTGTTACACTCAAACTTGGTTACATAATTTACCCAAAGTCTGAGTTAAATGGAATTATTTTTGTCTTCAAAATCCTTGTCTTTAAGAAATACCCATGCCAACTTAAAGTAAGGTGGTGAAGTTTATGTTACAACATTTTCTGCATCTAAAACTGTGTTCACAAATTTACCTGTCATTATTATTTACGTATTTTTTTTTTTTTGCATATCATCTGTGTAGTAATCCATGGCAAAACACACTTGACAATTTATCCCAATTATCTCCCATGGCATTCTTACCAAGTCCAGCTTCATTCTTTGCAATAGTTTCTTTTTGAAAAGAAAAAGAACTGTAAAAAGAAAACAACAAAATAAGACTGATTTAATATGGACCATTCACACATTGTGCTGGTTCCATTACTTTACTTATAGTGTGTATTGCCATTCACACATAGTGCTGGTTCCATTACTTTACTTATAGTGTGTATTGCCATTCACACATTGTGCTGGTTCCATTACTTTACTTATAGTGTGTATTGCCATTCACACATTGTGCTGGTTCCATTACTTTACTTATAGTGTGTATTGCCATTCACACATTGTGCTGGTTCCATTACTTTACTTATAGTGTGTATTGCCATTCACACATAGTGCTGGTTCCATTACTTTAATTATAGTGTGTATTGCCATTCACACATTGTGCTGGTTCCATTACTTTACTTATAGTGTGTATTGCCATTCACACATTGTGCTGGTTCCATTACTTTACTTATAGTGTGTATTGCCATTCACACATTGTGCTGGTTCCATTACTTTACTTATAGTGTGTATTGCCATTAATACTCATGCTCTTTATGTTGGAGCGCTATTGCTTGTTTTTCCCTCATCAAAAGTCTATTTTGTGCCCACCCCACCCCCTCATGTCTGGCTGCAGGCAGTTGGGGATAAGTCTCCCAGGCTGGACAGCGTCTTCTATTCCGGTGACTACTCTACCCTGGGCTCCAACAGGGACTCCCTGACTCTGGACGGGACCAGGGACCGCTCCATGGGGGATAGCACCGGAGATATTTTCGAGGAAGATGACCTAAAGTACGTGGTGGCCGACGATGCTTACTTGAAGAAGGTAACGGATGGGCCTGAAGCACCTGGCCTGCTGTGTGTGCATTTCTCCTCTTCAGTCTTCTCTCTCTCTCATTAGTGTCGGGTTGGGGGAGGGTCTTTCAAGGACAGCTTAAGTCTTTTCATTTTGTTTACATTTTGAGATAAAACCAGTAGAGATGTTCATTTATCATTTCATGGATTATAACAGATAATTATAAACATAAGAGTCAAGCCAAGATGGAACTAATTAAAAATTTAAATTCATGCAATTCTCCATATAAATGGCAAAATTTTAATTGAGGGGTTCTAATGGCATTTTCATAACAGAATTTTTATTTTATCAAACTCGTCTTTTTTTTTTTAGAATTATAAAATGTTCCCTTTTTTTTTTTTTTATCTTTGTCAATATTGTAACCCTAGCTGCATGTTCATTTCATGTATATGTTTGTGTGTGTGAGATGTAGTGTTGTAGTGTTGGCATGTTTTGGTTTACTTACAACATTTCTACAATTTATCTCACTTTCAGTCTTACATTTAGATCTTCTATTCTATATCAAAACTCTATCATACCTGTTTACTCTTGAACTAGAATATACTAGAATATGAACTGGAATATTTTGACAGATAGTTTTTTTACATCACATAATTTTGCCCCGTTACATTGAATAATATTTTGCACAAATTTAACTTCTCACAACCCCGGCCCTCACACGTGTAGTACAAGCCCGAAGATTCATTTGCTGAAGATTTGTATGCAAGAGACTCCTTCCGCTATGGCAAAAGGGCTCCAAAACTGACATCACCCAGCCGTTGGAGTGGTGCGGAGTCCCCTGGCAAAGAACAGCAGCTTGCTGCGGAGTCAGCCAAAACCATTTCCTCCGAGAAGGAGCTTTCCGCTATCGCAGAAGGCCCCCATTCTTCGGCTGTGGACTACAAGGACCAGCGGTTGGTTGTCCCTGTCCAGGCCACGGCCACTGTAGACATCAAGGAGAAGAGGGAGATGTCCAGCCTGCAGAGGTCTCCTTCGGTGGAATACAAAATGAAATTGGCAGAGTCCCCTGTTCAGAAGCCACAGACGATTGTGGATAGGAGAGAAGAAACTGTGTCCAGCACACCAGTTGTTAAGAAGCCAACATTGGTAGAGTACAAGGAGGTAGAGTACAAGGAGGCGAACACCCCACCAGCAGAGCGCCCACAGGCCATCGTGTATCAGGGTCAATTCTCCACATCACCAGATCAAAACTCCAACATTGTCAAGTTGCTGCCTGATGACTCCATTAATGGGGAAGAGGCTTCAGAGTCTATACAAGTAAAGAGTGACCTCTGACCTTTTCATAATCCTTTTATTTTAATTTACCTTCATTTATCCATATATCTTATTTACAAATTTATTTTTCCAGAACTAGACTCACTTTTATTTCTTAGTTTTTCCTATTCACTGGTCCTGGGTTTTTATTAAAAATTTTCTTGGTCTAGTTTAACTGGTAGCTGATTAAACTTTTTTTCCTGATTATATTATATTGTATTATACTATGCTCATTTGCTTTCTGATCTAACCAACTTGGCTACAACTAATTCACCTGCTAGAAATTGTAGGTTTACTGATTTGTACCCAACTGCTAAACTTCCTCTTCTCTAGTCACCTTTTATTAATGAACTGTCCTAGTTGCTCTATCCAGGGTCCAGCTGGCACACCAAGCCATATTGATGGGGAATTGTTGTTATTTTCCCATTGCTACAACGGGTGTGCCTGCTGGTGTGCTATTCCCTTATTTCTTTTATTTTGTATCATTTCATTCTTTGCTTCTTTGATGGTTTTGTAGAGCTGGAATTGCCTTATTGAACATTTCATGGATAATTTAAGTGAAAATTAAAATTAAAGTGGACCCACAATTAAATTACATGTGTTTTGTTTCACATTAAAAGTGTTAAATTGACCTTTGGCATGGAAGCTTACAAACGGGTCATAGGCAAAGCATTGTGGGATACTACTAGAAGAATGGTTTATTTTGAAATCACAAACATTGATTGGTTTGACACACAGCAATTATTGACTATTTCCTTGACTACCCTTCCCTCCCTTTTAACACTGACCTAACCAAAAGTTTGTAATTCTTGACTGAATTAAAATTCTTGATGGAATTATTTTGGATCTTATTAAAATATCCACTTCATATGATTACAATTTTAAACACTAATGTGTACCTAAAAGCCAGTTTCTTTTAAATTAGTTTAATGATACTATGCTTAGAGCTTTTTTTTTAACTATAACAAAGAAAAATACTCTAAAACTCTACAAAACTTACTGCTGATATTGTCTTAGCTTCTTGAGGACTTTCAACTTTTTAACTTGGACTAATGGTTTCTATG
The DNA here is from genome assembly GCA_949126835.1 of Anisus vortex. Lineage (NCBI taxonomy): Eukaryota > Metazoa > Mollusca > Gastropoda > Planorbidae > Anisus > Anisus vortex. The sequence continues at coordinate 39,191,978 of OX421494.1, read as the reverse complement.
CATTTTATTCCTACATATATTTAATTAACCAATGCCTCTATTGCACTAATAATTAATTGTATTCTAATGAGTTAATGTTTAAGAATTTTTTTCAATTCAAACAAATTAAAATCATTTAATTCAGTTGAATGCATTATGTTTATTTTTGTTTTTTATAAAAAGAAAAAAATACATTAAATGTTTTAATTAGTTATTGGCTTTTTTAATAAAATATTTGATATTATTCTATTTTATTTACAATTAAGTAAGAAGGATAAATATCATTAATATCTGGAAAAAATCCTTTATAGATAAACTAAAAATGTAGTTTCCTTGTTAAATCAGCTAATATCTGGAAAAAAAATTATGTACAAGAGATAAATAGGAAAATAAATTGTATGCTGTAAGCTCAGACAAATAATGAATAATGTTGCCTTTAGAAATATTAACAAATTGTATTGACTGTATTGAAGGACTACATGGATGCCCAGATCACCAGTCAGACGTTCAGCGCCTTGCACACTGTTGCCCCGCCCATCACCGGCCGCCTGCCAGTCACTGGCGAGGTCAACCGCTTCAGCTCATACAGCGGCTCCTCCTTCAGCACCAGCTTTGACCCGGATAACGTTCTGGTTGACCGCTCCCCGGTGTACGCTGGGTAAGTAAAGTACCCGGATGGGATGAGTGAAGTAGTGGCGTATGTTTGTTAGAATGAGAGAGCTCACAATCCTCTCACATTACTTTTATTTAATACAGCAGTTGTGTGTTTGGGTTAACTAGTGTGATGAATCAGGGGGGTTGGGTAAAGCTTTTCATAAGTGTGGGCACCTAGCTAGCTCTTTCGGTTGGAAGAAAAGAAATAAGAAGCCCCACTTAATTAATCAGTTGCCTGTTTGCATTTGGGGACCCTTATAATAGTACTATAGGCCTAATGTAGGATATTGGTCCACTGATGTTCATGTGTGTGTTTGAGAAAGGTTGTTTTTTGGTCATCTTAACTGACTTGTATTTTATTCTTGCGATCAGCAAGCTGAAATGGAAGAGGTAAATTGTGTGACATCGTTGTTGTGTTTATGCTATATCAGCAGCTGCAGTGTTTCCTTGTTTGTTGTTTGTTTGTGTGTTTACTGCTCAGTGGAGATGTATCGTTCAGCAGTTGTTGTTGGTCACCTTAGCTTTGTGGCAACATGTCCTGGGACCTCTTCCCTCACACCCCACAAAGCACACATACATACATAATAATTCATTCAATTTGTATAACGCTTGTATACGCACTTTTAGCTCTGTAAAAAAAAAAAGTAATACCTATAGGCTACTGAGTAAACTCTAAAATGTGTTTAATTTTAACACATTAGGCACAGTTGCAACACGATCATTGGAGCTTACAAAATTTCAGTGAAAGTTTAAAACTGATATTTCAAATGTAGAAGGGATAATTCAAACATAATGAAAAATATTTCCCTATATGCCTAATGATGGTCTCAATATTCAGCTCTTCGCTTTTTTTTAAATTTGTTGTTTATTTTTCACAGCGTATTTTGTTTTATTGAAACACAGACACACACATTGCCTATCTAATTGACCTACTTGCTTCTTTAGTCAACTAGTCACAACAAATGGCGCCTATGTTGCATGCCTGTTCATTCAAGTCTCCTTGTACAACTTCTAGTATGTGACAATTCACTCAGTTCATTTCTGTTTCAACTGTTTGATTTTTTGTAGGGCCCGCGTTTTTCCGCGACATACAGACTAACACGCCACACCGCGAAATTTAGGGAGATTGCAGTAGTCTCGCAGACTTGCGCGGAATTAACCGGACTGCCCCGAAAATTATCACGTCTGACTAAATCTCACAGAGACTTAGACAAACCACGGATAAGCGTAGGACACAATACGCTTCTGTAAAGAGGGAGCTTCAGTGAGCGTAACATATAAGAAAATAGAGGAAAAAAGGAAGAAGAAGCGAAAAACATCATTGCAATCCAACAACTATCTCACATCACATCGACCTTAACGTGTTCAAATTAATAAATGGTTTATTAATTCATAACTTTATTGGTAGATTCTAGACTAATAGTTTTAGAGTTTAGGCTATTCTGTATCTGAAACAAAAATGTTCACATTGATATAAAGTTGGAAAAAAAATGTCTGCTAGTAAACATCTCTGCAATACTCTCTGTCACTAGAAAACATACCAGCCCATGTTTTCTTAACACATAAACAATATCGTAAAAAAAATAATACTATCTTTAAGGAACACTATTCAAGAGATTGTTGAGAACTTTTTTAAGGCTACGTACATCGTTTTCCTAAAGTTAATGTAGATTTGTGGATTAAAACGCTCGGATGTGAAAGCCTTGATATATGCCTATTTCATTATAAATAAGCTAAATGACTAATTTGCAATTATTTGGCTTAGGGTTAAGTCTAGAACTACATTTGCGCCACGGTAAGCTGCGGAATTCAAAAAGGCCTGCCGTGAATTTGCGACTCTTTATCGCGGTAAATCGTTGACCCTATTTCTTTGGTTGATACAGAATTAGCAGAGGATATTCCCACGTGGCTTCTCTACAGAATTAGCAGAGGATAGTTCCATGTGGCTTCTCTACAGAATTAGCAGAGTATAGTTCCATGTGGCTTCTCTACAGAATTAGCAGAGGATAGTTCCACGTGGCTTCTCTACAGAATTAGCAGAGGATAGTTCCATGTGGCTTCTCTACAGAATTAGCAGAGGATAGTTCCATGTGGCTTCTCTACAGAATTAGCAGAGGATAGTTCCATGTGGCTTCTCTACAGAATTAGCAGAGGATAGTCCCACGTGGCTTCTCTACAGAATTAGCAGAGGATAGTCCCACGTGGCTTCTCTACAGAATTAGCAGAGATGATAGTTCCACGTGGCTTCTCGCGGAAGGACACGCCTTTTGGATATTTTTATTTTTCAGTAAAACTGTGACGTTTGTCAAATCTTTGAATTATTTTTTTTTATATAGAGTCTAGACGTTACCTTGACCCCGTGGAAATATTTCGGACTCCCATAGAGGCGCCCATTGTCCCCGCTCTCCCTACACCACTATAATTGTTTGTATCTGCCCATCTTCACTGTACTTTGCTTTGTTAGTTCGTGACATCCTATTGATCATCTTTCGGGGAATACATTTTTATTTTTTTTATTTGATATGTTTTCTTTAATCTGCTTGTATTTCTTCTTGGTCCAATAGTGGCCCAGACATTCATTGTTTCCTATCTATAAACGTACATTTGTTGTAAAGCACATTCCTTAAATGTAAGTCTCCTCATTAAAATAAAATGGCCTCATTACTACTGTATTATACACTAAAGTGGGCAGATGCTGCTCTCATTGACTTCAAGTGTGCCCACCTTTGATATAGTGCATATTGTCGTTTATAATTCTACTAGATGAGCTTTGGCCTTCTATATTACATGGGTCGCATCTGTTGTGTAGTAGGTCACAGCTTTGTATGTTTTATAACGTTATACTAGATTGTTAATAGTCTGAATGTCAAAATAGTCCGGCTGTGGTACCGCAACATGGTCCAGGGTTCCTGGGCGCAATGTTCAAAGAATATAACTTAGATAATAAAGTCATTTATATATTTGTCCCACTTTTTAAAATATTTATAATAATACTTGAAAAGGGTGCCGAAATCCAGGTTGCGCAGGGCGCCTGTAAACATTGGGTTAAAATTAAAAGACGTTTCGTATAAATTCTTCTCGATTATAGAACGTTTTGCAAATAGAATTAAAAAGAAAAAAAACATGGTTTGTATTTGAAGCGTAAATATTTGAGAACCTTTGTGTAGCAAAATATTCGTTTTGTCCGCGCTGCGATTTCTGTGTTATTTCCTGTATGTTTGTGCAAACGGGAAATGTCAATGGCGAACTCATTTCCACAAAACTTGGTTGACATCGTAAATACTTATTGGTCATGGTCTTGGTGCATTGTGGGAAACTTGTTTCAATGGTAATTCTAAAGGCCACCAGACGGAAGCTACAGACTTTTTTCCTTTTTTTTAATTATTACTTCAACATCGGGGTTAATCTCGGCGCATGCGCAATTGGGCGGAGGCAAGAAAGTAAAGGAATCTTTATTAATCCTTTGTATTTCTCTAGACCTAATGGTTTTTAAACGTAATATTAATCTAGAACTGTTTTTTAACGAAAAACATGTATTATGAATCTCTATGCTTACCGCAACTAAAGTTACCTTTTTGATGTAGGCATGGCGATTGTCCAGTCAGTAACTCATCATAATAAACATACAAATATAATTTAAGGTAGCGGTACTTTTGTGTAGAAGTCTCAACACTTATTTTGTCTGTATACTATAAGGCTATTGGTAGGCCTAATAAGGCGTTTGCAATCACGTGACAAAAAGCACGTGATTTGTGTTTACTTTCTGTAATGGTGTACAAGTAATAATAGCCGTTGTATTAATAAAGTTTCATATAGGCTCGAGCTTTTTTTAAATGATGTGTTGTGTTTTAAGTCTTATTAAGATTTAAGCTGTATTATGTATGTGAAATAAAAAAGGGTATTTTATTATTATCATAGACATAGATCATAGACGATGTGAGCCTATTAGTGACTTGACTATATAGCCTATTCACCAACACTATCACTTGACATCGTAGCCTAGCCTACGAAACATTAAAAGTGTGGTCCTATAAAGTGAAATTGAAAGTGTAAATAGGTCTAGCCGGCCCTAGCCTAATCTTATTAATCAATTAATCTACAGTACTACTATTTACCTCCTTATTTTTTAGTAGCATTGCCAATATTCAGATGTGAATTTTGCATGATAAAGAAGTACTTCACTTTCACCACGTTACATTTGTACCTCAAGTGGGTTCTTATATTTACACAAATACGTCACTAAAAATAGAGTAAAAACCTAAGCCACGCCCACTGAGAACGCTCTATAGGCAAGTAATTGTTTTAGTTTTTTTATAGTTTAATGTTCTGGCTATTCAGAATTTAACTCAAGCCTGTTGAGTCTTGACTATATTGTCACTTGCCCTAAATTGTTATAATTATAGTAATTTAAATTATAGTAGTCCTGTATTTTATAGACAACGCTATATAATATGTTAAATTAGATTACTTAATGATAAGGATTCAGCTTTGACACTGCGATGGGGAAAATGTTAGGCCTAATAATAAATGTAGTTTCCAGAATTTATAAATGACTAATCCAATATGTAATTTTAAACTCAAGACTTTAAAATGTATTTGCATTTATTAGGCCAACTGGTAGAATTTTATACAAAAATTGAGACGTTGGACGTATGCCGTATATAAAATTTTGAATTTATGGCTTATTATTGAGCTTAAAGGCTTATATGCCTACTTATAGGTTCTACAAGTATTTAGGCCTCAACTATATCATGTAAACTATCCACACGGACCTGGGCTTCCAATTAGGTCTATAAAGTATTACTTTTTTACTAGATCTATGTCATTATGGTAATAGATCTTTATAATAGGCCTACTTCGGGCAGCCTTTTGTAGCTGAATGTCATAAAGCTTAAGCCGCCTAGCCTAATGAACTCACTATAATAATATAGAACTTATAGAACTTATAGAACATATGAGTTATAAAACTACCTAGGGCTTTTGCAAGAAATGCAACAAGCATAACAAACTTTTTATTTGACTGTGTTTATTCCCCTATTTTTGACATTAATTTGAGATACTATTAGGTGTAGTCTTTATGAATTTAGACTTAGAATAGGCCTATCTCAGACTATCTGCGTGATGATCTTATCGTGCATAGACAAGCGGTAATTCAATTGCATAAAATAATCAAGCGATTACAAAGGTATGTGCGTTATAATCGCAACATGTGCCTTTTCTCCCACTATTTCTTGGTTACACGACATGTACAACATATAACCCACGCGAACAGTACATTTTATTTTCAATTTTGAAGTTTAGCATATTTACTCTAGTGTTTATATTAATGGCGATGCCTCTTGCCTCTTACGGACTAATTAATTGGCCAACTAATTGAAAGAATATTTTCTGATTGGCTCTGAGCGTTACCAGGCTGGTAGAAAATGTTTTCCTTTTATTTTTGTTCGCGTACAGTATCAGTCAAAGACTGTCACATCAGTACGAGGGGTAGAAGCCACGGAAGGGGAGGGGTTGAATCTCTTGGCTAGCTCACTCATTATTAACGCCCTTCCCGCCTTTCCCCACAAAACCACCTTGCCGAATTTCAGCGAATGCAAAATTCCAGTCTCGACCAGTCATGGTGAGGTATTTGAAAGAAAATATCTATTTGCTACAAGTTGATCCCAGTGCCTTGGTAATGGTAATGGTAATTTATATAGCGCTTCTATCCATGCTATATTAGCATGCTCAGTGCGCTCTAGAAGACTATTAATCTGTGAGAGGTTTCACTGCTGCCGGTTAAGCGCATGTGATAACAACTCAATATTAACGTCATCTAGTCCCAAAACTCCTGTAGGGCGACAGGGATCTGCCGGTGGCGGGGCTCGAACCAGCGACGTGCCTTGACTTGATTGTTGTTCTTTCTTCTCTTCATTCACGTGACGCTGCCCTTTTGTTATGGTCCTGAAGAACCGAATAAGTTAAAAGCTGAAACCGACATGTGAGAATTAAAATTGTCCCGACCATCACAGTCGCTTGTTGAATCACCTGGTCAAATAGCTTTTCACGGCCTTATCTTGCTGACCATCAGTGGACACGTCACGAGGTGGCTGGATAGCCTCCCCATTATCTTTGGTCCATTGTTTGTGTTTCATTGACGTTACTGTGTTTGTATAATTACATACGCTACAGAGTTCACCGTCACAACACCTGTATTGTACACCCATTGTCCCTCCCCAGCCACACTTTATAATTAGACTATTTTTCAATTCCACCCCACCCCAAACTGCTTAATTATAAAGCTATCAGTAAGTTTCTTACCCATCACTTTTCCTAAAAATGTGGGATTGTCATTTTTTTGCCTTTTGTGAACACCGTCACCACGGCCCATGTCAGTGTATGCCTATTTTTCGCCATCATTGACGGAACAGTTCTTAGTATAAAAAAAAACACACGAAATAATAAGAAGTTGCTGTTTTATTATTTCTGTGGATTTCAACACTCAACCATCAGCAACCTCGCTTTCATGGTCGACCGGAGGAGTTAAACGTAAGAAGAGCAAATACAGTTGTTGTTTTTTTAATAGCCTAATGTTGCAAAGTTAAAAAAAATGAGACAGGCATTTGCCCTCCTTTTCCTTTTCCTCATCCAAATTGCCTTCGCATAGATTTTAAAAATTCACTTGATAAGTACGTTAGTTAGTTCTAAGCGGTGAGGCGTTGCCGATGTTTGATTCACTACTAGATAGTAGATAGCCTATATCTATGTTAAATGACTAGTCTATGGAAAGTCCTACTAAAACTAAGACAACCTTCTTGATGATGCAAATAATTGTTATAAATTATGCACCGCTGCGTGTGTAATCTGGTGACCTACTTCCGAAGATAATTTTAGTTTTTAAATGAAGAGAGTCGTCTGCTGAAAGACGACTGGGTCGGAGGTCAAGGGTATTATTAGTCAAGAGTCAAGACCAAGACTGTTTTTTTTTTAATTCACATTTTTAACATTATCTTAAATGACGGTGCCCTTTAATAGACACTCTTCTTGCCTTCTTTATTTATCTTATTGAAATCAAATTTAGACAACCCTTTCAACCCTTACAATGCTTCAAATAATAAAAAAAAGGGATGGGGTGTAGTCATTTAATCTTATCAAAAGAGAATTAAATACAAAAAAAGCGCAACAAAATCAAAAGTCCGCTTCTTTCGTTTTTTTTGTCACAGCCGATAATGCAATGTTACCCCAAGTCAGGAGTGAACAGGCTAAAGACACACTGCACGGTAGCCTTGCTTGACTCAACTCTCGCTATGCGGTGAACACAGCCAACATAAATATAGCTCACTCTGATCCCTGACCCCGTGTTAAGTGTTAGCAAATTCACCCGGAAGTGTTACCCTAGCGTGTAGGCCTTCGCATTATTTAGCCGAAACACGATATTTTTACTGTGTGTGTGTTTAGACCCACTTCTCGATACAAAAAGAAAAAAAGTCGAAAGAAAAACATGTCGGTTCAAATTATCTGTGCATAAAGATTAGTGTTGTTTACATTGAAGTTTGAAGACAGGTGCTTAGCAAAAGTTTAGGATGATAATACAAGTTGAACAAAAAAATGTCTTTACTCGATAAGATGTAGTTTTATACTTGACTTGATTGTCTTGATAAGGTGTCACGAAAGTTGAACAGACGGTGTGATTATTAAACAGCTGGCTAGACACACCTGACACAATTGACTAAGCACACGCACAGCCTAGGTTCTGGTCTTAGGTGGTTAGACTGCTGGACATTCTCCTCCGTATCCGTCGCTAGTGGTGTCCGATAGACGTTTCCTGTTTCGCCTGTAGGTCACTCTGGAGATATAGCGGTGTTCAGACGGTGTGGATCTGCGTTAAATCACCTGTTGCTACAACACACACAATAAAGCCGGTGAGACCATCACCGTGTTTTGCCTGTGTTGTCTTGTGGACACACTCTCTCATTAAATATGGTTATGGATAAAAGTGTTAAGTGAGTAGCTGAGTAGCCTTTACCTTTATAACTAAAATTAAAACTTATAAATATAGGCCTAAAGAAAATAAAGTAAAAGCCAAAAATTTTTTTTGGCCTAACCTAAGTCTAGTCTATAAAAAATACTTTAAATAGACATAGTGACCTAGTTCATTATTACTTCTTCATTTTAATATTTACTCAGCAAATATAATATAACATAATAATATACAGTTTAGAGTTTAGTGTTTACTTTAAAATATTAACCATTTTTTTTTGTAGCTACAAGTTATTAACTTATTAAATATTTTTAGTAGAGTATTATTACTAGGCCTAGGCTTCAGTATTTTTATATTAATTTAGAAGGCTCTATCACTCTATTCTATATATAATAATTTATATAGACTGTGCTATACCTAACCTATAGATCTAAATAGTTCTTTTACTAGCATCCTTGAATTAAATATAACAAAGAGAAGTAAAAATATAGTTAATATAGAGTAGGTCTATAGATTACAATGGCCTTAGCCTTAGATGGATTGATTATACTAATGAGTCATAGTATGACAGTTATATACAGCTTTATCATATAGCTACTTATCATGCTTATGGCTTAAGCCAGCTGTTTTAAATAAATTAGGCCTAAAAGCATACTGCATGTATGAGTAAGCTTTTAATTAAACAGTTGTATACATAGGCCTACAATACAATGAAACAATGCCAATGGACTTAAAAAACTGCCAACCATGTGTGGTCAGCACAATGCCCTACCACATTTACTTTGCTCCAACAAGGGTCATCAGAGCTGGCTAGACTCAGGGACACTCTCAAGACCCAGGAACAAATCTTAAGTCTTCACCAGGATTTGAACCCAGTACTTTGGTACACCAAACGTGCCCCATCTAGTGCCCCATCTAGTGCCCCATCTAGTGCCCCATCTAGTGCCCCATCTAGTGCCCCATCTAGTCTATATCATTATATTTTAAAATGTATATATTTAGGGTTATGTTTATTAATTCTTAGGTAGAAAATTAAAAGATGCATGACTACCAGGCTGTGGAGTCAGTAGATAAATGTTCAGACTCCCCGACTCCTCTGTACAACACTATGAAAAGTATAAGTATTGCCGCTCCTAATTGTGCGTTGGCAGTCATATTTAATGAAGCACATGAAAAGCATGCTTCTTCACTGTCACATTTCTTGTTGGTATTGTGGTTACGCGAGTCCCTGCATGCATTGGTCTTTATTCTTACAGTAGGCTAGAGAAGTCATTAATTATAACTTTTTGTGAATTGGGACATTGAAACTTGCTTTTCTAAAAATTCCAATCTAAATTTAGTAGGGGTAGGAGTCGGTGCATTGTTTGCCGACTCCGAATCCGGGTACCCCAAATTTCCTCGGACTCCACAGTGTGATGACTACAGTAAATGAATGTCATGATGTTATTTGACTATTTTATGCATTATAAATAATGTGATACATTACAGGATTTTGTAAAATATTTACTGTCTTGTAACCAAATTGTCAGAATTAAATAAAAAACAAGCACCTTTGAAGATAAGGAAAAAGCAATATTATTCAATAGCATAGGAATGGTAAAATCTAAAAATATTTGCTGGCAAGTTGTAAGCTGATCATTGTATCAGTAGATATAGCATAGAGTTCAGTTATATACCCTGCTTGTATCAGTAGATATAGCATAGAGTTCAGTTATATACCCGGCTTGTATCAGTAGATATAGCATAGAGCTCAGTTATATACCCGGCTTTTATCAGTAGATATAGCATTGAGCTCAGTTATATACCCGGCTTGTATCAGTAGATATAGCATTGAGGTCAGTTAAATACCCTGCTTGTATCAGTAGATATAGCATTGAGCTCAGTTATATACCCGGCTTTTATCAGTAGATATAGCATTGAGTTCAGTTATATACCCGGCTTGTATTAGTAGATATAGCATAGAGCTCAGTTATATACCCGGCTTTTATCAGTAGATATAGCATTGAGTTCAGTTATATACCCGGCTTTTATCAGTAGATATAGCATTGAGTTCAGTTATATACAGGGGCGAAGCCACAGGGGGGGCTGAGGGGGGCTAAGCCCCCCCTGGAATTTTTTAAAAATATGTTTTTCAACAGTTTTTTGTTTAAATATGTACTAAATTCGCAAAAAAATTAATAAATGTTTATCATGCGAAAGTTCAGCCCCCCCTGGAAAAAAATTCTGGCTTCGCCCCTGGTTATATACCCGGCTTGTATCAGTAGATATAGCAATGAGTTCAGTTATATACCCGGGTGGTATCAGTAGATATAGCATTGAGTTCAGTTATATACCCGGCTTGTATCAGTAGATATAGCATTGAGTTCAGTTATATACCCGGCTTTACTTTTCTGTCTTCTTTTACCAGTACACTCTGAATCAGCCTCTAACTGGGAAACAACAGTGTCTTGTGTTGCTTACCTGGCTGTCTGCAGGTGGATTCTCTTACACACACAAACACACACATTGCACTGATTTTTTTTTCCTGCTGTTATTGCATACACATCTTGTGTCACTCTGTGTTGTTAAATGTAGAAAGTTGAAAATTGTCTGATGTTTGGGTATTATGATGCTTTTGGAAAGCTTCCAGGCCTATCTCTTTGAAAAGAAGTCCATGGGGCATAGTTGTTTGTTGCTTTTTTGTTGTTTTGTATTTATGTGGGCTTAAAAATTATTTTTTTTAAATATGACAAATTTAGTTCATGCTAGTCGAAAATCTTTTATATTATAATAGTGTTTTGATAAATTTATTGAGTTTATAAAGTCAGGGCTAAATAAAGTAAAAGACATAAATCATTTGTTATATAAGTAAAAAATAATAATTAAAAAGTATATAAATTTTAACCGGCTATTCTAAATACAATGTCATAAATTTAAAGGAGAAATTGTCCACCTTTGTTTACAAAAAAACAGCGTGACCCAGTGTGATTATATGTGTATTACATATCAAACCGTATATTTTTACTTATGTGCACCAGTAACTTCTGATTGGATCTTCCAATGTCTAAATGATGACAATGTTGTCTAATGTTGCATGCTATAATTCTGTTGTAAAAAGAATATCAGCACAGGGCATTGAAATCTGGGAATCACTTGAGATTGTACAAAAATGATTGGACTCAATGAATTGAATTGCTGAGTTAAACTTTGTGTTCTAGTAAACATGTCCTTCATAATTCATTCAAAAAAATATTCATAAATATTACGCAAGGGTTAAAAAGGATTTTTGGGAATGGTTTCTCCTCAACTGTACTAGTTCTGTTGTGAATTTTGTTAATTCAACATTTATAACTGATATCTGATATATTTTATTATACTAAGTAGTATACAAATTCTCTAAAAGTAATTTTGATTTTATTTTTGTAAAAAGGGACTTAGATTAAAATGGCAACATTTCATTTTTTCCTTGACAGCTTCTTGATCAGTTTCATGGTGGATGCACGAGGTGGAGCCATGCGGGGCTGCCGCCACCCTGGCGTACGCATTATTATTCCTCCAAGAAAATGCTGCATGCCAACTCGTATCACATGCCGCCTGGTGAAGAAAGAAAAACTGACCAAGCCGCCCCCAATGTTAGAAGGAGAAGGCTTGGCGGCTAGGGTTCTTGAAATGGGGCCAGCTGGAACTAAATTTTTAGGGTATGTTCACATTCATTAAAACAGATAAATATGCCATATATGAGAAAATAAGTAATGCACAGTAATTATTTAGTTATAAAATAAAATGTATTTATACTTATCCCATAGTACAGGGAACCAGAAAAATAAAACCCTTGAGATTTTTGTCAGTAATTATTGAAATTAAAAGAGCACAGGTAATAGATTAATAAGAGAAAAAGAACAAGGGCTTGTTTATTTATTTTTATTCATTTTTAGTAGAACAAAAAATTGAAAATCAACCTTATGGCTATTGCCATCTAAGGATGATTGTATTACATCAAAAAACAAATCTACATAAAACATGGTCTGGTATTGGACATTAAGGCTATTCCCAGTTTTTTGCACCTTTTGAATTACAATTGAGCCATTTTTCCTGAAGGGTTACACTAGTTTTCTTTACCCATTGTTTAAACCAACTGAATGTGAAAAAAATATTAAAAAATCATAACAGAGTTCTAGGGCTAAAGGCATCTTACTACTTACTAGGCTTACAGCTAGGACTTAGCCAACTTAGACCACCAAAAAAAAACACTTTTATTAATAATCAAATTAATCTATAGTGATTTAATTTGTTGAAATTTAGAATATAGACTATTATGTTTCATTAGCTTAAAATTTAAGATGTTTGATTAATTTTAATATGCAATATTATCAACATATATAATTACCGTGAGTTTGTTTGTTTGTTTATTAAATATATATATAAGTTTGTTCGCTATAGGCTCCCAAGCCGTTTGACTAATCGGGACAAAAGTTAATTGTAGAAATCGGAAACATACTACAAAAGATCATTTTATTTTATGACTTATAATCATGAATGTGTTGATTTTAAAAAATCCAAAATGTTATATCTATCTATGCAAATAAATATAACAGTACATAAAAATGGCCATTTCCGTTCATTTACTATGTTGAACGCGAGAAATACTATGTTGAACGCGATGGTGTTATCGGGTTTTCCCAATTCTGCTGTTATTTTATGTGGCGAGACCTTTTTTTAAAAGTTACGCACCACAATTTTGCTTGGAGAGTTTGAATGGTGTACTTTACAAAAAAATACTAGCGTATGACGTAATGTCTTTTTCTTTTTTCATTAAAGATGTTTGCATTATCCTTTTAAGTAAAAGTAACCAAATGTTTTAATTATTTAATGGATTCACGTCGCTATTGAGAACATCCTTTAATAGGCCACTATATACATTCTATAAATTAAATGATACGAATTATAAAGGACAAGTTATAAATGATTACTTTTAAATACCAGAGCTTGACAGCAACAAATTGTGTGCATGTGCCAGTGTCAGGGCAACCGGACACAATATAGAATAACAAAAATTAAATACCGAAAAAAATCGTTCTCCACTTTAGTTTTTATTCTTTTGAAATATTAATCACTACGTTTTTTTTTATTATTTTCCTTTTTACTGTTAGGTATTTGTGTTTTTTGTTTTTCTTTTAGATAGTATATTAGTGTTAATTTAATATTATTAATAACAAGTCACTTCATACAACTGTTCGCTACTTTTTGATGCTGAATTAAAAAGTCTCTAAGAAAACCCGGATGAGCCTATCGGCTCTTGTGTCCAGGGCGTAACGCTTAGGATTGAGCAATCTCTGTCCGTGCTCCAGCCACCCCACGACACGCCGAAGGCTTGGCCTTCCGTGTAACAGGTAAGGTTTTCGAAGGCCAGCGATCGTTCACTGCGGTTCCCATAAAGATCATTATCGTGGTGGCTCGCCCGTATACCTGCACTGTCACCCGGTAGCATAAATACTATACTATTAGTACAGACATCCAGGCACTGGGTGGTTCTCGAGACAGGATTGCAGCGAACTTTGCTTCCTCTCCACCAAGACCCCATGGCCTCTCGGCAGTGCAATGGATCTCGGACCCGCTGCGGGGGCTGTCCCCCATGCGTTCGCCCGCCGGTGTATTCTTAATGGGAATGTATCGCCGGTTTACATACTACGCCAGTCTTTGAGGCCCATGGGTACAGTAGTACCAGAAGTTTGACAGCAACAATTCTTATACATAAGCCAGGGTCAGGGCAACCAAAAGCAATGAAAAAGAACAAAAACTTAATACAGAAAAGAAACGTTCTTACTCCAGTTTGTATTGTAATAGTCTTTTTTCTTTCTCTTTTAACAAAACACATTGTAGTCATTCGTTTATCCGTCATTTTGACGGGCATAACCACTAGTAACATAATAAAGGTCTAATAACACTATGGGTTACACCTAATGGACAAGTGTAAAACGCATTAATATTCTGTATAACAGGAGTGCCTGTAACATATAAAATAATGTTTCTTTCCTATAACCTCAGCCCTGTTCTGCTTGAAGTTCCCCACTTTGCTTCACTACGTGGCAAAGAGCGTGAGGTTGTTATCCTGCGCAGTGACAACGGAGAGACCTGGTATGAGCACCCAATGCAGGCTACAGAGGATGCAGTGGCTGAAGCCTTAGGCAGTAGTGCAGAAGGTGGGTTACATATAGTGCAGCTTACATTTTGCATACATGGAAAAATTATTATTAGATTATTATTTAGACATACTTAATAAATAACATTTTTTTGATTTTCAGAACTAAGTAGGGCACATTTTGTTACTTTTAACTTAACATTTTTAGCTACTAAATAAAAGTTATAAACATATATATATACCTTCGTAATTTTAATCTATTTAAACCTGTATAAATACCTTTGTTATTTTATCTACTAAAGGATATATAAATAGTATATATATCCTCAGAACTAGACAGTGAAGAAGATCTTTCTACCAAACGCATCAAGAGGATTCTGACCACTGACCTACCCATGTACTTTGCCCTGGTGTCACGTGTGACCAGGGTGAAACAAGAAAGTACAGTCATTGGCACAGAAGGTGGTGTCCTCAGTTCAAACGTGGTACCCCAAGTTCAGGCTGTCTTCCCAGAGGGAACTCTCAGGAGACCAATCCCTGTTGGCTTACAGGTGAGAAATGTTTAGGAAATATTTAGACTTCTATAGTTACAGGTTCTTTGTTCTATTAAGTAACTTTATCCAGGAAAAGTTGTGTTCATACACAAAATATTGAAAATTCCAATACTTTCTATCCTAATAAATCTTAACAAATAAAATTTTTATGGAAACACCAGCAATATTAAGATCTAAATATTTTATGTTGCTGACACATTTCAACATTAGGGCTTACTCATCTATTTTTCAATATAATGTGCTACTAAAATTATTTCCTAGCAAATGAATACAGTTCTACAGATTTGGTACGGTTTACTATTGAGTCATAAATTGTGAAAATAGTAAAGGCAAAATTAGATCCATACTAATGTTTTTTTTATAAAGTGTGTCATACAATAATATCAGCTTAGTCAGTTGAAATAAGACAAACCAGGCAGTTAACTGTTAATAACAAAGTTTAACAATTTCTTCATCTTACATAATGATTCCTGTAAAGATATATTGTGTGAGTTTTAGGGCTCAAATTAAAATGTATTTTGTGAGCATTCATTTAAAAAAAAAAGAAAGAACCTTGTTTTTTGATTTGGCTTGGGAAGAAGAATTAAACTGAAATGTATTATTTCTACATTTTTTAGCCTCCAAAAGGGCGTAAGGCCAAGAGGGTAAAATTTGATGACTTGTAGGGACTTGGTGCAGATTTGCCCTAAATGTTGAAAGGAGATGATTGTCAAGCAATTGTGTGCTTCTAAATTGATGATCATCTTGATGTGTTGCTGTGGAAGCAATCATCAGTTTGATTGTTTCTTTTAGTGTTGTGCTAGTCAAACATTTTTGTTTTTGTTTTGGTAACATTTACTTCTGTTGTCAGCATGCATCACATTGTCCTTATGTTCTGTTGTCTTTTCTAATTGCAAGATGTGATTAGCGTTACAAAGACAAAACTTTATCCAAAAAAACGGCTAAGTCTCTACTGTAATATTTATTTTTTTTCAGTATTATTCACTGATATGAACTGATTCTGTTTTTTGGCCTTTTTTTAAACTCTTACCCTTAATGACAGTTAGGCAGCTAGCCATGAGATAAACCATTGATTTCTTATTGCTCTGCAAAGTGGCCGAGCGGAAGCGCATTCAAATGATTATCCGAAGGTTATGGGCTCAAATCCTGTTGCAGGTTTGGATTTTTTCCTGGGACTTGAGGGTGCCCCTGAGTCTACCCAGCTCTGATGGGTACCTGACACATGTTGGGGTGAAGTAAAGGCGGCTGGGTATTGTGCTGGCCACACATTCCCTCGTATGCCGTGGCCATAGAAACTGGTGAATGTCGCCTCACCAGCCCTATGAACATTTTGGGCCGAAGAGTACTTTACTTACCTACTGCACCCATTAATTAATTTTGTTTTGCAGTTTGTATACAGCTCCTTTGTTGCGACTTTGATCTCAACTGTGTGATCTGTGGACATATTTCATAGTTCTTTTTTGTTTTAAAGAACAATGTTGATATCTTTACTGTTGAAAGTAATTGTACTATTTTGGCACTTTTTGCAAACAGGCATTCTTAGATCTTTTTTTATCCTCTGTATTCTGTAGCATTGTACCTCGTTAAATATTGTATATGGTTGAATTCTTCTTTTATATTGAGTGCCATAACATGACTCAGATGAGAACTTTTTTTATTGCAAAGATACATTTTTAATGAAGTATTTTTAAAGAATTTACATTACCTTTTTTTCCTCCAGACAAGAATTTTTTTCAAAAGTAGTTCTGAAATTAAAGGAAATAGCTTCTCTATACAATTGATAGAATTAAGGAAAAAGCTTCTCTATACAATTGATAGAATTAAAGGAAGTAGCTTCTCTATACAATTGATAGAATTAAAGAAAATAGCTTCTCTATACAATTGATAGAATTAAAGAAAATAGCTTCTCTATACAATTGATAGAATTAAAGAAAATAGCTTCTCTATACAATTGATAGAATTAAAGAAAATAGCTTCTCTATACAATTGATAGAATTAAAGAAAATAGCTTCTCTATACAATTGATAGAATTAAAGGAAGTAGCTTCTCTATACAATTGATAGAATTAAAGAAAATAGCTTCTCTATACAATTGATAGAATTAAAGAAAATAGCTTCTCTATACAATTGATAGAATTAAAGAAAGTAGCTTCTCTATACAATTGATAGAATTAAAGAAAATAGCTTCTCTATACAATTGATAGAATTAAAGAAAATAGCTTCTCTATACAATTGATAGAATTAAAGGAAGTAGCTTCTCTATACAATTGATAGAATTAAAGAAAATAGCTTCTCTATACAATTGATAGAATTAAAGGAAGTAGCTTTTCTATACAATTGATAGAATTAAAGAAAATAGCTTCTCTATACAATTGATAGAATTAAAGGAAATAGCTTCTCTATACAATTGATACAATTAAAGAAAATAGCTTCTCTATACAATTGATAGAATTAAAGGAAGTAGCTTCTCTATACAATTGATAGAATTAAAGGAAGTAGCTTCTCTATACAATTGATAGAATTAAAGGAAGTAGCTTCTCTATACAATTGATAGAATTAAAGGAAGTAGCTTCTCTATACAATTGATAGAATTAAAGGAAGTAGCTTCTCTATACAATTGATAGAATTAAAGAAAATAGCTTCTCTATACAATTGATAGAATTAAAGGAAATAGCTTCTCTATACAATTGATAGAATTAAAGAAAATAGCTTCTCTATACAATTGATAGAATTAAAGGAAATAGCTTCTCTATACAATTGATACAATTAAAGAAAATAGCTTCTCTATACAATTGATAGAATTAAAGGAAGTAGCTTCTCTATACAATTGATAGAATTAAAGGAAGTAGCTTCTCTATACAATTGATAGAATTAAAGGAAGTAGCTTCTCTATACAATTGATAGAATTAAAGGAAGTAGCTTCTCTATACAATTGATAGAATTAAAGGAAGTAGCTTCTCTATACAATTGATAGAATTAAAGAAAATAGCTTCTCTATACAATTGATAGAACAGCTTTCCTTAGAAAATAAAATCTGATTATTTACTTTTTCACTTATCTATATTTTTTCTAAAGCATTTTCAGTGATCCTGTTTCTTTAACTTTGTAAATATTTACTTTCAACCATGTGCCATATATTAACTTCTTGATGCCATAAACTATTTTATTTGACTACGTGTATTGCTATAGGCCTACACATCTTTTTTATATTGGTGAAGTTAATTGGTCCCATCGAACATAAAACATTTATCATAAAGTCTATTGCAACTTGTTAAAAAAAAGACTCATTAAAAAAACTCATTCCATGCCAACTCACGATATATCGTGAGTCTCATTTTCTATATTTATTTTGGTTCCCAGTGCATCTAATCCAACTTTTTATTGTCTAAAGGGAAAGATAACTCTTCTAACTTCCTTTCTGCTTGTTTTAATTTCGGTTTTTAAATAATAATGACAATTTTTAATCGATTTCTGTTTAAACTTTTGTACACAAAGCATAGCCACGCCTACTCGAAATGTTTCTAGGCCTTGGAACTCGTCAAATTCGCTATTAAAATAACTTTTATTGCTAATTATTAATTTCTATGGATCAGATAATAACTTTAAATCATAAAAAAATGGTTTTGAGGACTGTCGGTTTATTTACTAATTAAAGATTCCGACATTCGTGGTTAGGCCTAGGCCTATGTAAACTATATAGAAATGTATAAGATAGGCGATTGCTGGCTGATTCTAACATTACAAAAATGCGTATAACTCAGTAACTACATGGTATATTTTCAAAATTCAAAATGCATTTTGATCTGGAATAGATATACTTTTAGTGGTTTTAAACCGAATAGGATATCTGCTACGCATACCATATAAAAATCTGTTAAGATCGATTTTTTTGCTCCTTTTGTTTTAAACAAAAAATTTGATCTCTAAAAATTACTAATAAAGATGTAACTATTATTCTAATATTGTTTTAACTTCTACTTGTTATTATTTCCTCTTTAATTTCCTTTAATTTAATATGAAATACAGGTATCTTACTAAACAAATACCTTTAGAAATCTATGAATAAATAAGGGCACCCTAAAAATAATTCTAGCGGCTTAAAAATGGTCTGGCACAAACACGGTAAATCCCCCGGCACAGAATGAGTTAGACCTTATTTACTTAGATGAAAAAAGAAGATACATGAGAGCTACAGCACACATTAACAGAGTTTTATTGTTTGATGTTTTCTACAGTGATTTAAAAATAAATTATTGTTGCATGCTTGCATACTTCCTATTCTTGTTACCTTCTGGACATTTCTTGATAGCATTCAGCTTTATGTCTACTCACTGCCAATATCTAGTTTGTTCATTTAATATGATCTGTAAACTCTAGTCATCGTCATGTGGCCAGCTGCTTAGACTCTAAAGTTAGTTTTCACAGTTAATGATGTAGAATCATTTTCTGTTCCTTAAATCTCAACTTTTTTGTCTGTCTTTAAAAAAAAATAATAAAAAAATTTATGAATGAGAATAGTGTCCCGGTTAATTGTTTAAATTTTATTGTTGGATGTTTGGTTGTGATAAATGAGTATTTCTTCAACAAGCTTCAGCACAAATGCTTGTTAGTTTTTTCTCTGTTAGAGTAATAATTGTTGAAAGTTCATGATCTTGGAATAAAAATGTTTGTAATAAAACAATGTGAGTAATGTGAGTTTTTTTTTTATAATTTATATCATGTTTTGAAACTGTGTGTGGTCTATGTGTTAATTAAACCTGTGTGAGTATGATTCACTTGTTGGTTGAAGCTGACATTCTATTTATTGCAGGCCATCTATCTATTGGTTTATCAAAGCCATCAATAGTAGAGAAATGAAATCCAACAAAGCTCTGCAGACACTTGTTCCACTGTCATTGTGTCTTGTCTACTCCTAAGTAGCTGCCATTAACATTCTGTTGATATTCTTGTTGACATTTTCTCTCCTCCCCACCATTTGCACCCCAACTCTAGGCACAACCTATTGCCCCAGAGCTGGTTGCCAAACTGCTAGGCAACCGTGTGGCAGTCAGCCCCATTGTAACTATAGAGCCGAGAAGACGCCAGTTCCACAAACCCATAACCTTGACCATCCCTGTGCCCAAAGCTGCCCAGAAGGGAATGATCAACCAGTACGGTGGTGAGCGGCCCACCCTCCGACTGCTCTTCAGCCTTGCAGGTAGGTCTTTCATTCTAGGTGTTTTATGACAAGTTGTGTATCTTTGAATGCTGTCCAGGTTTATTTTCACTCATGTAACAAACACTCATTTTTTCATGCCTATATTAAGAAATAAACTTTGCCTAAACTATATAACATCATAACTGTAAAAGTTTAAATACAGCTAATGCCAATCACATCTAAGCAAAATCTTGCCTTGATTTGTAACTTGGAAACAATTTGTTTTCAAATTACTGTCTATATTTTGAATGTGTAAACATCCACTGTCCATGTCATGTGTGTATGTGTAGGGACTTGGCCGGTATCTTCAGTGCTGTGTAAACTTGTTTTGTTTGAAAAGATTCTTGTGATATGCATTCCATGAGTATTAGATCTTGAGAGTAGTTATCTTTTGTTTCAAAATTATTCCATGGCACAAAGTTGTCTGACATGGTGTGTGTAGTGTTGATAAAAAAAATGACTCAATTAGAATAATGTGAGATAAATCTATGGGGTTTTATTTTGTTGACAAAATCAATAATATTGTTGATATTGGATTTCAATATGTTTTAGTATATTGGTAAGGTTACTTCTCTTGACTAATAACTTTGACAATGTTCTTGTTAGTGATAAAAAAAACAATCAAATTTAGGCAATGAGCTAATAAAAAAACTCTTTAGTACTTGTGTGTGTGTATGTACAGCTTCTCCATTGTCTTGTCATGTGTAGTACCAGCTGAAACAATATTTCATTTGTTCTCTTCCCAGCATCTTCATGTAGGAATCTTTAAGTTAACTTTTTCTTCATTTTCTTTTCATGGGTTTTTTTTAAATATTTTTTTATATAGATATTTGTACATATATATAATATTATTGGCCTTTTAAATTGCTTAAACACCTTGTGTAATCTAATTTGGTTTCACAGTTGGACTCTTTGTTTCTTATGATTCTTTGTTTCTTATGATTCTTTGTTTCTTATGACTCTTTGTTTCTTATGACTCTCTCGTCATGAGCTACCTTGTTGTCTTCAGTATATCCATCATTTTTTATCCGCCCTCCCTCCCCTTTGTTTATATGCATGGCTAAGATTTGTTTCTTCCAACAATAAATATTTTTTCCTTATTCAATTTCTGTCCCACTCTCTCTTTGATAATTGTTTCAATTCAAATTCATCAAGTCATTTCTGTACAAAGAAAGAGGTCAATAATAGAGAAATAATGTCTAGAATAGCCTACTGAAGGCCATTGCTTGTTTTTATTTTTGTTTTCTTGACTCGCAAATTTGGCCGTTTGGATATTTTGTATTGAGCATCTATTGGTCAGCTTATTGTACTTGGCTACATTCAAATTTATAGTGATCAGCATTTATTTATAAATGTTTCACATCCATGTGGATGAAAGATAATTTAAAAAAATGAAATGTTTAACAGATATTCTCACATATGGTGTGTGATATTTATACATTTGTTCATTTGTGTACATTTGAATTGAGCCATTTGAATGTAATATTTAAAGTGTTTGTGAACTCTATCCACCTTTCTATCTCTATCTCCCTCTATTTTTTTTTTTTGTACAAAACTTTTCTGTACGGCTGCTAGGCAACAACTCCCACGGCCGAGGTAAACGAAAGCTTGTTTGGTCAAATTATTTATGTTGTCTTTATGAGAGCTTTGAATTTTTTTTCTTTTTGGTGCTTTATGTGGAAAAAACAGTCATTGCTAAATGTAAATATATTTATACTTTGCAAATAGATACACTATTTTGTACTTCATGATGTAAATTGAAATACTAGATCAATGTACACACAAAACAGTCCTACCATTGGATTTGGTTTCAAAATGGATATTTCTTTGGTTTTTGTTCTTTTAACAACTTTTTTTGCATGTGTACTTAGTTGAATTAGTTTATATAGATAGTTTTTAGGCTCTTAGTTTTTCTTTATTTTATTATTTTTTAAAGATTTTGAATGTGTAGACACTTATTGTGGTTAACACATGGGCTTATTCCATGGCTAGGCCACAACAAAGTAACATCACATACTGAATCAGCTTCACAGTTTCTAGTGCTTTTTTTTTTTTAAGTATTAGTACCGGGTACTGTTTTTTTAACTATTCCTTTTTTTTTTCATGAATGTAATTCTTAATTTGAATTTTTAAAAAAAAACTTTTCTCTATTAAAAACTGTAGTGATATAGAACTCATCACTGATTCTGTCAGTCAGGTTGGGTTAGCTCAGAAATCTGATAACATTTCTTTTTGAGTTTCAAGAAAAGTAATATTCTTTTAACTAATTCAAACTTGTATTTAATAGTCATTGAAGATTTTCTGTCAATAATTTAAGGAATAAAATTATAAGGACCACTACATATATGGCTTAGAGTTTGGAAATCTTAAATAATCTATTAACTTAACAAGAATAGTTTTATGAAATAATATTGTAACTTCTTTTAAAGCATAGTTTCTTTTTTTTTATATAGATAAATGTGTGTGTATATATTTATATAGATAATAGACTGAATAATATTGAATAAAATTCATATTTTTAAAATAATATACTTTTCTACCTTTATCTATCATTTATCAGACAAGAACATTTATAATTATTACATTAATACTGTGCTTAACTAACCTTGTATCTATTACAAGTAAATTTATCCTGTTTAAAATATTCACATTTTGCAGATTATATATTACACTGGTAATGTTATAAATAACAGCACACGTTCAATGTATAAGATGAGCATTTTTTTTATGTTGACCTAGTGCACGTGTTGATGAAGTTGTTAAAACTCTTCTTTCAGCTGACCCAAATCCAGCAGTTTGGGAAGATGTGACTGACAGCAAACCCATGACTCTGGTGGATGACTGTGTTTCATTTACTACTAAAGTTTCAGCCAGGTAAACATTTCACTTCTGTCACCACACTTGTTTTTATAATATTACAAGATACAAACCTGGTAGATGGGTAACAGTCATTTTTTTCAAAGTAACTGATGTCATGCACATTTTAGTTTTTAACATCAATTGTATAGACATCACATTGAGTTAGTATAGTTTACATCATCCAGTTGTAGAGATTTGCATACTGTTCAAATCTTTAAAATAATCTTTAAATAATCAAATAAAACTGTAAAAATGAATTTATTAATGCTGAATGGATCAGTTTTAATTTAATTTTTTTAATGAAATTTTCAATAAATATATTAATTTACATGACAACATAACATCATTGCTCAATATTATGTTTTCTTTTCCTCTTTTGATATTAAACCCATAATTTGTTATTGTTTTTTTTTCTTTTGTTTGATTCGCCCCTAAGGTTTTGGCTGATTGATTGTCAAAATGTAGCTGAAGCAGCTCAGATGGCATCAATTCTATACCAAGAGGCTGTCACTGTTCCCTACATGGCCAAGTTTGTGGTGTTTGCTAAACGAGACTCTCCCGAGGAAGGCAAACTGAGAATCTTTTGCATGACTGATGACAAAGATGACAAGACCCTGGAGAAACAAGAAAAGTTTTATGAAGTGGCAAGAAGCAGAGATATTGAGGTTAGAAATATAAATTAAGCTAGTGTTAGAATTATTTTACCAGCATTCTTTGTCATGTGACTGGATGGTGTACCAGAGCCTTCCCAACTCTAACAGGTACCTCACAAGCTAGGAATAGTTAAGGCTTCTGGTCCTTGTGCAGGCCACACAATCCCCTTGTATGCCATGGCCACACAAAAATGGAGGCTGCTTAACTAGACCCATTTAACTTATGAATAGAAACCCATATGGGAGTTATTTGATAACATTAAGACAGTTCTTGTCAGTGCTTCAGTGTAAATTGTTCTCTTTCTACAGGTCCTTGAAGGGCGACCTCAATTTGTGGAGATGGCCGGAAATCTGATTCCTGTGACCAAGTCAGGTGACCAGCTCCACGTTAACTTTCGAGCTTTTAGAGAAAACAGACTGCCTTGCACTGTTAAGATAAGAGATCAGGTATGTTTTCTTACTGTATTCATTCTTACATTCAAACTTGCTCAATAAATTCACTACATACAGACATTAGAGTAGAAAGTAGAAATTATTTTTTAAAATTTAATTTTGAGGAATCAAATGTTGGATTATGTCATTATTGAAAATTGCTATGGCAACAGAGGAAAATTATTGTCTCATGGATAAAAATTGTATACACTGTCACTGAATGAAAGTATGTATTAGGCAGGGCTGTATAGTCGGCGGTAAATCTCACGACTTCGACTTTAAACAGGGTTTTGAATGTAAACTTTTTTCGACTTTTAGTTAAGTGGTCGGTTTATCATTATTTGACTGCAGTTCTACCTACCCTAATTTCTAATGCTAAAAATGTATTGTAAAAGTATTAACTTGCTTTATTTATTATATTAGCGACTTCAATATCAATACATTTTGAAGTGGAACCGCCAAATTCTCTCTTTGTCTTAGCATTTTCTCATCGGTAATGTCGATTCTTTTATGTCGCCGAACCCTAATATCTCGAGCACAAAAGAGGGCCAAATTTGCCACTTATTCACTTATCGTTGGTTATCTCGATCCCCATGACCAATCGCCAGCTTTTAATTGCATTTTCATACATGGATTTCTAGCTTGGGTACTAGCCTGTCTTTAATTTGTTTGGGATGTATAATATACACATGATATGTGTTGTTATGGTCTTTGCAAACCTTGCATAGCGTTACAAGTTGAGCTTCGAAGGTTTGTTTACGGCATTTACAACTAGGCCTAGGACTAAGACATGCTCTAGCGTTTAGCTATTGAAGCACGCATACTATTCCTTCAAAAGCCTTGCAATTTTATATAAAGCATTATATTTAATTCTCACAGTGTGCTAATTAATGTAAAATCAGTTGAAATCAAATGTTTGCCACAAAAAGAAAATAGAGGTGTAAAAACATGGCGGAAAAGTTTAACATTGACCTCGCGTTACTAGGAATTGAAGTACTGTGGGATTGTCGCGCAAAAACTGATTGGTCGGTACACGCGTCATTTACTAAAATTAGAACGACCCAGTTCTTCGGTAGTTTTGGGTTCATTGAGAAAAAAATTATCGTGTGAATCTCGTAGAAAGAATGTTTATACTGTTGGACTATATCGAGTCTCTTAAAAATACCGGTAAAAACTATTCAAATACATAACAGTAAGGCGAAGCAAAAAAACAAAAACAAAATTAAATTAAACAACACGCAGACATGCCTACCGTTCCGCTTTTGGCGTATTTGTTCCGTTTTTTTTAAACAAAAAACCACACTTTGTTCCGCCGTTCCGCATTTTACTAGTTTTGTTACGCCAAATCGGAAAGTTTGGGTTCTTCATGTGTTGAAAGATATTTCGTGTCTAGGTTGATAAAACAAAGGCACAAATAAGGTCACAATGCGATAATTATCATGACTTGGGTTTTCTGGGTTTATTAAAATAGATATTCTGGGCTTTTCTGACATTTTTTGCGGTATTACGCGTGTTTGGCAATGAATTTTCTTTTCTTTTACAGTATTGCTAATATTGTGAATATATCTAAACGTCCTGACTCAGAAAGTTTTAAAATGACTTGTTCAAACTGTAAAAAAAAACTAATTCAGTGTTACAGTTATAGGAAGGAATATTTAGAGGAGTTTATTCAGCAAAGAAAAACATGTGAATTTAATGTTCTCTGTAGGCCTACACTAGATCTAGATCCATTGCGAATTGTCTGTAAAACGTAGGCCTACCTACATTTTAAATAGCTAATGTTGTTGTTTTTTTTGTTTTAAAAAATTGTTAGATAAAGAGTGTTCCACTTTTTTGTTGAAAAATCCTCTTTTTCATCAAGATTGTTCCTCTTTTTAGTCCTTAGGGGTAGGCATGTCTGAACACGATTTAAAATGCTTTAATTTAAGAAAAAGGAAGTGGTTTGATAAATATATAAGCTATATTTTGTTATACTTTTCTTCAACTTATTGTAAAGTCGTAATTTGTTTTTTTAAATGCCAACTTCGACTTTGAAATTGACTTTCTCTAAAATCTCGACTTCTCGACTTTGACTAACGACATCGACTATACAGCCCAGGTATTAGGTCAATGCGAATGATCATAGATTGAAAATTCCTCTTTTATGCCAACAGAGGAAAGTTATTGTCTCACTAAATGAAAAGTCTGTATTATGTCAATGAATGAAAAGTCTGTATTATGTCAATAAATGAAAAGTCTGTATTATGTCAATGAATGAAAAGTCTGTATTATGTCAATGAATGAAAAGTCTGTATTATGTCAATGAATGAAAAGTCTGTATTATGCCAATCATTGAAATGTCTGTATTATGTCAATGAATGAAAAGTCTGTATTATGTCAATGAATGAAAAGTCTGTATTATGTCAATGAATGAAAAGTCTGTATTATGCCAATCATTGAAATGTCTGTAGTATGTCAATGAATGAAAAGTCTGTATTATGTCAATGAATGAAAAGTCTGTATTATGTCAATGAATGAAAAGTCTGTATTATGTCAATGAATGAAAAGTCTGTATTATGCCAATCATTGAAATGCCTGTATTATGTCAATGAATGAAAAGTCTGTATTATGTCAATGAATGAAAAGTCTGTATTATGCCAATCATTGAAATGTCTGTATTATGTCAATGAATGAAAAGTCTGTATTATGTCAATGAATGAAAAGTCTGTATTATGTCAATGAATGAAAAGTCTGTATTATGTCAATGAATGAAAAGTCTGTATTATGTCAATGAATGAAAAGTCTGTATTATGTCAATGAATGAAAAGTCTGTATTATGTCAATGAATGAAAAGTCTGTATTATGTCAATGAATGAAAAGTCTGTATTATGTCAATGAATGAAAAGTCTGTATTATGTCAATGAATGAAAAGTCTGTATTATGTCAATGAATGAAAAGTCTGTATTATGTCAATGAATGAAAAGTCTGTATTATGTCAATGAATGAGAAGTCTGTATTATGTCACTACTCAGGATCAAGAGCCCAGTGCTCGTGTTGCCTTCATGAAAGAACCTAAAGTTGCCAGGGGTGAAGCACCACAGACACCCATCTGTAACCTCAACATTAGACTTCCAGATATGGTTATGGTAGGTTACTTTCCTCTATTTACAATTTAGAATTTTAGTAGTAGTCAACTTACAAATGGTGCTACGTAAAAAAAAAATGATTTTACAGAAGTCTACTTTTTACGTCATAATTTAACATCTTTTGTTATTGGCGCACTTAAAAACTTTCTTATAAAGCTAAGCATATCAATAATATAGTCTTGAAGGGAGTGGACTTAACTCATTAAAGAAAAAATACATCTTTTGAAAGTAGACTACTAATTTGAAGCATACTGGCTAGAGTAAAATTTGAACTATAGGCTAATTATTTTCAATTTTTTATTGTTTAAATATATGGATTAAGTTATATGATGCATGAACACACACTAAGGCTAAATTTACTAACAGTCCTCTGATTATTTTAGTCTGATTCAGGAGAACTAGATCCAGACAAAACAGCTGAAATTAGAAAACGTCATGACTTCCTGCGTGGTCAAGGATTTGGTAAGATTAATTTTATTAACCCTTCTGTACCGACCTACTTATTTGCGATGTATACCTTCAGTCCCAGCCATTATTTTACTAATTATTCCCTCCATCCCAGACATTATTTCAGAATGGCTGAAACATCAATAGGGTTCCAAAATTATTTTTTTACTTTTTTTGTTGGTAAAAATAGATGATAAAACGAAGAGAGTGAATTGCTAGAAACAAATAACCTACCTTAATAGAATAATCTAATTCATAAAGTAATTGTATTCATTTGTAATAATAATCCATAAGAAAAAGTCTCATCAACATGTATCGCCACAATAACAAGGACCGCACTTTCAATTTAAAAAAAAAAAATTAATAATTGGTCAATTTTCATAATTTAAAAAGCAAAATAAAATTCAACTTTTCATCTATTGAATAAATATTCTGCCCAAGACTTTGGTGAAAGGTCAAATCCTTTATTTTGATCTTTAAATAGACACCCTTCCTTATAAGGGAAATATAAGTGGCTGGGATTCCAGGAAATTTTGTATTTGGAGGGAAATGTATGTGTCCGGGTTTGAGGGAGAGAAATAGTTTGAGCAAAATATACGCGACCGGGGCTGTAAGGGTTAATCTGTTGTTATTTATAAATACTATATAATTAATTTACAGGCTGTAGATGTTATTTGCATAATAAAAGTTGTAGTTTTAATTTAACAAGCTGCCAGATTTAACAAATAAAAGGAAAATGTTTCCCACTGTTTATTGTCTACTTGAACAGGACTTGGTTAGTCTCATGTTGTCTTCCAGTAACTATTTTCTGTCAAAAAATGTATAGCCAAGTTTCTATCAGCTTTCATATTGCTGATGAAATCCAAGTATTCATCAATAATTGTGTTGCCCAGATGTTCTCTTAAGGGCTTGTTCCTTTGTTTGTTACAATAATGTCAAGCTGTTATTTTGATTCTAGGTATTCCCAAAAATTTCTAGCATGTTGTTTATTCTTATCATAGTTTTATTTTTCCATTATTTCAGTTATTCAGGACACTGTGAATCGTGCAGAGATGAAACTTTCGGACATTGCGGACACGGTTCAGGGTGACTGGGTGATGTTGGCACAGCAGCTTCACATCTCCATTTCGGACATCAACCACTTCAAGAATGATTACAAAACAGTAGGAGACCAAGCTTTGGCCATGCTTCATTTTTGGTTACAAAAGAATGGAGAAAAGGCAACAGGTAAAAAAGCATTGTTAAAAACTTTTAATAACTGATTAAGTCTTTAAAAAATAAATTATATAAACCAATGCAATATCCATTTATGAGCAGCTTCTAATTTAGTCCTAGCTATCCAAGGGTTAATGTATGGAAACAAAAGTAGGCAAACTAGATGGCTATTTCATTGGTTTGTCTTTAAAAAACTTTAAAAGGCTTTTTTGATTGCATGAGAAAAATACAATGGCTTCTTTTATGACAGAACATTTTTTAATTGAATAATTGTAACATTCAACAAACTGTTCATTGTGCTGCTTATCTAACCACAGTTTTATTTTTCTTCACTTCATTTCAAACTTTATAATGTTTCAGTTAAGAAAATTACCCTTTTCATTTCTATGTTTGATAAATTAAACATTGAACCCAATTTTGTTTTCTGTCATATTCAGTTCAGAGGTATATTCAGAAATTCTACAATTTTAGAATAAACATGTATCAGTATAAATGTGTCAAATGTATTAGTCCTCTGACTATGTGTCCATCTCTTGATTTATTTCATGTAACATTTGTTCCTTGTGTAATAACTGCTTTTCCCTCTCTCTCTCTCAGGAAATGAATTAGAGAATGCCCTCCGCAGGATCAATCGTGACGATGTTGTCAGAAAGTGTATGTACAACGTTGAGAGAGTTGATGATGAGGCAGAGATAAGAGTTGCAAGAACAATCATTGATCAGGCTGGTTAGTACTCAACTTTTGAATTGCAGTTAAACATGTTTATCAAGCTAGAGAATGGGAACATATGGGAAAGAATTGTTAATGCCCTATAGCCCCACTGGGTGTTGATAAAGGCAAAGAAGATAAAATCCCAGTCAACATTTCTTTCTCTGTCTGTCCAGAACACTCAGTGCCATCTGGAAAACCCAGGGTGTTTTTGCGATACACCAAAAGAATGCACCCAAATGTTATAGTAATAAATGTACATAATGTAGTGTGGAGAGTTGCTAGAATAGACTTTGACCAAATAACTAGTGTTATGACATTATATCTGTACATTATTCATTTAATTTATATAGACTGATCAAATCTTACACCCTCACTCACTCTTTCTTTATCCACCATTTTGACCAATACAACAAAATTGATAAAAGATAAAAAAAACTATAACTTTCTCTCTTTCCCTCAATATCCTCAATATCCTCTTTTTCTTATTCCCTTCTCCCTCTATTTAATGAGTAAAACTTCTAGTTTAAAAGAATGATTCAGGTCTTGGGAGTGTTAGGAAATCAGTAAAAAAACAAATTATTTACCTAAACGAATCTTACAATCTCAGAAAGTGAGAAAGAAAATTTGTGAATGGTGAAAAAAAGCCTGCTGATTTAATTGAGAATGTTTTTTTTATTAAAATTGTACTGTTCTGTAATGTACTCTTTAATAACAGAATATCACAATGTTTTTCTAGATACCCTGAAGCGTGGTATGTCTCTTGATGTCCAGTATGATGAACAAGACATGATTAAGGTCAGTTCAGTTGGAATTTTCGCTAGTGATGAAAACATCTCCCCCATGATTTTATTTTTTGTACATAGTCCAAATATATTTAGTAAAAGATATTTTATTTCCTGTATAGAGTTAAAAAATTGAGGTTTGAAGAGTTAATTGAAAATGAAAACAACTCTTAATACAAGTTACAGAGTATTTTGTCATACTTGAACCATAAGTAATAGCCAAAGATTAAGTATGAATGCTAAATTGTATACCATTCCTCTGCACACATGCTGTAGTTTAGTCATAGACGATGGAATGGGTCCAAAAAGACAATAAAATTTTCTTTCAACATGTCTCTATCTATTGTTTACATTATTTCAATACAGTGACTTGATTCCAATGTGTCCTTTTTATCTTAAAGTTAAAGCAATGCAATAATTCTGATTATTGAAAGGGTTTAATTTCCCTATTTCACCAGTACTTGGAGAATTATGGGTTGGTCAAATGGGGGATAATATGAATCAGAGTTACAGTAGAAAGTGGAATTGGAAAACTAAGCTCAAAATGGGAATTATAACCTAAGCTAAAAATAGGAAAATTTGAGCTAAAAGTATGAATTTCAAAGACAAAAAACTATAAACCTAACTTTAAAATATGAAAATCAACGCTAAATAAATGAAAACCTAAGGTAAATAAATATAAATAACCTACCGTATATACTCGCGTATAAGTCGCACCCCTAGTTTAAGATGTTTTTCCTTATACGTTGTCATTGACCCGCGCATAAGTCGCACCCCGACTTCCCGGGTTACACTGCCTTTTAATATCTCAAAAATACATACCTTTTAAACATAAAAGTTACTAAATATTCACCTTAATTTGAAAACTTTCCTTAAAAAATTGTTTTAATCGTGCATAATGCAAACATAATCAAATAAAGGCATATCCTAATAATTCTACATAACTCCAATCAACTATAGGGGTTATGTAGGAAACTTTATGACAGAGTAGTGATGTTTTTCGAACTTTTCAAAAACAGTGTCGATAAGTCTCACCCCTAATTTTTGTAGAAATTTTCTGTAAAAAAAAGTGCGACTTATACGCGAGTATATACGGTAAGCTAAAAATATGAATACCAAAGACAAAAAACTATAAACCTTTAAAATATGAAAACCTAAGCTAAATATAAAAAACCTAAGCTAAAAATAGGAAAATCTGAGCTAAAAATGAATGCCAGAAACTAACTATAAACAAAAAACTATAAACCTAACTTTGAAATAGGAAAACCTAAGCTAAATATACAAAAACTAAGCTAAAAATAGTAAAACTTAGACTAAAAATAAAAACCTAAAGTAAAAATATGAAAAACTAAGCAAAAGTGTGTGCACAGCAAAAATCCAGTTGAACAAAACAAAACTGT
This sequence comes from Anisus vortex, assembly GCA_949126835.1. Classification (NCBI taxonomy): domain Eukaryota; kingdom Metazoa; phylum Mollusca; class Gastropoda; family Planorbidae; genus Anisus; species Anisus vortex. The sequence goes on along the minus strand of OX421494.1, from coordinate 39,159,893 downwards.
ACTTTATAAAATCAAATACTCAAATACACATGTACCTCATTTAAAATTCCTGCAAACATAAAGATAAGATTTCAACATCTGTTACAAATGAAATAAGCAAGCCTGCTGACAAGAAGTTGTACACGCTCATTGGGTCAACAGTAGTAAAGATTAGAGTATGTATAATTTAGTTCAGTTTTACTGTACATCTCAATATTGGATAACTATGACTCCATAAGAAAAAATAATAATTTCTTGTTCAATGAAGTAAGCTAAGTATCCTTCCAGCGCTTCAGTTATTTTGTTTACAAAATATCAATAAGACAATTTCATAACAACAAGCCTTATATATAATCAATAGGCCATTTTTTAAAAGCAGAAAAGAATTAAAGACAGTCCTAAAAGATATATTTACATACAGAACTATTGTCATGTGAGTAATATATAGGCCAACAAAACTTTTCCCCTTTGTATAACTGAAGGTGTAGATATATTCTAAGCAACTTCTACATTTCCTACATTACTAGTCATTTCTTATTTAGGCAAACTGTTCAATCTGTACACCTTTAAGATAATATCTAATTATTCTCTTTGATAATTGTACTCTTAACTGACACTTTTTTGCTAGATCATAATATATTCACACAATCTCCCTCATTACAAAGTGAACTTATTCATTCTGTTCCTCTTGGCACTAATATTGTCCACAAAATTTCAATAGCCTTTTATGTCTGCCAAGTTTCTCTGCTTCATAATTCCTACTAAGTTCACAGGATTACAAGTTGTTGTGTTTAATGTTTTAACAACTTAATCTTTTACAAACATATATCTTTGTTCTATTCTTCTTTGTTTATTCAATTTAAACCTAATAGTTTTGGTTTCTTTTTGTAAAGTAGATGTAGTGTGCTATCTGGTAGCTAGGAAAGGTTCTTCAATTACTTGTATACATGAAACCCTTGTAATCTACCATACAAAATTTTAAATTTAGCTTGCCCAAAAAAATAAAATAATGATCATTCAAAAAACTTCTTGCATGCAACGCTTTTATAGGGATAGAGAAAAATATTTAAATTTTAGTGAGGTGTATCAAAGTGAGGATATGTGGTTCACAGGTAGGGATGACTGGACCATCAGATGGGTAGAGTTGGAATATATTGTTTTTTTTTATTGAAAATAAACAAAAACCACAACTATGGTTAATAGATATGTAGTAGTGCAATATTATTTATAAATTGTGGGCACCCTCAAATCTAACACTGGGGGGGGGGGGGGGGGAGAGTGGAGATAACTGGGCAAATAAAGTTCAAATTTTATGCAAAAACAAAACAATGTTCTAATTAAGAAGTCCTTTAACTTTAACTAAAAGGGCGGAAAAAAAGTTCTTAGCGATATTAAGTCTCATTTAGGAGATTGGTGTGGACTGCATATCCCCACTGGACCAGTTATCCCCACTGTCCTAGAGTAATCTATGATGTGATAAAGTCAGTAATTATCTTCATCAGATTGAACAAGTGCATATATAGTCAAGCTAACAATACTTTAAATATAAATTAAACTTTGATGCTATAGTAAAAGACATTGATATAAAGCCTAAGTGTATAGAATAAACCTGATGTTATCTCAGATCAATAGATTGATCATTGACTGGTCAGTATTGTGGGTGCAGCCTAAGATTGTTACTTGTCACCAGTGCTGTGAAGTACTTACTGTTGTATATGTCTTGTCTGTGTGCCAACAACCATTGACTAACATGGCAGACCTTGGTTAAAACAGTGTTCTCTAGATAACTGGGTTTGTGCTTCTTGTTATCATCCTGGCATTGTTATCTGCTAGCTGTTATATACATGTAGAATTTTGTCAATTTAGCGGCAATAACAGATCTTTAAGTCCATTGACCAATAATAAGTAATGCATGTAGTCAAATAGTGTATTTTGATTCCTAGATGTTAAAATAAATCATTTATTCTTCCAAGTGCTGGAAATGAAATCAAACTCTGGTATTTTAAAACTAACTTAAGTTAACATTGACCCTGTGAAGTGAAAATAAATATACAAAAATGTTTATTTAATATTTAACCCTTTAATATATATACTAATGATATCATAATTAGCTCAATGTTTTTATTTTGAAATAATTTCTCTTGTGTCTATTATGCTATAATTAATAATGAATGATTAATGAAGATCAATAAAATAACTTTTGCTTTTCAAATACCATTAACCATTTTCATAGATCTAGTTATAATTATTCCTTGTCTATGTTTCCCTGACTATTTAATCATCTTACCTTCTGCATGCATTTCCATTTTCATGCCATCTCCTTGTCCAAACTAAGAACCTTGATGAGATAAAGGTGAGGCAGGATTAGCTCATTGGATATTTTCATATTGGTTTTTACTCCATCGGAAAGATGTGTTGAGTTTTTTTTTCTTTTCCTTTGATTCCTATTAATGAATGGTTGTTATTCTCATCTGGTGTTTTGTTTGTTTAGACTTTGGTGTGTTCTCTTTTAAAGATCTCATTGCCTTTTTATTATTTTGTTTAAGCAGTTTCTGCCTACAGCATGTGTATGTGTACTTAAAGTTCTCCCATTAAAATAATTTTATTTCATCTCTCTTGTGTAATTGGTTTTTGTTTTGCTTGTTTTGTTTTTCATCTGAGGTCATTTTCAATTTCACTAGTATTATAATGCATATGCTAAGCAGGCGCGTGCCCCTTAGCGCCACCCCCCCCCCTCTTTCCAAAGCTAATCTATATATATATAAAGATCGTGTTTGTGTCCCCACGGATCCCCATTGGTCAATTTGAAAACACGAGAGTTTGTGTCACTGACCTATTTAGGCCTAGGCCTATATACTATCTAATAATTTTTCACATGGGACATCGGACACGTGTCTTCGCTAGCTCAGTGGTTGTAAATAAACAAGCCACAAAGACTACAGATATTCATAAATACAACCTTGTCTCGAAAAGCACATTTTTTGTATATAAATATACATCTGCAGAACATATATATTATACTATATGTACTATTTGCAATTGTATCTGTTCTATACAGGGCCGTATTTAGGATTGTGGGGGCCCTGTTCCCAAATTTATGTGGGGGCCCCACATGCCTAAATACGCCACCAATAGGTCACCTTATCTAAGATTTCTTTTCTTGAATTAAGGCTTCCCTTCATTTACATTAATTACATTACAAAGCATTTTGTGATAATTCCATTTACTGAGAAGTTTAAAATTAAAAGTCATACATGACAGGTCGGAATACATATATATATATATATAGGCCTATATATGTAGGCTGAACAGAAAACAATACAATATTGATAAATGTAGCCTACACTTTTGAAAGTTAAAAAAATAACTTTTGGAAAGCCCATTGTGTAAAATGTTTATAACTGCTAAAACAATATGACACAAAAGTTTGTGACCGTGGGCGGGTTAGAGTTTGGGGGTGGGGGTGGTATTGGTCCTATCTGTGCCGGCTTTCAAATCTTCACTGAAGGGCTGGGCTAAATACCTAAAGTAAAACTCTGTCATCTGTTTGTAGTTCATGTTTGTGATGTTTTAAAATTTGATATGTAGTTAAATTGTGGATTTGTGAAGCCGGCTGGCCTAGCGGTTAGATCACCAGACTGTCAACCAAAAACCATCTGACAGGTCGCGGGTTCTAGCCCGGCCGCCGACGGATCCCTGTCGCCCTGCAGGAGTTTTGGGTCTGTAAACATATTTGCGCCAGCAGGCAGCAGTGTGTTTACAGAGCGCACTGAGCATGCTGAAATAGCATGGATAGAAGCGCTATATAAGTAACCAATTTTAATTTTTAATTTAATTTTTCCTCGGTCTTAACCGGTCTCCACAATAATATGAAGAAGATCTTTTTGTGTCTGTTATATGCTGGTTTGATGCTACTAGCAGTCATTGGTTGATGTGTAGCCAGATGTAGGCCTACTTGCTTCATTTCAGTTCTCAGTACAATAAAAGCCCTAATTCCAGGTGGCTACGATGCTAGGGTATTGTACGATACAATATCCAAAAGTAAAGTATCAAGGAAAAATATACACGAATTTCTGAAAACCCCTGGGCGCGATTTTTTTTTTAAATACGGTATATCATGGGATGACGAGGAGAAATATTACTATACAGTATACAACCCTAAGTAAATTAATGCTATGACTCTTCCCCTCTCTTTAGTGATAGTGGTGGAAGTCTGCAAGTGTGTTCACGCTGGGACTTTTTTTTTAAACTACACTTACGCGTTAGATCCTTGTGTAGTTAATGCGAAAGGCTGCTGTCATCACTCACCACTCTCATTCTATTTATGTGACAGAAATCTAATGTTAGTGTTAGCCGCATTGTTGGTGGTGTTCGTCAAAAAAATATGAAAGAATAATAAAACAAGATAATAAAAAAAAGACAAAAAACATCACCGTGCTTCAACAACTTGCAGTCCTGTGTAATTGTCTCCCTTGGGCTGGTCAGCGCTAGTGGTTGTGGAAATGCGAGGTGTTTAATGGTGGTTGGGGAGGTGAGGGTGGTAGAGGTTATGGCCTTATTGGAAATTTCTATTGGAGATAATTGTAATTGAGTAATTTAGTTTGTGCAAGGGCCTTTCTTAACCATTGGGTTTACTATGTCCGCAGTGTTATTTAAACCCATAGTTTGTATTAATCCCTGAAACTGGTTGTTGTGTTCAGTTCGGTGTATTCATTTTTTAATTGAATGTTGGTTCTGTATGGGTCGTCTAATGTACATGAATGTCTCATTGTGGGCCGCCTTTATGTTTCTCACTGTGGACTGTCAGATGTAATTGTATCTCACTGCGGGCCTACTTAATGTTTCTCATTCAGGACTGACTAAATGGGCTGTTAAATGTAAGCCTATAGGCTTTACGTCCCTCAATCTGACCCGTCTTTATATTTCTCAATGTGAACTTTTCAGTGTTTAGATCTATTATAACTATTTTTTCTTAGTTAATAACACTTAATTTAAGCGAAATTGGTTATCATTGTTATTGTTGTCAAGTTACTGTTTATAACATATGGATCAGAAAGTTCCGCTTACGAGTTTCTTGCCGCCTAAATCGGAAATTAGATCGCTTGTATTTCTAAGTGTATTAATACAGAATGAGCAATGTAAAGGAAAAACCATGCCATGTTTTTATGTATTTGACTACTTAACGTGTTGTTGTTGTTTTTTTTTTTGGGGGGGGGAGGGGGGGGGTTCAAATAATGGTTGTGGTTAAGTTTGAAATCGTTTTCAGATAGATAGGCTACACTGCGGCATTGCTAATTATTCTGTGCTTTTGTATGGCAAATTACTCTATGTAGGAAACTGTCATTTAGAGTAGGCTGTGACTTGCAAGCATACAGCAGCCCCGCGTGTCTCCTTTAAGGGGCCCATTTAATATCATATATATCCTTCCTTATTTAATTATTCTCAGCCCACCCCCACTCCTCATCGGCCCAAATAAAAAAACATTAAAAAAATAACACACACAAGGGAATTAATTCATACTGGTGTACCAGATCTGCATTTTGGTGTGCGAAGTCACGGCGAAGATAGTGAAAACATATTTGTTATATAGGGCAGTGCACAAATAACAAATTAATTAGCAGACGACCGTTTTAGGCTAATCTTTTATCGATAATCATTAAGCTATGTTCTCTGTGCTGAGTTTGCTAATATTGCCTTGTAAGTCTTTTAATTTTTTTGTTATTAGGCCTGCCTACAGTGTATATGTCTATATTATATTGTGTCATTAAGTCTTAGCTTTAATCAGTAAGAAAATAACCCGTTAATTGGGAGGCCTTATAACCTAAACTAGTAGGCCTAACTAGTTACTAGACTAGTAGTATAGTAGCTTACTAATTAGTGACTAGTCTAGTAGTAGTAGTAGCCTAATTATTTATTCACCAAAATATGGTCCTCTGTCCCAATCTCATTACATTAACCTTAAGATTGAAAAACATATAGACTACATGGGCCTGCAATGGCCTATATAAAATAATATGTGAGTATTGACTATAGACACTATAGTCAGAATATAGTCTGTATCCTATGAAAATAATTATGTAATTATGTCTATTTAAATATTAATGATTAATATAACTAAATGAGCAGATGCTTATCATATTATCATAATTATCAGTGATGATTTGAGTAGCCCTAGCCCTAGGGTACTTTATCTATTCTTGCACATGCACAGGCTATTAAAATTATTATTAGTTCAGCACAGGGCAGGTATAGGTCTTTGCTAGAAAACTTTTGAAACATACAATGCTATACACTAGACTACACCTCCTCCCTGCTTACACATACTTGATACAAAGGTTTAATAATAACAATAAAAATTGGAATCATATTTGATAATATTTTTTTTACCATTTCTTTACACTAAATTACACCGTATCTTTTTTCATATAATGACATATTCTTGTATTGAACAGTATTGTGATGCTGTTTAAGTCAAATAGAGTTTATGTAAGCTGTAAACCCATTGATTCATTGATATGTATACATGAATACATGTATTTATTAGCAAAGGTTTGTGTAATAGTGAATAGTGTATAAATGTGTTGTTGGTCATTTGTATTCAACAGGAATCAGAATCTGCAGGACAAAGTCCCACTGCTGTTAAAGAACAATTACTGTATGACAGTAGGTCTATTCCAACTCCTACCATAGAAGGTTGGTTTTTATTTTCCATATATCTTCTCTTACAATTTAATCTTAGTGTAATAGTAATAGTTGGTAGATCTGTAGTTGTATAGTTTCATAACTAACTTTTCAAAATAAGATACAAATCATAGTAAATTATTATACCTTTTTATCTAGTATGTCATGAAATCATTTTTAATAAAAAAAGATTTATTGTAGTTTCTTATTAATTGATATCATTGGTTAAGGACAACTCTTTTTAAATATTTACTATTTATGAAAACGCATTGATCACTTTATATGTGAGTGTGACAAAAGTAAGGTGTCTCCATTTATTTTAATGTCACTATTAACATAGAACTATTAGGCATTGTCCCTACCTAACCATTTATATTTAGGTTCACAACTCAATAGATTTTTAGTCATTGTTAATTTAATAAGAAAATGTATCTAGTCCTTGAACTTGTAACAAATTGAGGTGAGTATGCAATAAATATTTGTGATCCTTTGGAGAGGATCTCATGGAAATCAAATAATTGGCAAAATAGCCATATAAAGGTTTTATGTTTTATAAATTATATGCAGACTCCAGCTTCATACATTATAGATTCCACAGCAGGCTTTCTATTACAAGCACATTATTACTTCTTTGCTAATATTTAACATACACACACAACAAGATGCATAAGAATAACATGGGCATAATATGTAATTGCTTTTGTCTATGCAAGTGTTAAAACAAGCATCAATATTCACTTTGCGTTATAAACAAATGTTATGTTGGTGTGATTTCAATTTAAACTGCTTGTGAATGTCTTGAATTTATATGTAAACATGACTTTGAATTATTTCTGGCAACATGTTTAAAATGTGTAAATAGTTTTGCGATTCTAAAGTTTACATTGCAGTAAAAGCTTTGATATGTTTATTTAATTAGTTATTTTGTAAAACAGTATTTAAACACAAATGGAGAAAAAAAAAGATACAGAGAGAAGCATTCTCAGTATTTCATCTTTGCTCATCAACTTTCATCATTTCACTCTTAATGGCTTGGCCATTCATTCAAATCATTATTAGTGACATCGCCAAGATCAGATTCCTTAAATGATGAGTATATAGAGGCAGCTGTTGATCAGCGTAGACCTCCAGTAGAACCTCCTATTGATGAGGAGGAAGAATCAAGGCGCAGGAAAGAAGCATTTGTGGATTTCGCTTTACAGCTAGATCAGTATGCGGAATTGAAGGAATCTCGTCTAACTCGTCAAGGTATTGTTGGACAACTTTCACTGTAGAGTGAACTTATCATGTTCAAGTCAAGGAAAATAATTCTGATACTAAGCTAAACCACTGTAACCACATCCAGTGTTTAAGTATTACTATTTTTAAAAAAATAACTTGTAAAGTATATCATAGATATGCCGCAAATGTTATGTGTTGATTTGGCTGAGTTTCACATTAACACTTCATTATTAAATTGTTGCACTTTCATCCATTAATATATATATATATATATCCTTTTGCATGTAAGCCTGTGATGATTGCTTTTGTGTGTGATTTTTATTTGCATTTATTACATTTTTTTAATATTATGCCTGCAAGAAAGAAAGTATATATTTAAGAACTATATTTAAGAGCTGAAGAGATGCTTGTCGTACTCCCTGTTGGTTTGGAAATATTTCACTCTATTAATCATCAAATCAATACATTGACTTTATGGATTGTAAAACAAAATGCACGAATTATTCTGTCTTACTGACTTTTGAACAGCTAATTCTAATTAAAATCAGAAATAATATACCTGGTAGATAGAATTATTGTTTAGTTACTCTCCAAAATGACGGTATTTTTTTTTCAGTGAACTAGGGTTACTAGGTACACTGTTATACCTTTTTCTATCATACGTTTTAGTTCTTCTTGGCTCTCACGTTTCCTTTGCTTTCATCTTAGTAAAGTATTTTTTTTTTTGGTTGGCGTATCGAATATTCAGTTTGAATCATGGTGAAGGCTAGGATTTGTTCCCGGGTATGGAGGGTTTCCCTGAGTCTACCCAGTTCTGATGGGTACCAAACTTTAGTCGGGGTAAAGTAAAGGGCGATGGGCATTGTACTAGCCACACAATCCACTAGTATGCCGTGGCCGCAGACACTGGCGAACGCTGCATCACCTGCCCTATGGATCAGTTTTGTTCAACGCGATACTTTATTAGCCTGAGCAAATAATACGTACGTAAATTTAAATAGTCACTAATAAGAAAAGAAAATATTTTTCAATGAATGCATAATATGGACTTAATAAGTTATGACAAGTCCTATTTACTTTTACTGTTATAACTATAATATGTAAACGCGCACGCGTAACAGGACAGGATTTGGGGCGGTGGAGAAGAGGGCAAAAGGGAGTCTTATTAAGAAATTATAAGCTTTGATTATCATAGTGAAACCTTTCGATTGTGGCTACGAAACTTCCCGATTGTGGCTACTGCTCGACTCATACCCGGATTCCGCAAAAAGTGCGCAAAATACTCGGATATGGTCCTCGGAGGCCCTACTGTGAAGTGTGATGTGTACTTTAGTGGTTCTGTAACAGTGAATAGGTTGTTAGCCTGTTATGCACCGCGGTGTGGTTTCTGTTATGTAGATTTGTTTTCTTTGGTATGACCTATTCAGACCTATTGTCGTCCTTGGCTAGGTCACATTACATAGCACTCTTCGTAGAGCACTTAACATAGATTGTATTCTTCCAGCCCAGCGTTCTTATTCTACGTGTTCATTTCTCGTTGCCATTGTATAGATCTAGTCCTGTAATTTTTAAAGGGGTTGGTTGTTTTTTCTTTTGTTATTCTTGTATCGGTAGGGTCGCTAACCTGCATCCATCCACTTAGCGACCTGCCTTGTCGATTTAATAGGCTAATGTTTTACGGCTTTGTATAAACTGCCACCAGATGCGATTTGAGCGGGATGGTGAAAACAACGCGATGAAATTGGATATCTGTTGGCAATATTTACTATAAATATGCATCCCACACCACCCTAAGATTGATATCCTATTTCTTGGCGTATTTATGACATCGTATGCATATCCGCGATGTGTTCGTTTTTCACTGTTTGGTATTAAGCAGCTAAGATAGTGGTCCACGAGTAGGCCTACACATATTATACCATACATCAATACACAGCTACGGTTGCTTTAACAGGCCCTTGGACTAAAGAAAAAGAAAGAAGTGAGAAGCACTGACCTACTTTAAAAATGTCAACACTTGTCGAAATGTGTAGGCTTACATCATAAAATTATGTTGTCAATGTACCTAGTCTAAAATATATGGGACGCGGATAGTGTCTTTTTAGCATTGTGCGTGGTATAATGATATACATACACGTCTATAAGTGCATTATGTTAGCCTGCCAAATAGTTTCCGATAAATGCGTCTTCTTAGCTGGCCTAGTTATATATTGTTGACATGCTTTTTTTTATGGATGTGTAGGCCTAAAAGTATATTCTATTTGGCACGATGTGTTGTAGCAGCTGCAGCTGTGTAATAATCGATGAATTATTTTTTATCTATTCGTGTATTCTCTGCTTGTGACGACTGTTACTTACACTGTTAACTGATTTTAGTTCTTGTGATCATGTAATAAAGTTTTTTTGTTCTTTTTGTTTTAAAACGTACTACTAGCTAGTTCATTCACTGGTTGACATCAAACACACACAGCACGCATGCTTACACTTACGTTTTACATTCGTTCGGGAGTCGTAACGTTGTGTTGTTTCGCCGATCGGTGTCTTCTTAACATCAAACGTATTTAGCGTGGCTATTTTACTCAACTTGAGTCAAACATGATCATTCGTGTTAAAAACGTGTTAATAGCGTAGGCACGTAGGGTAGGGGTTCTGTGATATATTAGTATATTAGGTTTAAAAATAGCCTACGTTGACTTATTGAGCTATTAAACTAAATCAAAGCCATTGGTAGGCTACGTGGTCGTTAATATAGTAATTGTCATAACTTAGTATAGCCTACCCTATCTGTAGACCGTGTTGAAGTTCGTATCATATCCACATACACCAATATGTATGCAGACTGTGTATAGTGAGTATTCAACGCATGGGTAAGCTAATGTATTAGCTGTGTAGGCATACACGTGCTCACTGGATTATTGATTATGACCTTGACACTTTGATCATACACGTATACTATTCTATCTATAGTACGGAAATCACATATTGTACAAAGATTTTGAGATGAACAAGACACACATTTGAAAGATGAAACATAGCAAATCCCCTCTAATGAGTCTATTTCACGAAGTTGAAATTCTGTCCTCAGCTAGCCTACAAACTAAGACTCAGATATATTAGCTATGTTCATCTATAATAATCTAGCTCATAAAGTCTACAGACTTAAATGGACTTAAACACATTCGAAATGTCCTGAAAAAAAAAATTATAAACACACCAAAGTCTATGTCTTTCCCTACTATTGTAAGGCTCTATTTTGAGCTATGGGTCCCTTTCCGGTCTTATTTGGAGAGATACAGAGCACACAAAAGTGAGTATAATGATATCCAGTAAATCAATTGATGAGAGATATATTTAAATCATGCTTTTTTTTTAAATAACTAAACAACCCACCCACGTTTGCTATGTTTTATCTTAGTTATTATTAACACAATTTTAAAACATCATTTTCATTTGTTATTTTTGCTTATTATTAGTATCTTTGATTTGCTTCATAGACATTTTTTGTCCTACTTAAATTTGTGACAATGTATGACCCAGCCAAATCAAATATTTTATTACAAATGTATGTACATAGTACATTCATGTATCCATTGGCTTAATTATAGTCATAATGGGTTTTAAACATTAATGCTTCCTTTGAATACTCCATATTTCATTCCATAAATGATCATCTGAAATTATTATGTTTTGAAAAAATAAACAGGAATATTTATCCCATGCCAGTCTTTATCTGGATTCTAGATGCTTATTTTAATCCTATTGGATTTTACTATATAATATGTAAATGTTTATAATTGTAAGTTTTAAACTAATGGTTGTAAGAAAGAGACTGACACTGATAAACTTATAAACAGCATCAGATGAGCAATCTGTAGATTCCATAAAAGAAGAAGAAATAGTCAAATCCACAAAGACAAGTCCAACTGATGCCTTCCCAACCTGGGCACCAAGCTCATATCAACAAGAGTCACAACCTCAAAAAGCTCATGTAACATTTGCAGGTATATACAGCTACTCTGAATGACTTCCTTCAATTGGATGTTGTATTGACATGATTTTGATCAGCATGATGTGAATTTAGTATTTAGCAATGCATTGGGTTGACTTTATTGACTTTTGTTATAGTTAGCCTTGATTGTAAAACACCTTTTTATGTTGCTTTGAGATGATACAAAAGTCTATATCTCATTTAAGCACTGGTCTGCATGTATCATTGTTAATTGTTGCCTCTTACAACATTGCACAATTAGTCTTTATCTCACTTTACTAATTGAGTCCTTAATTTTTTTTAATTTAAAAGTAGTGAAATTGAAGTATTTGTTTTTTTTAGTATGCATTGTTATTGAAACCTAAACATTTGTTTTATATTTGTTTTGTCATACATTTGTATGCACACTTGAACAATTTTGCATAGCTTTTTTTTTTATCATTTGGTAATTTTAGCAATTTTTTATTGCATCTTTTTATTTTTTTTATTGCATTCCATTTGTTGACTTTTTGCTTTTAACTGCACTTTTCAGTAGAACTGTTTAGAATGTATTTGTTTTTATTTCATAATTTTTGTTTTATAGAATGTTTTACACTTACGTTAATGCTTTTGTAATTTTTTAATTGAACCCACATCTTTTACTACCTGTACTTTACGGTTAAAATTTTATTTATTACCTTTTAATTTGTTGTTGTTGTTTCTGAAGTTATCCTAATTAGTGTTTTGGCTGTGTGAGATCTGTCGGTTCCATCTTGCACTTTTATTCAAGTTTCAATGTATCCATAGCAGCAAGGCAACTAATGTTTTGCTAACTGTATTTAAAATTTAAACAAAATATTGCATTATAACTATATTTTAGCAGTTGTATTTTAGAAACATTTGAGTCCTTTGTTTGAGAAAAGATTTGTGTAGCTGTGGTTTGTGAATTATCTATGCTAACCTTGACAAGTATTGAAACATTCTTCATGTTATAATTTTAATTTTAGAAAGGGTAAAACAAGATATTCAAGAATTCTTTTATAAGATGAGATTAATAAATATCTGACCTGAGGAAAATTAAAGTTAATTTATCTTTTTAAATCTTTCTGCTGCATTTTATATTATCCATTTTTCTTCTGATTCCCATTATTCTTATTTTAATGTGGATTTGTTTTGCCTAACCTGCGGTGGATTTTTAAATTGGTGGCCTGATGCATGTTGCACCCCCTCTTGTTTTCAGAAGAGCTTGATAGGGCCAACCAGATAGAAGAAAGATTCGGTGTTGATGAGGAAGAGGTGCTCACACCTCCTCCTAGTCCCACAGATAAGCTTGACTCAGGTAGAGATACATAGTGTTTTAACTGTTGACAAGTGTGTGACTAAAAGCTTATATTGCATCATGTGTGTGTTTTTTTAATGATTTACAGAATTTAGCTTTTTTTTTTAATAGCTAATTTACTAGTTGTTGTATTTTTTTTACTTTATGATGTCTTCTTAAAGATAGGGCCTACTACTATTTTATAAATAGATACTTTTTAACTGAAGAAATGCTCTGCCCAATTTCTACAACACACTTTAATTTCTACTTCCACCTTATTTAGATCTAGTTTTCACCTCAATATATTTATTTTTCACCAATGTAAACTTGTAGGTTGATTTAATGTTTTTTTAAGACATCTTCCTACTCACACTTTGTTTTTACAATCTATTTACTGACAATTATTTTAAAGTAATAAAAAATTAAAAGCAACATTTTTTAATGAACATACAACAAAAGTAATTCAAGGCGGTTTCTAGAATCTGGTTTGTAGAATCTGGCGGTTAGAAATTTCCGTTTTTGTTTTGTTTGCATTTTCAATAGACAACTTGTTGCTCCTTCACGTCTACAGGATATCTAGGCTGAACATGAATGCAGTTTATACTCTGTTATTATTTGCACTTTTATTTTGGTTATGTCTCTTCTTTTTTTTGATTTTCTCACTTTCTCCACTAATGCCATTATGTCTGAAATAAATAAAAAAAAGACATTATTTAAACTTCTTGCTCAAAACTTCATTCACTTAATCTCCTTTGCTGCTAAGAGGAGAGAAGTGAAGATGAGCTTCACCAAGAAGTAACTGAGATAGTGGAAACATATCGTGTCTCAGAAGATGGCCTAACATGGAAAACTTATAAGAAAACTACAACAATAACATCAGAAGGAAGAAGTGAAAAGCTTGAAGTTCTTAAAGGTATCACACTTCAGTCCAAATAATTCAGCCTCCCGTGATCACTGGCCTTTCTGTTGTTTTATTCAATAACCTTTTTTTTTCTCTTTTTTTTCAAACTCTTTTCTATTTATTTATTTGTTTGTTGCTTTATTAAAATGATTAGGTAACAAAAAAAAATGAAAATTCACCATTATTGTTCAAAAAACATTATATTATTTTATTTACTCTTTGCTTTGAACTCTTTTTAAATATCATCATCGGTTTTATTTGCTTAATATCAATAACCATAGCTACTTGTTTCTTTCAAATTACTTGTCGTTTATGTATAATTACTTTACACTATTTACAAAGGCTGTTTATATTCATTCTTTTAAAGGACATTTATAATTACTTACTTTAAAAATTTCAGTTAAATATTTATTCTTCTTTATATTATATATATAGGCCTATATATATATCAATATGAACAACCAGCCCTTTATTTGTTTTCCCTGTAAGAAAAGAATACTTAGCTCAATTTTTTTGTTACTTGTTTGTGATTCAATATAAAAAATAATGAACTGTTTGATACTGTACTACTTCTTTTATTTATTATATGTGAAGTCTCTAATAAATAACTTTTTTGTTTATTGTGTATTTATATGTATACACAGAAGATATGTAATTGCTTCGGAACGTTTAATTGTTAACTAAATATAACTCATTTTAACACACAGTCCTTCATAAATACTATCATCTTTTTATAATTTAAATACTTTATTTTATCTAAAAAGAATTTCCTGGTGGTTGTTATATTTAATTTTATGGGACTCAACCTATGGCTAAGTAAATCTTAAACTTTTCTGACTTTCAGACTGTTCTTTTTCTTAATATATATTTCAAATTATAATCTTACATTTGTAATACATTCAATAACTTTAAGTGATATATTCGGATATATTTAAATTATTTCCGACATAATTCTAGTTGATGAAAAAAATTTTTGAAACACCATTAGGTTGAGTAAATAACCAGCTAAAATTTAAATTGCCCATAGAAGAAATTATTTTGCAGCTTTTGAAGATGTTTTTTTTTTAATAATAAAGATTTCAATGCAAATATAAAAGCTGATCAAAAACAAACATTTGTTTACTAATTTTGTTATTGTATTTTCAGAAGAGCCAGTACTTGCAGCAGAGACCAACAGACTTGCTGAAGTATCAACTCTTTTAGAGGAGGCAGCAAATCAGATTGATTCTGGTGTGTAGATGCAATATTAATTTCTGGCACTTTTTTTTTGTTCATAAATGTTACATTTTGGCATGTGTATTTTCTTTTTCTTATCTTTCTTGAAACATATGTTAATACAAATTTTTATCACCTAACTTCACATTTAAAATGATTTATTAAACATTTTCATCCTAAAAAAACAAAACAGCCATTAGTATTCAGTTTTAAATGTTTGGGTAATTGAACTTAAAAAAAAATAATAAGCAAAGAAAAACATTGGATAAGAGCCTAAGTTCTTATAGTTTGTCCTGTTAAGTGTAACTCAATATATGTTATTAATCTTGATTGTGCTTTACTTGCTCTATTTGTTTAGTTCTCTACAAGTGTTTTTATGGACAGAATACGTAGTTAGCATAAATGATGAGGATATGCATGGCTATTGAGAAATATTCTAGAGCGAAAAGCCATGTTGTATGTTACACAGTTGTCAAATTGTTTTTTAATTATGCTCTTTATGTTGTATTGTATCTGTTGTTATGTCGTTCAATTGGATACATTTTTTAAAAAGCATCTCTCGAGTCTTATTCTAATGACTGTTTTAAAAAAGCCTTTTTCTGTACTTTTTCTGTTAGATAATAAAAGTGTTATTATTATAAAATTCAAATTTTAATCTATAACTTTTGAAGTAATAAAATGATTCCTGCTATGTTGCTCTGAATCGAGATAGTATCTGAACTTGAACTTATGGTGTCAACTTCTGCTATTTACATAGTATACACCAGCCTAATTGTTGCGTCGTCTCACGTCCCACCTCCAACACCATTTTTTTAATGTCTTTGTCTTAAATTGTATTTTAAAATCTATATATAAATATACATGAATAAATAATTTGATATTGTAGAACAATTTGATAAAAAAAAATCTTTGTGTAGTGATTGCATTTGTTAAGATCCTCATCTAAGTGCAAAAAAAAAGAGAACTAGTTACAGTTTAGGAATAATCAAAAAGTGACTGATACCATTATATCTTGATTGAAGTATTTATGTAGTAAACACATATTATTGAGATAGTTAAATGTAACAGTAGATCAGAATCTATTTTATAAATATTTTTAAAACTTACTTTCATAACTGAATATATAAAAAGTTTGTTTTTTAATTAATTTAAACTAAAACCATTTGTAAATAAATTGAGAGTTACTATTTTCAGCTTCAGTTTTGATATTAGCCATTCTTGCCTTCATTCTACATTAAGCTCCACTATGATAAATTCTAGTTAAATCTCCATAAAATGTCAATCTATCATTTATTTAAGTGAAATTCAGATTTGACTTTGATTAACTTTTGAGTTTTAACATAAAATATAATACGACAGAGTTGGGCTTTTCCTCCCTGCTATTAACTATTTCAAAACTATTTTAAAATTTCAAATCCCTAATTAACAGATTGATTTAGAACTACAGGTGGTTTTAATGCAGTTAATTATACAAGACTATAACCCATTAGAAACATACTAATCTTATCCCCTTTTATTAATTATACATATTTTCTACATAATAGTGTTAATTATTTAAAAAGACAAATGCAGGTTATTCCTGTTACTTATTTGTATTGTATTTAATGACATAAAGGGAAATTATTTATAAACTCTATTCTGCTTTGCTTATATTTAAATTTAATATTATTACAGCAATATTGACTCAATATTTATTCCTTCATAATTAATAGCATTCATTTAATTAGCATTATGAAATTAACTATCAACTTAAATATATCCAGTGCTTTCCCATGTTATGCAATTTTCCCCCGCTTTAAACGAACTGCAAATCTTTAAAAAAAACTTGCTTAAATATATTCCAATGAGGCAACATCTTTCAATTGAAAATGTGACTTGTGCAGCAATTATTCATATGCTTCTTTAGTTTTACTAAAAATATTTTTTATGACATATTTTATCTTTAAACAAAGTACTCACATCCAAGCCACACTATCGCCTCTTCCTTTATTAATTTTGTTTAAGCCTTTTAGATCCAACATGCATTACTCTCAGACAGTGATGCACCTTTTTTTTTTATTGTTAGAAAGAAGATTCAGTGTTTATTTATTTTATTTTTAGCTTTTTTTTTTTGGTGTGTATCTAACAAATTATAGAAATTTAATTTAGCATTGTGCTCTTTGTAGACAAAAGATGTCAATAAAAAAAAACTAAAATAAATTGTTTGCAGTGTTGTTTTTTTTCTGTCAGACTTTTCTTTTCTTCTTAATGAAGTATGCAATAAAATCAAACACTAGTAAAAATGAATACTGAGAGATTAGGGTCATCAAGGCATGTTAGTGCAGTGCAGCATTAAGCAACGCATGCATTTCTAATTTGTTTAGTTGTTTTATTTTTATTGATATTTATATTTACACTATCACAAGACCACAGCTTGATGTATAAATAACAGTATGCCTACTGCAAGATTGATACAATATAAAGTAAACACAAATGCTCAATGTGTCTGTGTAACTTTTTACATGGTGCTGTAACCAGTTATTTATTTACTAAACAAATGTTTGAATCTAAATGCTGTTACCCTCTGAATAAGTCTTGTGCATCACTTTAAAGAATTAACACTATTTCATGCATTGAACTCAAGAGAATGTGTACATCCATTTCATTTAGCCCTTAACACTGCTTGCACCTTAAATTTACTTTTAATCCCCATAATAGAACATTACTCCCATTATTTTACACTAACAAATGAAATAATCATTTTTAATTTGAATTAACTATTAAATTTACAAAATCTTTTGTAAAAAAAAATATTTTTATGATTGCATTGAAAGCATGGCCGTTTGCATTTGTCTGTATAGTATTCTATTGCATTAAGTGGCTTATTGGCTCATTTATTTTTTTAAAGTGTGCAGTCAAAGTTGTCACTTTACTTCTTCATAATAAGGCTTTTAAACAAATACCTTTTTTCACTATCAATAACACTGTGATAAGTTGATATATGATTTGCTTCCATTTTAACTGGAGAATGATCTAATAGCCATTGCTCACAGTAAAAGAACATTATAAGTAAATCACAACTTTGTTCTTAAAATGTAAATCCAGGGAAAACTTTTGGTTGATTAATGCAATAAATTGATAGCTCATCACACTGCTCAACTAAATTCATTTTCTGCTGATAAAAGACAGAATAATGATAAAATAAAAATCTACAATTTTTAGATCAATAATACTTTATTATAAATTTATTCATTGGTTTTAATTTTTCTTTCCAGTTTGAAGAGTTAATACTGTATAGATTATCACTTTTTGGTTTTAAATATACAGTAGTATTTTGTTGCATTTTCACTTAATATATAGCAAAGTCCTCAAATATATGCACATTTCAGACAGCAAAAATGTTAGCACTGGCCATACAAAAGTGGAACAGGAGTTCATGTACTCTCGAGCTGAAATTTCCTCTGATGCAGTGTACAGCTCTACTTTGCCAGGAATTTCTAGTGATATTATTAGTCCAGTCTCAGAAGCTGGTTCTTCCTACATTGATGAGCCCTCTCCTGTCCCAGAACCAACACTACCTGAAGATTTCAGAGTTGATGAGCTTAATTATGAGAAGGCAGATGAAGAGGATGAAAGCTATGCCTTAGATGATTACAGTAAAGATGAAAACCTTGAGGAGAAACAAGGGGATGTTTCATCTGACCATGATTTGTTTGAAACCCCAGAACAGTCTTTTGACAAATCTGACAATTTGTATGTTGAAAACAAAACAAGCAATTTCAAAGATCAATATAAAGACGAAAAAGAATTGAATGACACTCAGGGTATAGAGAACCAACTTGACAATGGGGAATTCAAAGAATGTGATGATTTCAAATTAGCTGAATGCACCGTGAAAGGTGATCTTGAAAAGGTTCTAGGTACTGAAATTACAACATCTGTTAGAGATAATGCCGAGCTTACAGCTGATCTTTTTACTGAGGGTGGAGATGACTTTGTAGACAGATCTGAACTAACTTTAGAAGATAGTCAGAGAGTTACATTGGTTAGAGAGCGTACCCATGAAAGAACTACTATTGACAACACTGATGTAGTAACAACTGATTTGGATGCAGAGGGTGCAGATAGCTTTGTAGATAGATTTGAAGAAATTGTAGAAAGCCAGAAAATTACAATGTTCCGAGATCATACACCAGAAAGACCGGCTGATTTCCAAGTAGCCTGCACTTCATCATCTGAGGGTGCCAGTGAAATCTATGAAGCTTCCACACTTGTGGGTGTTGAGGAGAATCTTGAAGGTACTTGTGATATTAATCTCAAGTTCATTACTTTTCTATTATTAGCCTATCTACAAATACATAGCATCAGTGTTGTGACATTGTACTGCTTTACCATATAAATATAAGCGCCATATATGATTTTGGGCTTTTTTTTGTTTGTTTTTAAAGCTTCTTGATTTTTGTTTCTTTAGTCAGTAACTATAAGCACCACACATACTATAACTAATACAATTTCTGCTTTGACTTGTAAATAGCACAGTAGTGAGAATTTTTGTTTTCACTTGCCATACGTGTATATGTTGTTGGAAACAGTTTGTAATTTCTATAAACATATTTTACTAATTTTTTGTGCTGTATTTTTTTGTATAACAATCTAGTGACTAGAATGCTTATGTATGGGCCAGATGTATATTAATCCAAATATTATCAAAAGTTTATTGTGTGTGTGCGCACATGTACATTTATATGTTCATGAGACTAACAATTAACTGGCAATGGCATATGATCTTGTTTGTAGTGTATTTCCATATGTTAGTGACCATTGTGAGTGAATAACTGTTGTAGAGTAGCACATCATACTGCAGATACTGCACACTCTTTTTGTGCATAAAATGTCAGTGCACTCAATACTTCATTGTTCTTGCATGTCACTTTTTTTCCAAGTAAAAATAAGCACAACGAAAGGTTTATATATATTGACTAAGTCATAAGGGCGCTTACGTTGTCACCACTGTTATTAAGAAAGCACTGGATATATTATAATATATATTTTCTATTAGTGTACCTTGGCCTTGAAACGGTTCATCTTAGCTATTGTTGGATTTCGGCGACCTTGCATAAAATATTTTTTTAAACAAGGCTGGCACAAAATGTTTAGCTTAATGTAGTTTTTAAAAAAATGATCTTAAATCTGCAGAAATCTATAAAGGTCACCGTTGTATGTTTGTGCTTTGTTTTTTGTTTGTAAATTTCTTAAATTGGTCTCTTAGTCACAGCTATTGGCACAGTAAATATTTTAAACATCATATTTGAAAATATCTCTTTCTTAAAGAGGGAGTATTTCTAACTAATATTTCAACTAGACAGTTAAACAGTTATATTTTCTCGATTCTCCTCCACCCTCGCCTTCACTATAATATTTTTGGTACAATAGGAAGGAGATTCACACTTGACCCTGCTCTATTATCCTCTTCAATTTTTTTAGGCTCACAAATTGTCAGTACCGGTAGTACTAGTGTCAATTACATCACACTGCACTGAACCTTTAGTTCTTTTTCTTTTCCCTATAATTTAATATAATATTTCTATACAAGACAAATCTATGTGACACAGACATATGTTCTAGAACTTGGAGGCAATTTGAAAAGTGACCTCACTTAAAGTTACCTCTTGTGGTTGTTGGGATCAACACCAAGATTCTTCAGTGAGGCAGTCAGGGTTGTCTTTAAACCTCTTCTGTTACCCACCATGAGACCACCGCTTTCCTGTTTTTAGTGAACTACTGGTATCAAATATTCTCTATGGCAGTCACTCATCTGGCATGCCCAAGGGTTTACAAGATAATATATTTAGCCAACATAAGGTGGGATTTCTTCCCAAATTTGTCATAGCTACAGCCACCATCTGCAACTGTATGATTTCGCCTCTCCTTTCTCCCCCTTTTATGATTACTGACCTTTTGGGAAGTCTCATCACATTTGAGTAACATCTTGCCAAAGCAGCTCATAAATTTGACTATGTTGGTGTCTAACAGCCCATGCTATGGAGCAGCAAAAGACTGGATAAGTCTCATCTATTTGTTTTTATAATTTCATTACATACCTAAATATCATTAGTACATTTTTTAGAAAAACTTTGTATAGATTAAAAAAACTGACACATGCAAACACTATAGCTTATAGTTGTGAAATCAAAATGGGTTAGGTTATTTTCTAGTACATAGTTTATAAATAGATTTGGTTTGCTCCACAATCTGAAGCTCTATTTTTAGTCTAGGGAAAGGGGGAGAGGCTGAGTTTGCACACATTGTCTAACCAGGACTTGTCAATAATATTGAATGCCTGTATCTAAAGCAATCTGTTGGCCACATTTCATTGTATACTTTCTTGTAGGCTTTGTCTTTCTTAGGTGTTGAAGGGTAAGTTACTGGATTAGTAGCTTGTTTTAGTTGAAATTTCGTATGGATGTGTATCCACAAAATTACAAGTAAGGACTTGTTTACATACTGGTAAGAAAGACTAAATTTTTGTTTAGTTAAATGGAGCTTAATTTCTACTTATTTAGTTCGAAAGAAAAACTGTTGTTTTTTTTAAAACATTTCTATAAATTAACTTGATTCTTTTATTAGAAGTTTTTATTGTAACTGTATTTCTTGTATTTTACTTTAAACATTACAGACGTTCCTTCTATAAAGAAAATTATTGTGTCCTACGCACATCCGTGGTTTGAGTCTAGTCCTGCATTTCTATTAGTGTTTTAAATGATGTTTTGTTACTGGTTTTCCTCGTTTGTTCAGCCAACCCATTCCATGCCCAGATGACAATTGTATGTCCAGTTGATTGTATTCGCCTAGTTTTTCTTTTGGATTTATTCCAGAGATAATCTCATATTTTTTTTATTATCCTTAAGAAACTGTCTTGACTTCTGTCTCTTGAATTCTGACTTCTATCTCTTGTCTTCTGTCTCATCTCTTAATTAGACCATTAAAAAGTATGTTCTAATACAAGTTATGATGGTTATATCAGTCATTTGTTGAAGTCCCCTATAGTGCTTTAGCAAAGCTTAATACCACTTTCATTTATTTTTGTTATGGTTTGTTTTATTCTATTCATTGACTTGGCTTTTCAAATACAGTGCTGCTTCTGAAGGCAGTCATAATTCCATTTAAGCTCAGACAAAAATTATATTGGGTCCAGTTCTTGTTTTTGGAAATAGACCTATATATATATATATATTGTTTATTTTTCAATAAAAGATGCTTTCCCATTCTCAAAGCAGTATATCAAAAACATAAATACTCTGTAATACATTCATGTATACTTTAAACAAAAATTATCCTTCAATTAATATATTTTAAATCTTTGTTGCTCACTAATTGTTTTCTGATTCTGAACATTGTGAAAGTTTTGCTGTTTGTTTTCTTTAGTCTTTTCTTTTTTTATATAATAATTTTTTATTTAAGCTAATAGCTAAACTAGAACTTTTTTTTTATATAGATTGTAAATAGAAAACATAAACTTATATATAAACAAATCAAAAGATAAAGAAATATGAATTTCAAAGATATTTAAAAAAAAACATTTTCAAAATTATATCAGACAATCAAATACTGAATGCTTGAAGAATTTAAATATTTTAATATACGTTTACATAATGTTTAAAAGAATAAATATATATATATATCAATGGCATTAAATAGTGTTAAAAATAAAAAGTAATATTGGCTGGTTACAATATGACAAGATTTAAATTTAACACTTGCGATTTGAGCTAACTCTGGACAGGATGTTAAAATAGAATTTAAAAAAAGAGTCAAATTTTAATCACTTGGTTTCACTTCTCTGTTACGTTGAGTATTTTGGCAGAGAGAATTTTTTGTAGCTAAGTACTTGGTCTAGAACAAAAGTTTTCATAAATGTAAGAACAATTTGTTTTTATATTTCCACTGGAACTACATATACATACTAAATTTTAAAAAATTGTAATGCCTAGATAAACTTAAAGAAAAAAATCTTAACTTTTAGCATCTGTTTACAAAATTAAATTGTCTGAGCTTATTCTTGGTGTCTGCTTATATATTTTTATTTTGTATGCCCCCTTGTCCTTTCTGTTCCTTAACAGTTAGTGGTGCATATAACATCCCTGAAGAAACCTTCACAGAAGAAGTTAAGGACGACGGAACTATAGTAAGGCATAGAATAATACGAACAACAAAAGGAGGTTCTTTTGTTGAAATGGAGGAATTATGTGAAGAAGCCCCAGCTAAAGAGGAGACCGAAGTTGAAGACCATGAAGAAATTATGGCTGATGGAACCGTTCATACCACTCATACAGTACGTAGACACTCATTCAAGAAGATTAGGAAACACCTCAAATCTGGAGATGGTGAAGAGAAAGAGGAGGAAGTAAAAGAAGTCATACCAGGTTCTGAGAAGAAAGAAATTATTGAAACATATGATGAGCCTCCACGCATGGTCCATGAAGAAGAAGAAATGGATGAAGTACTTGATGATGGTACCAAAGTGCATAGAAAAATTATCTTGAATCGTATGGTACACCGTATCCGTACTCATCAGGAGTCATTTGATTCAGATCATGGCCGACATGTAGAGGATTACGAGATAGATGAAATTATCCCTGGTACTGAATCTGCCTTCCTTGCTGACCCAGATTCTGATTCATCATCTGATAGCTATGAAGATAAGTCAGACCATGAAGTAGAAAACATAGAAGAGAAAACTAAAATATTACATGATGGTACTATTGTCAAAAGTAAATTATTAACTACAGAGACTACCCATAAAACTAGATCAAGATCTGGCTCAGTAGATGAAATGGAAGTAGAAAAAAGAATAGTTGAGGAAGAATCCATAACACCAAGTCCAAGACCTAGGTCCCCAGTTGATACTGACCCATATGATATTAGTGGAAAACAACTTGTGAAATCTATCACCAAAACATCCCATATGGAGGAGTCTGTAAAAGATCATGTTGTAGAGCGCACCTTAGAAGTGGTGGAAGACATGATAGCCACTGGGGCATTGAAGTCCTCAGAAGATGAGGATACTGATCTTAAGGATACTGCTACAGCCGAGTCCCTCCTACCCCCAACTGTTCAAGTAGTGGAGGAAGGTGAAGGGGACCAATATCAGGAAGGTAAACTGCTTTAAATATTGAATGCCTATTAAAATCATTTTGAAGTGCTAGCGTGACTAGAGCTGAACATACATGAAGTTGTCAAAATGTTTAACCTAAATTATTTGGTCCATAAACCCTCCTTTTTATTCAAATTATATTTAGATGCTTCTCCCTTTTTTTTTTAACCCTCTGTGTCCATAGACATTTTAAGCACTTTAGTTTTCACTATCACTTATTTTTCCCTTGTTGTTTATAAAGTTTTAAAGCTAAATGTTAAAAGTAATTTGTTTTAAATATTGCTTATGTTCAAATGTAAAAATACAGCTAAATTAGGACAAACAATATCTAAAATAAATCTTACTAATTTTTGTCGCTTTGATGGTTGACTTAAATAATCCTTATATCTATATATTCTTTGCAAAGTAATTGTTTCAAAAAAATAATGATTAAGTTTGCCAGCACATGTAGATCTCCATTATGACATATTTTTTGGAATGACACACACAATGAAGTAAAGTTATTTTTTGTTCATTAGATGCTAGAAAGTAGTACAAACTTTTGATTAAAATTACTTAGTTAAAACACTGATATTTGCTTGCTATACTAGAGACATGCAGGAACAAAACTTTTATTTTAATGTGCATGCATGGCCGTTTATTTTCACAATTTTTACCTTTTTTTTTGGTTATTCAATAACTTGTTGCTTTAAAAAAAAAATTCAATAAAGTTTTGGCATTAGTAGAATTATCATACAGTATATCTAACTATGAAAACAACTTATCTCATCTATTACCTAAACATTAATTCTAACTTTTTTTTTTATTAATGTGCCTCAACATTTTCAATGAATGTATTTATGACCACAGTTTGATTGTGTCT
This sequence comes from Anisus vortex, assembly GCA_949126835.1. NCBI lineage: Eukaryota > Metazoa > Mollusca > Gastropoda > Planorbidae > Anisus > Anisus vortex. The sequence continues at coordinate 39,134,616 of OX421494.1, read as the reverse complement.
ATGGAAAAAGTAGTAATGCAATAAAATGATTATCTAGCCTGCATCATTCAAGAAATTTGAGCATTCTCATTTGTTACTGTTGTTTTATGCAGCAGTCTTGCAGTAAGAATAATATTTTTTAGAGGCACCCAAAAAATACATTATAATGTAATTGGTAAAATATTTGTCCTGCACCCAAAAAATTGTGCATATTGGTCTTCATGGCTTTCAATTGTCAGCTGAAGAAAAACTGCATCATGAACATTTGATATATTTTGTTTTAGCTAATCCTTCATTGTCAACAAAACTAACTTACTTTAATTTTACAAGCTATTTCAACTTCAATTGAAGAAACAGTTCATTTGCTAAAACTGGTTTGTTATTATAGATATTTCTTAAGAAACAGAGGAACATTCTCTTAAATAGTTGACTAAACATCTGATGACTTGAGAGAATTTTCTATTTCTGTGTACATACATTTTCGGCAGAGTGGCGAGAATTAGATGACCCTGGTTTTGCCAAACGTCGGGTGACAAAGGTTACTTATTATGGAAGTGACCTTGATACTTCAGGTGGGCTGTCAAGTAGTGTCAAGTGCATGGGTCTATACATATAATTCTAGCTGACTTGAGCTCAAGAACTTGTAGATTTGTTCTGCCTTGTATTAATGAAGCATTATTCTTAGTCTTTTTAACCTTTTGTAGATTTATCTTTACTTAGGTGTAGTCCTTACAACTGCCTTCTTTTAAGATGAATTGATTCTGATGGAGCTCTTTAGACTAATTCACAATAACTTTAGGTGTTCATATTTCTAACTTATAATTATTGCACATCAATTAAGATTATTTATATTTTACTTTAAAATTATTTTTCTCTACTCTTCATAATAATTAGACCTAGATATAACCAAGTTATAAACCCATCTAAATTTTTGCACATTTTGTTGTTTCTATGGTTAACAAACTGGTAATCATTTCAGTATCCTAGCTAGATGTGAATTAGAACTAGGTAGCTACTCTAAATATTTACTATTTGCACAATTTTAATTATATTAACTAACCAGCTCAAAATGTATATATTTGTATGTGTATATGTCTGTGCCTATGGGTGAAGATGGAATAACATTTTTAAAAAAGGTTGTTTGTGCATTTTGCCTAATTCTTTAAAAATAATAAAAATCTGTATTTATTGGTTTAAATAACTATCTTTAACTGAACTAAAAGTTCAAGTTTTTTCTCAATTTTTCCATTGTATTGTCTTTGCTTGTTCTTTAATCCTTCAAATACTAACACTCTATTATAACAAACAAAAAAGAAGAAAAACAAAAATGTGACTTCAAACAATTAGATATAATGCTGGTCTTTTTGTTTCAGGAACTTATAATGTCTTGGATTAATCTTTTTTTTAAATTCCCAATGAAGCTTTTTATTTTATTTTGATGAAATGTGTATGCACAAAGGAGACAACTTTCCAAAACTTTTAGATTTCTGCAGAGCATTGTGAGTTCACATACTTGACATAGATAATTAATACATTTTCTCTATTATCTTTGCAATTAGCTACCATTTGGGATCAAACCCGTCAACTTGAAGGTACTGGTTTGAAACATGTTTCTTTTATTATGCCTTGTGAGGATAAACTCTCATAAAGACATATTATGTTAACTGTATAGAGAGTGTGATGTTGTAATACTTGACTTTTAATGTAGTTGCACTTTTATTGTTACTTGTACACTGTATAGAGAACAGTGACATTTGTTTGTCCACTGTAAAGTAACATTTTGTAATACATGGATGACTTAATATATGACCTGTTTGGACAAAATGATACTTAATTGTTTTTATTCACATTTTTAGTTATATATATGGTTAGAAATGAATAAATACAAACTATTTCACTCATTCATGGCAAACATTTAACCCAAACTAAAAATGTCAAGTACTTAGGGAGTGTGACATATTATCATAGAATACACATGTTGATGAAGTACCATCATTAAAAAATCTAACAAAACATAAAGATTCATAAAAAAACAAACTTCTACAAATGTAACAAGAACAGAAAAATAAAAAGCTACCTAACATTAGTTAGACCAATACTAGAAGATGCATCTTGAGATGCATCAACTAAATAAATTATTAACAAACTAAAACATTTTGAAAAGAGCTGAATTTTTTTTTTCAAAATTCAAGAAATAGAGGCAGACACATTCAATAATTGTTTTGTTAGAATAAACTTTTCTCAAATTTATAGTAAACCTGTCTTATATTTTGTGTTTGCAATATTATGTGTTTGATATGAGTGTATCTTTATTTTCTTTGTCAACCAAGTTGTATGATAAGGAAATTCAATTCACTCCATTTATAAACCTTTTGGCTTTGACATAAATCCAAATGATATAATTGTACTTGTTTATTTCTAAAACCTTTCATTTTTTAAAAACTTTCTGACAAAAATGTTTTTCAGTAATTCCTTACATACAACTTATATAAATGTTTTCTCATTCTGCAGGTGCAAGAAATACAATTCATGTTTTTGTTATTGTCATTTTATTATTTACCATTTTAGTTTCTGTAATGTATGTTAGTATATATATATATATATAAATCTTCTTGGGCTACTAAAAAATTCAGTGAACAGATATGAGGATAATTTTTTACTAAGTAAAAAACTCTACTAATAAAAATCTGAGATATTACCATAATCAAGAAGATTTATGTCAATTTACCATTTGTACAAAACACTTTTTAATATCTCTACATACTCACTTCTAAAAATGGCTTCCTATAAAAGACAAAATATTTTATTTTAATTTTGATGTATAGACTTAATAAGTGTTTTGCTAAATCCTCCCAACTGAATATGACTTGTATCTGATATTGATAATTACTGTAACCAAACAATGATTTCTCATATCAAAAGTTCGATATGTTTATCCTACAAATGTAAATATTATTCATAATCAGATACATCTCATTTATTTTATCAGATACTAAATTATTTATTTTATGTGTAATATTTTGTTTCTTGATTTCATAATTTCTATATTATGTTGCTGACACAACATTTTGTTGTAAAACAAGCTTTCAGTATTTAGCGTGCAACTATGTTGGTTGTGAGTTTGTTGTGGAAAGTAAATTCTCTTCACAATATTATTTGCTGTTGTTGCATGACTGTCTCCACCAAATTCTTCTCCCAAAGCTTTCAGGGATCAAGGTAAATTTTCTTCTAATTATTTTTTTTTATGTCTAGATTTTATATTTATTTATTTGAACAAATATTTGGCAAGTCATGCTAATATTTTTGTAAAAGTAATTTAGAATAACATGTAAATGTATTTGGTATACTCTGGTAATATTTTACAAATTGTGTGCTATTTACAATTCTATGCTGACATTGAATTACATTTTCATTATACACTTGAATAACTGGCTTTCTAAATAAGATATCTACCGGTAAATAGATTTAGAGTGGATTTAAATAGGTTTAACACATTTATAAGTTTTATGTATTGTTTATACTGTTTAAATGTTATATTTTTTTAGATATAAAATGATGCATACCCAATTTTTTATTATTTTCAAGGTCAACATTAATTTCCATTATGAAAAGTTGAGTGTCCTTTTTAAATAACTGATTTTGATTATTACTTCTGAGCTGTAATAAATTAGTAATTGTGGGCTCCATAGGGTTTCCTAATTATTTGTTCAATTTGAGGCTCTGTTAATGAACAGTGCTTTGTTTGATTAATATTTAAAACATTTTTTACAGCCTTAAAATCTGTTTGGAAATTCCTAATTTAAAAAAAACAACTATTGGACATGCATTATATTTTTTGGAGTTTTATAAAATAGGATTTTGTGTTATTTAGTTGTACTATTTGTTAAATATGCTTGAGTATCAATGAAAACTTTTTTGTATCAAGGAGTTATTCTGGTATTCCCATTTGTTTAAAAAATACTTGGGTTTTTAGTGTTGTATTTTTTTCATACTAATACTCTGGCCCTCTCTCCTTCTTTTTAATGCTTCTATTTGGACTGGCCTGGGCACTGCTGGTAATCTTCAAGATAAACAAAAAAATGAGGTGGAAGAACTGCAGGAAGAAAGAGTAGTGAGGGAACAGCTAGCTTTATCTAGAATATCTGAACATTTAGAAGAAGAAAAACAATCTGAAACATTTAATGTTGAACACATATCTGAAGAAACTCATTTTGTAGAGGAAACGTTTGTTATTGAAAATATAGGTATGTATCAAGCTGCAATAGTTAGAGAGGAAGTAGAAAACTTAGAAATACCAACAAATGATGAGGAAATATTTTCAGATGCCACTGACAATTTAGTAACTATTGAAGACACTCATTATGAAGTTTCAGAAGAAGCTGTTATGCAAGAGGAAAGTGAAGATAAACAAGTGGACGTTTCATCCCTCCAGGAAATGGATTATACCAATAAAGTTGAAATAAAAATGGCTACGCCAAGAGAACTGAGCTACAAAGAAGCTGAAGAAGAGAGAACTCCTGTTGCTGAGCAGGTTGAATCACCACTTACTGATTTAAAATATGTGACACTTACAGACCCTGCAACTAAAGAATTGATAAGGGAACGAATAGAAACTATTGAAGAAGTAGTAGCAGACATGGAAAGAAAATATGAACTCAAATCAAGAGAAAGTGCAGCCATAGTTGCAGTGTCTGAGAACATTGTCACAAAAGAACAACATGAACTAGCTAAAAGTAAAATTACTGAAGATGCCAGTGAAACAACACAAGATGTCTCAGAAATCAAGAGTGAGATGATGGAATCACTAGAAAGTCAACATGACATTGAAAGTTACAAAGACGTAGATGCTGATGCTCCAGCTTCTTACAAAAGTGATGCATTGCATTTTGACCATTATTATAAAAGAGATGAACAAGATGATATTACACCTGTTGATGAAAGTCTATCATTAAATAAAGTTGATGAAACAAAGAAGGCATATTTCCCTGATGTGGATGCAATTGAAGAAACTGTTCTGTATACAGAAACTATAAACGAAGAAATGATTCTTGGAAAAGGCTATATTGATGCTGAACTAGACAGTGTGGCTGCAACAGTAGGAAGTGATGTTTACCAAGAAGCTCAATCACATGACTTCTTTCTAGAGCAAGAAGGTCAACTGTATAAAGAAAGGGACATTATCTCTACTGAAACCCATTCTGATATTATCTGTCATCAATCAGATGAAAATGAAGAATATATAGCTGAAAAAGATGCAATTGTAAAAGCAGATTTTGCTGATGTATCAGCGGGGCTTGTTAGCTTGCCTGATGAGTCAGAAGATGAAGTACAGGAAGTCGTAAGCATAACCCAAGTCCAAGATGTGCATTCAACTTATAAAATAGAGTCCGTCTTTCAGCTTGATAATGAAGAAATAGAAGATGATCAAGAAAATGAAGAGCCAGATATTGCAGAGAAAGAGTTAACAGAATTTGAAGAAACTGAATTGGCCATTTGCAAAGAGGTTGAAGAACGTCTTAGAGAAGTACAAGAGGAAGAATACATTGAAGAACAAAAAGAATATGTTGAAGTAAGACAAGAAGAAAAATATGTTAAAGAACAAGAAGGACATGTTGAAGAAAGGCAAGAGAAAGAATACATAGAAGAACAAGAACATGTTAAAGAAACACATGAGGAAGAATACATTGAACAACACGAAGAACATGTTGAAGAAAGGCAAGTGGAAGAATACATTGAAGAACAAGAACATGTTGAAGAAAGGCAAGATGAAGACTACATTGAAGAACAAGAACATGTTAAAGAAACACAGGAGGAAGAATACATTGAACAACACGAAGAACATGTTGAAGAAAGGCAAGATGAAGACTACATTGAAGAACAAGAACATGTTAAAGAAACACAGGAGGAAGAATACATTGAAGAACAAGAACATGTTGAAGAAAGGCAAGATGAGGAATACATTGAAGAACAAGAACATATTGAAGAAAGGCAAGATGAAGACTACATTGAAGAACAAGAACATGTTAAAGAAACACATGAGGAAGAATACATAGAAGAACAAGAACATGTTAAAGAAACACATGAGGAAGAATACATTGAACAACACGAAGAACATGTTGAAGAAAGGCAAGATGAAGACTACATTGAAGAACAAGAACATGTTAAAGAAACACAGGAGGAAGAATACATTGAAGAACAAGAACATATTGAAGAAAGGCAAGATGAAGACTACATTGAAGAACAAGAACATGTTAAAGAAACACAGGAGGACAAATACATTGAAGAACAAGAACATGTTGAAGAAAGGCAAGATGAAGACTACATTGAAGAACAAGAACATGTTGAAGAAAGGCAGGAGGAAGAATACATTGAAGAACAAGAACATGTAAAAGAAACACAGGAGGAAGAATACATTGAAGAACAAGAACATGTTGAAGAAAAGCAAGATGAAGACTACATTGAAGAACAAGAACATATTGAAGAAAGACAAATGGAAGAATACATTGAAGAACAAGAACATGTTGAAGAAAGGCAAGAGGAAGAATACATTGAAGAACAAGAACATGTTAAAGAAAAACAGGAGGAAGAATATATTGAAGAACAAGAACATGTTAAAGAAAAACAGGAGGAAGAATATATTGAAGAACAAGAACATGTTGAAGAATACATTGAAGAACAAGAACATGTTCAAGAAAGACAAGAGGAAGAATACATTAAAGAACAAGAACATGTTAAAGAAATACAGAAGGAAGAATACATTGAAGAACAAGAACATATTGAAGAAAGACAAGAGCAAGAATACATTGAAGAACAAGAACATGTTGAAGAAAGGCAAGAGGAAGAATACATTGAAGAACAAGAACATGTTAAAGAATCACAGGAGGAAGAATACATTGAAGAACAAGAACATGTTGAAGAAAGACAAGAGGAAGAATACATTGAAGAACAAGAACATGTTAAAGAAACACAGGAGGAAGAATACATAGAAGAACAAGAACATGTTGAAGAAAGGCAAGAGGAAGAATACATAGAAGAACAAGAACATATTGAAGAAAGACAAGTGGAAGAATACATAGAAGAAAGACAAGTGGAAGAATACATTGAAGAAAGACAAGTGGAAGAATACATTGAAGAACAAGAACATGTTAAAGAAAAACAGGAGGAAGAATACATTCAAGAACAAGAACATATTGAAGAAAGACAAGTGGAAGAATACATAGAAGAAAGACAAGTGGAAGAATACATTGAAGAAAGACAAGTGGAAGAATACATTGAAGAAAAAGAACATGTTAAAGAAAAACAGGAGGAAGAATACATTCAAGAACAAGAACATATTGAAGAAAGACAAGTGGAAGAATACATAGAAGAAAGACAAGTGGAAGAATACATTGAAGAACAAGAACATGTTAAAGAAACATATAAGGAAGTATATATTAAAGAACAAGAACTTGTTAAAGAAAGACAGGAGGAAGAATACATAGAGCAACAAGAATGTGTTAAAGAAACACATGAGGAAGAATACATTGAAGAAGAAGAACATGTTAAAGAAACACAGGAGGAAGAATACATTCAAGAACAAGAACATATTGAAGAAAGACAAGTGGAAGAATACATTGAAGAAAGACAAGTGGAAGAATACATTGAAGAACAAGAACATGTTAAAGAAACACATGAGGAAGAATACGTTGAAGAACAAGAACATGTTAAAGAAACACAGGATGAAGAATACATAGAAGAACAAGAACATGTTAAAGAAACACATGAGGAAGAATACATTGAAGATGAAGAACATGTTAAAGAAACACAGGAGGAAGAATACATAGAAGAACAAGAACATGTTAAAGAAAAACAGGAGGAAGAATACATTCAAGAACAAGAACATATTGAAGAAAGACAAGTGGAAGAATACATTGAAGAACAAGAACATGTTAAAGAAAAACAGGAGGAAGAATACATAGAAGAACAAGAACATGTTGAAGAAAGACAATTGGAAGAATACATTGAAGAACAAGAACATGTTGAAGAAAGACAAGTGGAAGAATACATTGAAGAACAAGAAGAACATATTCAAGAAAGACAAGAGGAAGAATACATTGAAGAAGAAGAACATGTTAAAGAAAGACAGGAGGAAGAATATACTGAAGAACTAGAAGAACATGTTGAAGAAAGGCTAGAGGAAAAATACATTGAAGAACAAGAACATGTTAAAGAAAGACAAGAGGAGGAATACCCTGAAAAACTAGAAGAACATGTTGAAGAAAGGCAAGAGGAAGAATACATTGAACAACACGAACATGTTAAAGAAAAACAGGAGGAAGAATACATAGAAGAACAAGAACATGTTGAAGAAAGGCAATTGGAAGAATACATTGAAGAACAAGAACATGTTGAAGAAAGGCAAGAGGAAAAATACATTGAAGAACAAGAACATGTTAAAGAAAGACAGGAGGAAGAATACATTGAAGAACAACATGTTGAAAAAAGGCCACAGAAAAAATACTTAGAAGAACAAGAACATGTTGAAGAAAGACAAATGGAAGAATATATTGAAGAACAAGAAGAACATGTTAAAGAAAGACAAGAGGAAGAATACATTGAAGAACAAGAACATGTTGAAGAAAGACAGGAGGAAGAATATACTGAAGAACTAGAAGAACATGTTGAAGAAAGGCTAGAGGAAGAATACATTGAAGAACATGTTACAGAAAGACAGGAGGAAGAATACATTGAAGAACATGTAAAAGAAAGACATGAGGAAGAATACATTGAAGAACATGTAAAAGAAAGACAGGAGGAAGAATACATTGAAGAACATGTTGAAAAAAGACAGGAGGAAGAATGTATTGAAGAACTAGGGGAACATATTGAAAAATGGCAAGAGGAAGAAGACATTGAAGAGCAACAAGAACATTTTAAAGAGAGACAGGAGGAGGAATACATTGAAGAACAAGAACATGTTGCAGAAAGAGAAAAGGAAGAGTACACTGAAGAAAAAGATGTATATATAGAATGTAGTGAAAAAGAAGGATACACTGATGATGAAGAAAAATATGTAGATGAAAGACAAAAGGGAAAATATGCTGAAGAACAAGAAGAATATGTAGAATGGGGACAAAATGAACAACATTCAGAGAAACAAGAAGAGAATGTAGAAGAGAGACACAAGGAACAATACACTGTATATACAGAAGAACACACAGAAGAGCCATATAATGAAGATTATAAAGAACAGGAAAAGTCTTTAGAAGAAAGACAAAAGGAAGAGTACACTGATGAACAAATGCAATATCCAGAGGAGAGACAAAAAGATGACTCAGATTTACAAGAAGAATATTTAATGGAGAAACAAAAGGAAGAGAACACAGAATATTTTGTGGACAGACAAGTAGAAGAAAAATATCAATGGGAACACTACTCCAAAGTAGAAGAGGACTCTAAAGCAGAAAGACAAGAGTTATACACTGAAAAACACTCAAATTATGTTGAAGAAATTACACAGTCTTTTAAATTATCACAAACTAATTATGAAACTTCAGAATTCATCAGTGAGAATATGACACATCAAATCAGTGAACTTACTGAGACACAATCTATGGATAGTGAATTTGAAAAGACTACTCCTATTTTAATAGTAACATCTGCAGAAAAAATCATGGAAGAAAGAACACCTTCTGAGAAAGACTTGGCTATTGTTTTAACTTTAGATGAATCTGAATCAGTTTCTGAAAAAGCAATCGGTTCCTCCCCTGAGGAACAGGAAGATTTATACAATGATGAGCTTGATCAAGATCAGGCTATGTGCCAAGAACTTGTTGAACTTAATAAGGAAATAGAAGAACAAGACACACTTACAGCTGCACTTTTGTCAAAATCCTTTAAAGAAGAGCAAGAAACTGATTCTTATGATAAAAATGTAATGTGTGCAAAGCAAGAATTTTCATTAGACAATGCTCATGAGCTATTTTCTAGACAGATCATAACCGAGACTTCATTAGAACAGATACATGAACGGTCTTCGGATAGTGAAATGGCCATAAGCCAAGATTCATTCACAGAAGAAAGAATCGGGGAATACTTTGCTGACAGACAGACAGTCACAGAGAAGTTTGAAGAAACAGAAAAATTCATTTTAGAAAAAAAAGAACAAAAATTAGTCTCTGAGAAATCTGTTACCAGTGAAGATAATAAACAGGTAAAGGAATATGAATTAGAACTCAGCAAAGTCATTGTTCAAGAGGCATTGTATACTAGCATTGAGTCTTCCAAAAAAATGGACACCTTTGAAAAGCAGGAAGGAAAGCCAGAAGGTATAATGGGGGAAATGCAAGAATTGGAAGACCAACAATTAACACTTAGTGAAAGTAGTGAAGATGACAGTGAAGACTATGAGCAAGAATGTGATCAGTTAACAATGCAGCACTCTATTGACAGAATCGAAACCAAATATGAATTGTTTGATGCTACCCTTACTCACAAAAAAGAAGAGCTCTCTGATAGTACTGAAGGTGATGTTACTGCTGTTGGTTTAGAGCAATCAGTGGATAGACTAGAGACCTTTACTTCTGAAGAAAGGGAAGAGCACTATCAAAGAGATGTTAACATTTCTCAAGAAGAATGTTGTGCTGAAACATACTGGCCAGAGGAAAAGGAAATTGAAAACAAAAATGAATCAGTTATTGAAGAAAGATGTCATATTTTATCCAGCAGAGAAGTTGAGTTTACGAAAGAGAATGTAGAAAATGAAGTCTTGGAAGAATCTTTAGATTACCCTGAAGCATTTATTGATAGGAAAGAACAATTCCTGGAGCTCATAACTGATAGGGTTGAACCAGAAGATGAAGACAAAGACAAATTTATTTCTTGTCAGATTTCAAGTGGTGCATCTAATGAAATCAATCAGGGCTCTTTAACTTTGCAAGATAATGCATCACCTAGTCAACAAACTTCAAGAGAAACTGATAATCATGAACAAGGACCAGTGGATGGCATTAATGTGGGGCTACATTTGCCAAGATCACCTTTCTATGCAACTTCATCTACTGAAGTTCAAGATGGGTCCGGTTCACCCAGTGATTTAGATGAGGAAATAACTGCAATGGAAAATAAACTAACCCAAATGAAACAAATGGTAGGTTTTGATGATGAAAGCCCTGATGAAGAGTTTTTTAGCCCAGAAGCTGTTTCTCCTCAGCAAAGAAGACCCTTAAGATCAAGTGAGGAACGTGAAAAGTCTAGCCCCTACAAGGCTTTAAGCATTTCAGGATCAGACTATACCTCGCAGAGTGATGTAGAGTATGCACAAAGTGACACAACTGGCACTGGTTCTTACCATACAGCTCAAAGTGAAATAATGAGCAGCTCTGGATGTTCTGCTCCCAGTGATCTTATGACTGCTTCAGAGTGTAGTGCACCTAGTGAAACTATGACTGGATCAGAATACACCATGACTGCTTCTGAGCATGAAGATGATGAATATGAGTCAGATGGAAGACTGTCAGCTGATATATCCCAACAAATATTTCTTGAGCATAAAGTACAAAAGGCTAGGGAAAGCAGAAGTGAGTCATCTTCTGAAGATGAGCATGAAGATGATACTTGCAGACAGGACAGGCCTCCTTCACCATCAGAATTTACTCTCATTGCTTCACAAGATCAGTCTAGATTAAATATCTCTCTAGGCCTAACAACAGAAGCTGAAATGAAAACACCTATTTCTCCTAGCTCTGTCAGTGAAATTAGTTCACAAAGTGCAGCTGAGACACAGTATGACTTACTTCATGCTGAAAAAGACAAAGATATGGAAAAAGATAGCCTCCAGGGTGATGAAGAAGATGAGGATTATGATGAAGAGGAGGATGAGGAAGAAGGGGTGACTGAAGTGATTAATGTTGAAGATAGACCCCCCTCACCTTCAGAATTTACTTTGATTGCATCTCAGGATAAGGACAGCTTAAATAAGTTGCTAGGTCTGGAAGAAATGCAATCACCTGAAGAAGAGCCAGGTAGGCAATTTGTTGGTTTTTCTTGCACATAAATGTATGGATTTAAAGAAATCAAACATTGATTTTATATTATTCCAAACAAATATATCACTAAAAATGACCAGTCTACTAATTATCTTGCAAAAATGTGCTTCAAATTATTTCAAATAAATGATAAATCCATCCCTACCAAAAATATTTGAATCATATAGCATAGTGAAGGCAGTCTATACTTCTGCTATACAAATAGAAATAAAATAAATTTAGACAATACATAAACACTTAAAATGCTGAATGATAATTTTTTTTCCACTGTTGCATTCAGTGTGTTTTTTTTTTATCCTTTCATGTGGTGAGAACAAAATTGGCAAAAATAATAGCACGTGCTATTAGAGTGGCTCCAATAAAGATTGCTTGACAATAGTCAAATCATTAAACCTAGAAACACTAGAGAACAGAAGGGCATAGAGTTAAGTAGTAATAAGACATTAAACTCTAATTTAGAAATACAACCTAATTACAACCTGTTGCAATTCTCAGATAAACATGAGAACAAAAAAACACTTTCCTTATCCCTTATGCGAAAACAAATGCATATATGTACTATTTCTTCCCGAGTGGCATTCAGGCATGGAATGGGTTGCTTTAACAAACCAGGAAAACCAGTAACTTAATATCATTTAAAACTAAATTCATGCAATATATGGTCAATAAGAATGCAAGACTTAACTCCTTATAGAAGGAGCATCTGTAATAAGATAAGATCAATGATTTTTGAGTATGGTGTTCCAATACTTTATTAATTCTTAGTTTCTTATCCTCCATAAACATTATTAAAAGTAAGTCTTTCCCAAGTAAAGTTTGCTCACAAAAGAGCAGCCCTTATAAGTTGCTGACCTCAATAGCCTAATATTATTAGGCTCAATGTTCTGACACTTTTAGGGGAAAGACATAAAATGTCTGTTGCATCAAAATGACTACTGTCTACTGTATTTCTATTTTTTTTATTTTAACTGCTTCAATGTTAAAGATTTAATATGTAAGAAATAACTTGCTAAAAATAGATTCTTGTAATTGTTCAACTTTAAAATTGGCTGATTCTATTATAATGTCTTAGTTAAAACAAACAATAATAATTTGGCAGTCAGAAATTGTTATATAGATTAAAGGATTGCATCATATGATTGCATTATGTATTATTTATATGCATCATTAAATTATGTATTATTTAAATGCATCCATTTTAATATTGATGTTTCAGTTTTATAGCTGTCAAGAATTTTCATGAAAAATAATTCTACTTAATCAGTTGTTTTTTTTCTTTTTTGTTTTTTTTTCTTTTAAAGGATCTCCTATGCTTTGGGAACATGAACTAGAAAAGGCTATAATGGATGTGGATGCCCAATCAACAGCATCCAGTGATGCAGCTCTTATGATTGGACTGGACCGTATATCAGCAGCTGGAACAGATAATAATACCATGTCGGGTGTGAGTTCAGAAAGTGGTCAACAACAAGATGGCAGTGAAGATCAGTTATGTGTTGAAACTCCTGATGATGAAAAAGATAAAGAAGAACTTTATCAAGCATACATGAAGGTGGCTGGGGATAGTGAAGCCCTAATAGATAAAGAATCTGATCATGGCCAATCAGAACAGTTTCTTGATGACACTGAATTTCAAGAATCTCAGAAGACCCTTTATGAGAAGGATGAATCAAAAGATACTTTGATTTCTGAGACAGACTACTGTTCTCCTCAAGTTCATTTCGAAGATTTAAATCAAGAAGATCAAAAAACTATTGGACAACTTGAGGAGAGCGTTTCCCTGTGTGCAGTGGAAGAAACACATATTGAAACTAGCAGTCAGCTTCATCAGACAGAATTTGAACAAATGAAAGAAGTACAGGAAGATTATTTTTTAAAGCAGGACAGTACCAGACATTATGAGACCATTATTCAATCTCAAATTCATGAAACAAAAACAGATACAACATTTAAAACAGCTGAATTTAAAAAACACTATACTGAAGAGCACTTTAATGATACAAAATGCTCAGTACATTCTGAATTTGAAGCTAGCTGGTCCGCCACTGAAACTGAACCAATAGAGCTCCGCGACAACCTTGCCAGCCGTTTTATGGAAGGTGAGTTAGTCGCTCAACATGGCATTAGAAAAATCATTTCAGCTGAGCAAAAAATATCTTGCATTCAGTGGCTAATACACAAATCATTCCATCCTAGCCAGTACAGCTTTGCTAATAAAAAAAATAAGCTTATCCCACCCACAAATTATTTTAAATGCTTGAATAATTATATTTTTGTTTTTATCATACATGAAAAGCATGTTTTCAGTTTTTGCTGCATGCTTTAGTGTTTATTATAAACTTTTTGCTTTTCTCTTGTTCAACTTTTATCTGAAACAATTGTAAGAATGTATTATTATACTTTAATAAGTAACCAAAAAAAAATATTTGTAGGTTATTTTCTAAAGTATAGTCTCTTATTTCAATGTCATTATCAAAGTTAAGATTGATCAGGCCAGCTCCCTTTCCTCTCTTCTTCTGCTTTTACCCTACTAATATGCTTTACTTATTTATATTTTTTTTTTTTGAGGGGGGCTTTTTAAACTGTAAATATGTTACATCAAAGTTGTTATTCATGTTTTTTTTTAATGGCTGTATATTTGTTGTTGTAAATGTTGTGCACAAATATTTTGCAGCCTTTAATAAAATGCAGAAATGTTACCTATGAATATTTTGATTTAGCTACATTGAAAAATTGTTAATAATTTGTCTGAAAACATAAAATTCTTAAAATTGTTTTATCCTCTTAGTGGTTCTAAAACAAAAAGTATGAAACAATATACAGACTAAACAATTTACATTTTAAAATAGCTTTTTTTTTTTTTTTTTGTTGGTTTAATTGTACTGTAAATAACTAACCATCACATGGAATATCTATTGGAAAAATGCTCATTGTTTTAATTCATTTTTAATCGTTCTTCAATTGCTATGGAATCATGCTTTGTTTGTGCCCAAATTTCATTACTTTTGTTTGCACTTAATCTATATTGAGATGTTTTTCAGACCATAAATTATAATCATCATTTTGTCTTGAATTACTCTACTCTGCTTTACAATTTAACTTTTTAGTTTATTTATAATATACAAAATGGAACAGAATATTTTTTACATTTTGTATTGTATTAAAAGCTTTATTATTTTTTTCTTAAAACCTAAACTAATCAGGAGATGATGAGGTGGAAGGTCAAAATATTGCAGTTGGTATGTCTCTGCATGCTGAAGATAAGATTAGCTCTTCTAGCTCTGAAGTTGCTCAGTTGGATGACTTTGATAATCAAGGTAATTAGTACAGAGCTTTGAAGTTATAATGTTCAATGTGTTTTTATTACTGTCTTTGATTATTTACAAGATTTTTTGGATAATATTCTCTAGCTGTTATCTTTAGTTTCAATTATTTTTTATTTATTTATTTTTTGTGTTGAAAGGCTTATAGTCATTGAAATCACAGTCATTATATACTTTTTATTATTATAATAGATTAATGCTTTATTTACTTCTTAACAGTTTGGTTGCATGGTTTCCTCTACCATTGAAAAACAAAATTGCCACACTATGTTCAAATAATGTTAGATGAACATAATATACTAACCCTAAATTCCCTATAAAACACAAAAATTCTTTAGATGGTTCATCATGCAACTGAAAACTGAAAATTTTTTTACATTTATTATTTAATCCTGATTTGTCAAGCTTAACTTGAAAATGAGAGGTAGCATGAAAAACCCACATCGACTAACACTTTTTTCCCTAGATGTTGATATCCGTGAAGCGAGTGAGGAAACCTCTGAAGAGACAGATGTTGAAGACCAGTTCTCACCAGTTGTAAAGCAGTCTGACGATTCTACATTTAATTTTGAGCAAACAGAACCCCAACTTGTACATAAAGTAGATAAGACAAGTCTAGAAAAGAGCTTCATTGATGAAAAAGAAACATCACTTATAGAAGAGGAAGAGGTGGAAGATTTTGATCATTCCGAGTTAGAACCAGAATTGTGTGTGTTGGTGGTACAAGGAGACGAGCAGGAAAGGGAAGATGACAATTTTGAAAATGTCTCACCTTCAGTAGAAAAAGATATAACATATAAAGAAGAAGAGCAGTCAGCATATACAAGTAAATTAACTAGTAGTGAAGATCAATCTGTTCAAAGAATTTTAATGAAACAAGAAACTAGAGATATTTCTCCTGAAGATTTAGAAGAAAAACCACTTGCTTATGATTTTCCTGATGATTATCAGTTGTACTCAGCAGATCATTATCAAGAAGTGGCTTTTCAAAGACACTATGAAAAGTCATATGCTGAATCACAACGGTATGAAACCTTTAAAGAAATGTACAACATTAGGGAAGCTTTGGGTACAGAAGAGGAGCCAGAGCCGACTGATGATATTGGAAAGACTGAAATGACTAGTAAGCAATCTGCTGATGAAATAGTCCAGGGGACTGCAGATGAACCATTGGAAGCTGCTGGTGGAGCAGACATACCAGTGACACCTGAAGAAGAATTAGATGTCTCATCAAAGAGTTCCTCTGACAGTGATTATGTGGAAGTTCTTGATGAACAGACTGGAACTTACTCTAGATTACCATGGGAAATAGCTCACCAATACAAGAGACAATTCTCTGAATCTTTTAATGAGGAACAGAAAGAATCTGTTAAAGCTCAAAAGTCAATTGACTTGGGAACATTTTATAGGCGTGATAAAACCAAGGATGAAGAATTTATGGAAAGAAGTTTTTATGATGAAGCAGATACATCAGATGTTATAACTGTTGCCAAAAGAAGAGTTACATTTGAATTCAAACAAGAGGAGTCAGGAAGTACTTTGGTCAGTGAAGAAGAAGAAGGATTACAACCATCTGATCATTTATTTTGTGAGCCTTATGAATATATTGATGCTACCCATGAAGCAGATGTTATTGCCACAATTTTGGAAAGTCGTCAGAAAGTGAAGCAAGAAATTGCAAAACAAGTATTTGATGCAGAATTTCCAGAAACTCCCAAGCAGGATAGTAAATTTCACATAGCTTCCAATGCATACTCTCATCAAACTATGTTTGATGAAAGTGAGGAGGACTTTACTTTGGCACAAAGATCTAAAGAAATGTATTATTATTCTGAAGATACAACTCAAAGGATTAGTGTTGTAAGCAGGGAGTCTAGAATAGCACAACAGGAATTGTTGCTCCAGGAATCTTTTGATGAAGAGGACAGGTCTTTGTCACCTTCTAGGGACAAAACTAGTAAAAAATTAAGTACAACATTTGAAGAAACAATTCCAGTGCTACCACCACCTCACCCAACACACTTTCCAATGGCTGTTCATAGTGTGGGAAAGTCACTTGCTGACAATGAAATTTATGAATCGTCTGAAACTGAAAGAGATTCAACTGAAGAAAAATTAAGTCCTATTGAAGAGACTCCCGGTATTGATGATATAGAAGAAGATGATACAACTCTAAAATCAACACCACCTCTGGAAAAGAGAGTTACTTTTCAGACAGATCGTCTCACAACAAGAGCTTCAGAGCAATCTGTGGACGACTTTAAAGCTTCATCGTCTTCATCGGAACTTTCTGTTGAACCAACACTTCTAGCAGCTTCTTATGATCTAGAAAGTGGTAGTGTATTTCATATTGTTACAGCATATGATATTTCACCAGATACTGTGGAAAAACAAGGGCCAATAGAAATAGCAGGAAAGTCCATTTTATCAAGTCCTGAAGATGATGTTTTTGAAACTGACTCCACATCACCACAAAAAACACTGGAATCAATGTCATCTGATGCTCCAGCTTTTATTTTATATGGTCATCTTTTGTCAGGGGCAGGTATTTGTTCATCTCCTCTAATACCATTAGCACCAGTATCTACGCCAAGAGAAGGCACAGATAAAATAGATCTAAGTAGTAATCTTCTAAGTGCTAGCTCAAAACTAGAATTGCTGGAACATAAAGAAAGATTGGATTCTAAGGATGGTGAAGACACCACATTACAAGAAGATGATATGAGCTCGCCACATGATGAAGGAACTGTTCTCACTGAAATTCATTCTTCACCAGAAACTGAACAGACTTTAGAAACCTTAACAGATGAAAAAGAGCACACAATTGACTTTGGTTTCATTGATGATTCTGAAAAAGGGGCATTGTATGAGGAAAACACTGCAGTTACTGAAATAGAAACCCCCCATGTTTTAAATGGACCAACAGAGGTGGATTATATACCTGAATATGATGGAGGCGATGATACTTTGCAAAGAAACATAATAGAAAGTTTTCATTTCAGTTCAAGCACTCAGAGAACCCCTTCACCACCATTGCAACAAGACATTATTGAACCAGAAATGTCAAGTTCTTATGAAGCTAAACCAGACATTCAACAGCCAGAAGAGGAGGAGGAGGACATTCGAGATGCTGAAGAGACCATACATCCATCTTTTACTATCACCAGCCAAACGGCACCAGATGCAGAGAAAGATATTGAAGAGATTATAGATTATGCTGACAGTTTGATGCCTACTGTGATTTCTTTTGTACAGGCTAAACCAGATATTGAACAGCCTGAAGAGGAAGGAAATACAGATATAGAAGAATCCATGCAGGTTACAACTAGGACAGAAACACAAGCTAAACCTGATGTCCAACAGCCTGAAGACAAAGATGACCAGCCAGATGGTGAAGAAGTTATTCAACCAACTATAATGACAACTAGTCAAGCAAAACCAGATATTCAGCAACCAACAGAGGATTTGGGCAATGGTCATCCAGTAGAAGAAGATCCTGTACAATCTACAGTTGTGACTATAAGCCAAGTAGAACCATCACAGTATTACTTACATCAAGAAAACTTGGAAGCATTTCCTACTTCTGGTAGTATTGAAATAGATCAAATTATTGAACAGGATGAACCTGCTTTTAAAACAGATAAAGAACAATTTTCAACATCATCAGGTGAAGAGGAAGATATTAGAAACCAAACTGATCTAGAAGAATCATTTAGTCCACATTCTGTTGAAAAAGAAGAGTTTATTGAAGTCACTTATGAGTTTAGTAAAGACACAATATATCATGGTAAAAGAGCTTTAGATGTTGATATTGCAGACATGACTTTTGGTGGAGCCTATGTAGAGCAAGAAGAGTCTTATCAACAGAAATATGCTATTGGTGGAGCAGATCCAACATCTGAACACGAGTCTACTTTGCAGGAAGGAGAAGAAGATTTGGAAGAAGAGGAAGAATTTGAAGAACGACCGGAAGAAGAGTTAATTGGACTTGAGGAGCCACCTACAGAAACTGATGATGATACTGAAGAAAATATACTTAGTCACGAGAGAGAAGAAGACAAAGGGGAAACTGGATCTTTTGAACAGGTTACTTCTGACTTTCTTTGTGTTAGTTCCCATTCAGACCTAGACAGGCCTCTGTCACCAACACCTGATGCATTAAGGCAGGGCTTTTTTGGTGGAAATTTTACTCCACCACAAGGTGGAGCTTTCACTCCTCCACAGTCGGGAATGTTCACTCCACCAATTTCTGAAATTCACACACCTCCTCATCTTAGTCATGAAATAATTGCTGAAGATACAGTTGTAATTGAACAAGCAGCCTCATCTTTTGTGGATTCCATCTTAGAAGATGTGAAAACACATGTTTCATCTCAGGAAACTTCACCTGAAAAGGATATCAAACAAGAAGAAATGGTTCCATTAAATGACTTTACTGGCTTAGAAACTCAAGATTATGCTAATGAATATGAATCTATTGATAAATTTTCAGACTCAGAAAAAAAAAGAGGTATTACACTTGTTAAACAAATCTCAGAAGACATTCCCGGTATTGTTCTAACACAATACTTACATCAAGAAATGAATGAGGATGAATTTTATGGATACACTCCTCAAAACGAGAATATATCTGAAGATGAAGAAGACAAATATTTCAAAGAAGAAAAAAATGAAGAAATTAGATTAGAGCATGAAGAGTGTGCATTTGATGGAAATAAAAAAGTAGAAGATGTAGAGAAAACTTCTGGTCATCAATTTTTTATAGATTTAAACACAGATTCACGTACCTCTGAAGGCCAGTCTGAGACTCCAACAGAGCAGAAGTCTGCAGATATATTTAGCCAGGAACCAGTCTTGGACAGTTTTTTAGAACAATTTTGCCCAAGTTCTGGCTTAGAATTTACAGAAACACTTCATTCATCTGGTCTTGAAGAGCATTATCTCCTACAGCAGGAGCCACAATATGGATTTGAAGATAGTTCTGAAGGTTTAGATCTATACATGAGTCAAGAAGATCATGCTGATTCTTCTAGTGTGGATAGTTTTGCAACTGTTGTTGCAGCCGAGGCTGAAGATGATGAAAATTATGAACCTGATGAAAACAGACTAGCTGAAATTGCTTCAATGACTTCATCTTTTACATCTGATATTCAAGTACCTCTACATGAGGAAACTCAAAAAGAAATTAGTGATGACATGGGTGATACTGAAGAAGATGATATTTCATTAGAAACCTCGCAAGAATGGACTGCACTAGCATCTGAAGAGAAAGACAGAGAGAGTGATGCTTCCATTGACAGTGACAGGTTTGAATTTGTTGATAGAACAGCACTTTCAATAATCACTGAGATGTCTGATGAAGACAAATTTGAAATGATTGAAAGAGAAGACTTAGAATCTGAAGCTGGCTTGTCAGATCATTTTGGAAGTTCTCCAGATAACAATGTTCAGCAATCTCCTGGAATATCAACATTTAGATTTTTTGGCCGAGGGACTGATAGGGATGATGCTTCAATTTCATCTTCTCTGGCTGAGTTTGAACAAATGGAAAAGGCAATACCTTTTTCAAGCTCTATGAGTTCATTAGAAAGAGATTTAGATAAAG
This sequence comes from Anisus vortex, assembly GCA_949126835.1. Classification (NCBI taxonomy): domain Eukaryota; kingdom Metazoa; phylum Mollusca; class Gastropoda; family Planorbidae; genus Anisus; species Anisus vortex. Next base: position 39,113,683 of record OX421494.1, on the reverse strand, counting down.
AATGTTTTGGAGGCTCTTATGATGAAAGGAAATTTGTTGGATTCCCTAAATTGCGTAGTGGTGAGGACTCAGCATCTATTGCTTCCTCACTTGCAGAGTTTGAACATTTAGAGCAAGTACTTGTTGTTTCAAGCTCAGCCAGTTCTGTTGAAAAACAAACTCCTGAAAGCAAAAGTTCTGGAGGATCTGGAGATAACACTTCAAATTCTATCTCTTCATCTTTAGCTGATTTTGAAAAAATTGAGCAGGAGTGCCAGGCTGATTCAGATGAGAGGAAAAGCTCAGTTGGTAGCTCATGTCGACAAAGTGAAGCCTCTTCATACACATCACTAAATGAATTTGAAAGGCTTGAAAGAGAAATTGCAGTGGCTACAGAACTTGAAGTAGAAGCTCAAAAGATTGTTTCTATTCTTGAGTCAGGTGTTTTAATGGGATCAGCTCAGTTTGGTAGTTCTGACTTCAGTGATGTTGGTGGTGGTGATGAAAGAGAAGATTCAATAGATGGTGCTCAGGAAGACATAGATCATGATTCATTAAGTGAGGGTGGTAAACTGGGCCATGATATTGATGGGGACTCTTTAGATGGTGAAAGTTCTGAAATGACTGAGATGGCTTCAAGTGTTGTGTATGCAGGGCCAGAGTTAGTGACCACCCAGCCTATTCTTGATATAGACAATGATTCACTTCAAGGAGAAGCTTTCATGCAATTATCTTCAGATTCTCTCATATTAGAACAAAAATTAAAAACATCAGATTCTGCTAAATTTGACACTGATTCTCTTGTATTTGACACTGACTCACTCGTTGAGCAGGAAGATAGAATGGTTCACTCTGCTGACTCTTTAGAACTCGGTGGCCATTCTGGACACTCTAGTGCAGGTCATTCTAGCGGAAAACAAGAAGAAAAAATAATTCCAAGTGAAGACCTAATGCAAACATCTGCTGACTCACTTGAACTAGACAATAGTAAGGAGGACTCAAAGGAAGGAACCAATAAAGAAGTTCACCAAGAAGATAGTTTAATGATGGGCTCAATAGAATCTGCAGCCTGGAGTATGGGAAGCTCTGGTGGAACAGGACAGTCTATGTCAGAGTCCCACACAGACTCAAGTCAGTCGCATGACATTATGCAGGTCTCCACAGAATCTGAAATTCTAAAAACTGGTACAAAACCTGCTTTATCTGTAGAACACAGGTCAGAAATAATTACAGAAGAAACTCATCAGTCTATTAAATCTGAGACATTTCAGTGGTGCCAAGAGGAAACATCAGTTCAATTTATTAGTGAAGGTGCTAAGCCCTACGTGGAGTCTCAGACAAAATTTACAAGAAAATCTCCAACACACACAGAGTCTGAGGAATCGGTTAAAACTGGAAGAATAGGATTTGTAGAAACTAAATCTAAGACTAAAAGAGAATCTCCTAAATTTTTAGATGAAGAAAGTGAAAAAGAAGATAGTCCTTATTTAAGCTGGGGTCCTTATCAAGAAACAAAGAAGGTATACACAATGGTTGAATGGGAAGAAATGAAGCGACTCAAAAGAGAAAAACAAGAACAAGACGCTAAAGCTGCTGCTCAAATTTCTTCCTCCCCTGAACTTTCCCAAGATTCTCAAGAAGATAGGCACCATTCCTCATCATCCCAGTCCCCACCTTCTATAAAGATGGTCATGACCTCTTCCACAACCTCTACCTCAACACACTACAGAGGTATTGGAACTATGTGATCTTATTGTTTTGTCATTATGCATTAGTTTATGCATATCTTTTTTTTTTTTCATTTTTATGCTTGCATGAGTAAATTATTATTATTCTTTATAAAAGTAGGAAAAGGAAGTATACTTTTCTTTTTTTTAAATAAACAAACAAAAAAAAAAAACATTTGATAAAAACATCTTTTTTTTTTTAATAAATAAGGAATTGGTTCAATATCACTTTTTCCTGTTTTCTGTCAAATGTTTTCTTTTGGTATAAGCTCAACGGATTATTATTTCTATCTCCTTTTTGTCCTTTTTAAATTATCTGACTTTTTTATTTTATTTTGGCAATTATAAATTTAATATCTAAACATCTCTAAATTGTTTATCAATAAATAAAAAAGACTTAATAAAAACAAATTTTTAAAACCCCCCAAAAAAAGCAAGAAGAGACAAAATTGAATTAAATTCTGTAGAACTGGGTGTCGCAGCATTATGTCATTGTATGATTGTTATATCCCATTGCATGCTACCCACTACTATTTAGTCCCTCAAAATTAAATGAAAATGTTGATTTACCCAAAGCTTGTTGTGATTCACAATTCTTTATTATTGTTTAGTTTTACTTGTGTTGCATAGTCTTATTTATCATTTGAGTAATTTAATTTAAACTTAGACTTACTTGTAGAATAGGAGTTTTGTTTCATTCATTGTCTCATTTAAGACTGTGATTTCATATTTCATTAGATTTGCTTGTTTCATTTTATATAAAAGCTTTTTTTTCTTTTGTTTTTTTGCATAGTCGACATTATAATTTTTTGTCTGAATATATTTTTTTATTGTTTTATTTTGAACTAAAAGATTCTGTTGTTTTTAATAGAAAAGTATATATGTTGTCTTAAAGCTAGCATTTAGATAAGCTAATTATTTGCAGGAAAAATTCATTTGTAAATAGTTTATTCAAAAATACACTTTTCTTATTGAATACTATTAATCATTTAAATTTTAAATATGTTCTCAGTGTTAAAGAAAAATAATTTTTGACAATAATTTGACAAAATTACTGATACAGTTTGTTAAGATAATTTTGTGTTGTTGTTGTTTTTTTTTTCTTAGGTGAAAGAAGTGGTTATGAGGAAAGGACAAGTGATGAAGAAGATGATGGTGGAGATGGCAACCAAGAAGGTGGAAAAAGTCTATCAAGCACATCATTTGTCTAGTGTTACCAAACTATATATTGTGCTGCTTCACTGAAGTTGATTTTTTTATCAGCAAAAATTTACTTTTTCTTTATTTATCATCACAATGTTTTTTCTTGTTTTGTTTTTTTTGTTTAGTGTTAAATTAAAAACAGCTGATTTTAATTATGAGGCAGCATAATGAAATAAATAATAATATGATGTTTTTTTCCAGACTCAATGTATTAATATTGTTTACATTTCAGTTGTAGTCATCATGCTACAGGTTTTTCTTTGCAGAATTACTTCCAACTTTCTGTTTTATTTGGATCCCTTTATCTTTTTTATCTAATAGTATTTTTGAAGTCACATTTTTTAATGACTTAAATAGTTCAATTGAATCCAATACTAACAAAATCCTAATAGCTGTTTGTCTTCTAACAATTACGTTACTAACATCTAACATATTTTACATAAAAAAATATAAATTTTTACTACTAGAGCTCTGAATAATTAATGAATGACAATTATTTCTTGTTGGGTTGGGTTTTTATTGTTTTTGTTTTTTTTTTAGGGTTAAGTTTGAGTTATTGTTTTTTTTAATTTGGGGGAGTTGTTTTTTATTATTTCTTTTACAGCTATTCTATTGCTTATTTTTGTTTGATGAGTCTTAAAAATTTTTTTTAAGATTATTATATTTTAAAGAACATTAATTGAGGAAAAAAATTAGAATCCATATAGATGGGTTCACCTTAATATTGATCTATAATGACCCATCCTCAACACATGGTTTATGTTTTTAATTTGTTTTATGAACTGGGTATTTCAGGAGATGACTCCTATGGTGCAGGTGCTCAAGGTGATGATGAAGTTCAAACACATAGGTAAACATATTGTTTGAAACATTCATTCATAGACTTGTACTCTTTGTATTCTTTGTCTGGATCTACTATCTGTCTAAATTGAAATAGTGCAATGGTATGTTAGGAATTGAAAATTACTACACTACAATTAAAAAAGTAAGCATCCATGGAACTGGACCAAAAAAATGTGTGCATCCATAGATATAGAGATTTGAGGGGAAATCTGTGTTTAATTGGTCTGTCTTTTGAACAGGGAATATTGGCTAATGTTTAGTTGTTGGTCTATCTTTTAAATTTACATATAGTTTCATTATCACAAGATAGAAAACAAGCGGTTCAGTAAACAACTTTTACATTTTTGTTTCATTAATATACTTGTATATCAATACTATCAGGTTGATGATGAAAAAAGAAGTTCACAAGAAAACAACTATTGGATTGGATGGTCAAGAACATACTACTATTCAAGAAGATTCACAAGTGCAGCAGGATAATGAACCACCAGAAGAACTGCGTGAATCTATGCAGGAAATATTAAACCAATTCATGGAGTCTGATCCACAACCAGCTCACCTCCTGCCACCAGAATCAAAGGAAGATGAAGTTTAGGCCAATGAGTTTTGCCTACTGTGATAATGAATCAGATCCGATGTAAACAAATCCTTGACTTTCTTCATTAGTATTTTACCTTAAAGATTATTTGTCTGGACTGGAGCTTCTGATAATTGTATCTCTATGTGAACTTTATAATTAAATTATTCTGTTCAGAAAACCCAACTGTACTACTACATTTTTAGCCACTTCATCAATTAAAATTGCTTTTTTTCTTTAGTATCTCCACAGCACATTTTCTCTTTTGCTACTTAACTAATTCATGTTACTGTGCATGTCTACTAATTATATTCCAGCTTGTGTACTTGTAAATTATCACAGAGAGGTGAACAGTGATAGATGGGTATTATTTTTCTTCATTGTAGAAATCAGACAGGCAGGAAATAAATACATTTCATTTTTCTTTCATGTACTCTATTCTTTACTACATTTATATCTGCATTAAACTGTAAGACTACAATAGTTTATACATGTTCTGCTTTTTATGTAGTTTTGTAAATTGTAATATGCAAAATATTTGTTTTCACTGTAGTTAGCTAATATACTTGGAATAAGTGTATTTTTTTTACTATTTATAATTGTTCTTTGTTTTGTTTTTCAATTTTTTAAAGATGTATAATTATATAAGCAAGGACATTTTCATAGCTTTTTTTCACAGATTTTGACATGAATTGATTGTGATATAACCAAAATAATATAACAGAACAATAATTCATATAGCCTTCTAAAGTGTACCAGGTAATAAATAGTACATAAGGCTGGATAGGATTTTGTATGTCTAAGCTTTTAGGATTCAGGCAATGAAGTTATTTAAAACATTTCTTACTTTAAGTGTTAACAAGTTTTTTGTGTTTTTGTTTTCTTTTGAATCAATGTTTCTTTGTATTTGTTTACACTTTGGACTCTTGTGATTTATCTTTTAATGAAAGTTAAAGTCTTTAAAGTTTTTCATTTTATTGACTGTAGAAAACATGCCTTGTTATTAGATGGTTACATTTCTTTGTGTCCAATAAACTGCTTTGCTGTTATATCCTCTTTGTAGTTTATGCTTCAATTGTTGGTTTATTTAAGTGTTTGTGAAGGATTTCATTTTTTAAATTGTTTTTGAAATGAGACAGTTAGCTTTAAAATAAAATCAGTTTTACAATTATTGATTTTGGAATGGAAGAGGGGGGTAATCAGCTACCGGTAATTATATTTACTGTTATCCATTGATCACAATTTATGCCAACATTATATAGAATACAGGTAATAGAATCTTGGGGGATGTCCATTAATTATGTCAACAATGTTTTGGCGTTTTTTTTTTTACCTCCCCCTTGTCAACAATTGTCAAACTTTCAGAGACCCCCCCCCCCCCAGTTATAATTACGTCAACAAGTTTTTACCCCCCCCCCCCCATTGCAAAACAAGTAACAAAATTTTAGATGCTTGCATTTATGGTTAAAATAGATTTTAATATTTTTTTTTCAAATTTGTACATATTTAAAATTACCCGGGGGGGGGGGACTTAGCCACCCTCAGCCCCCCCCCCCCCCCCTCTCCTGTGGCTTCACCCCTGTCTATATGTCAGAATAAAGGATGTTAAAAGGAAAAAAGGTAGGCTAAGTATTTCATGTGGTGGGCCACGAATTATTTTTGTGATGGAAATATTTAAAAATAACCATGTTGGAGATTCACACAATGCACTTCATCCAATGCTTTGCAAACAATACTTATAACCGGTAGTCTAAGAGTGGGCATATTGTTGTTAGTTCTATTGCCAATCCCAGCCATCGTTTACATGGCTTACATAACTATAGTATAACGTTTACATGGCTTACATAACTATAGTATAACGCCAGTCTCTGGTGCCTAATTTAGATGTACTGAGCGGCAAAACACTGGGTTCCTGAGCGAACTATGCAGACAGCAGTGCCCTCACAAGGGGGGGGGGTCATATGCCCGGGGGCGACACTTTTAGAGGGCGGCAAACATAGTCTAAATGTCTAGATATAGCACTAAACAAAGCAGTTACAGTATGCAAGGGGGCGTTGCACAGGCTTGTGAAGGCTCTAGCAGACAGTTTGTTGGTGTGTTTATGTTCATTTGTTATTCCAGCCACCATGTATCGCTAGACGTCCGGCAAAAGGAGGACATGTCATTCTTTGTAGACTCTTGCAGGCAAACCACAAAATCTTTAAAATGTCCGGCTTTTGTAATAATTTATGTTTTAAATGCATAAAGACAAATACATTTTATTTTAAAGTATTAATAAGTTAAGAATATAATTAATAAACAGGTGATCATTTGTACGAGAAAAGAATTATCTTTTTTGAAACTTTAGACTCTTGCATGAGCTTTAAAGTTGCCCACCCAAATGCAAGCTGCCTTTCAGCTTACAGTGAATTTATGTGTTTTTATAATAAAACTGTTTCTTGCTCAGTTTACCAATACACACTTATACTTAGTGGCAGCTCTTATAATAAAATTATACTGATTGTGAGGTTTAATGCGAAACTATCCAATTTTCTACAATTTTGATCGGTCACACTGCCTTGCTACAATTGCATTTATTTCCACCCATACATAGATCTACAAATTAACAAGATGAAGACAAAAAAGAAATGTCAACTTTAGTTTCCATAATTGATATAGTCTATTTGTATTAACGTAAAACCCTGTTTTTACATGTTATCTACGTAAGTTGAATAGGACAAATGTAGTAATACATTTGTATCATTATTTATTTCATAAAACGTAACATTATTGACGTCAATCTTTCTTGACCTCCCCCCCTCCCCCATGTCAACAATTGTCAAACTTTTTCAGACCCCCCCCCTCCCCCTAATTAATGGATGTCCCCTTGTTGAAAATGTTTTCAAATTCCTGTAAAAAAATACCATTACAAGTTTTTTTTCTGGAAAGAACTGTTTGAACAGTTGGAGAGAGGTTTGTTGGTGGAGATTGGAGGATATGTCAAACTTAGGCTGAAGAGTCTCAAATGAAATAGTGCTACTAGTATTGAGTAGTACTACTAACTACTATAGAGTAGAGACAAATACTGAAAGTGGTCACTAGAAAAGGAGATTTTCAAGGAAAGCAATTAATATAAAGCGGGGGAAAAGATAGTGCAATAGGGAAAATTGTGCACGAATGTGAGCATAAGTAGGCTATGGTGCTTATTGTGACAATGCTTGTCAGTGAAGCGGTTCACAAACGAGCAGCAGATATTCTCCCATAAAGGACACGCTTTGGGCCTATTCAAAATATTTAGCAAATCAAATTGACACAGCAAATATACTTCCACCAGAAATCTCCTAAACACTCAAATTCCTCGTTCTTCCCCCACCCTTTTGTCTTGTTCTCCCTTGTAAACCTAACTTAATGATGGAAAGCTTGCTGCAAAATTGGATTGTGTAGTCTAATTTTATGTTGGTGTGGTGTCTCAGTAAAAAAAATAGGTCTAAGCTTATAGCCTACTGCTATAAAGAGTCGACTCTACTTATGTCCAGATGTCAAGAGCTAGATCTATTCGATATCTTGACTAGGCCTACATTATAATTAATCCACAGCCATCTGAGTTGACTAAGAGTATTAATGTAAGTTAGCTGATTAAGAGTAGGGCCTACTAGTACTGCCGGTACTGTGAGGTATGCATAACAATTAAAGCATAAACTTAAACGTTCATGTGCATACGGATGATACGATATTCCAGGAAAATTGGTTGAAGGAGGGTTGTGTGAAGAGGAGATATGGGACCCTCCTTTTAATATAGCCTACTAGAGACTTTTAAAAAATGATTTTATAATTAAACAAACAAAAAGTATAATATAATAATAGGCTTATCAATGCCTCTCTTGACTACGATGACCTTGAAAAGAAGATAACGCAATATGTCAGTTAATGAAGAACAATTATTGAGGGGCTTATAGACTAATTATTAATATTAGGCTTCTAGATAGGCAGTTAGATCGAGTTTCCATTCTCTAGGCCTCGTGGTTTGTCTGCAGTGGCTCTCCTTATGACCCAGTACATTAGCCTACTGACATCGGTGAGATCACAAAACCTTGTCGGACACAAGTTTTCAGTGAAACCATTCACCCTGTTGGTATTCATGTCGTAAACAGCACGTCGCAGATATGACGTTTCGGAAATACCCGTACAGCAACAGAAAGAGGTTTAATTTCTTGTTTAGACTACTGGCACCGATAACAGATATAATTTAAAGCAAGACCAAGTGTAATTTATGTAATGCAGGGGTGTGCAAACTACAGCCAGTAGGTGAAAAATAATAGTAGGCCTATGCGGCCCTCGAGGCTAATTTAGATTATAATGTTTTCAATGTATTTTAGTTTAAACTTCAATATATTTTAGATTAAAACAAATAAAATATTTACGTATTAATTAATAGTGAGATAATAGTTTGCCATTTAAATAATAACAGGATTAATTAGATGAAGTTTCACCAAACTAAAGGTCTATTTTTAACTTTCTTTCATCTAACATTGTTTGGAAAAAAAACACGTCGAAATCCTTTTTTTTGGTACAAAAACTGTATAACTGCATGTATATATAGTCTAGTATACACTGTAGGAGTAGGCATATACACTACACCGTATATAGTATACACTGTAGGAGTATACACTACACCGTATATAGGGTACACTGAAGCAGTATACACTACACCGTATATAGTGTACACTGAAGTAGTACACACTACACCGTAATAGTGTACACTGAAGTAGTACACACTACACCGTAATAGTGTACACTGAAGCAGTATACACTACACCGTATATAGTGTACACTGTAGCAGTATACACTACACCGTATATAGTGTAGGCCTACTCTGTAGAAGTATACACTACACCGTATATAGTGTACACTGAAGCAGTATACACTACACCGTATATAGTGTACACTGTAGCAGAATACACTAACCCGTATATAGTGTACACTGTAGCAGTATTCACTACACCGTATATAGTATACACTGTAGCAGTATACACTACACCGTAAATAGTGTACACTGTAGCAGTAAATACACTACACCGTTTATAGTATACAATGTTGTAGTATACTCTACACTGTAAATAGTATACACTGTATTAGTATCCACTTTTTTTTATTCAATACAAATGTTTACGAATGTTTCATTAAAATATGTATGATTTGCTTACCTATATAGGCCAAACAAAGTAAGATATATTAGAATATGTTAAAATTGTCAATTCGAAATCTGGTAAACCAGGAAAGATGTATTCAATTTATTCGTTATTTCCTTATAACAATAGTCAGAAGTGTAATGTAGGCCTACTGTTAGTTTTATTGAGGGGGTGGGGGTGCAAGGGAAAGGGAAAGGGGGGGGGGGAATTAAACAAATCATCTAACGTAGCCTACATTATAATCTTTTCATTTGCAGTCTTTTCAATGAATAACATAATTTCAACTTTAATTATTTAGTATTTAACTAGTGTAATGCTCAAAATTTAAACAATTTTTTAAAATGTTTATTATACCATCTAATGTGTTAATTAATCAACATTATATTTTGCCGCGATAGTTTGTTTAAATAGTAACACGCATGGAGGATATTAAAAAAGGTTTACACCAAACTATATATTTTTACTTTTTCGTCTACTTTTTTGTATAAGATATTTTTTTACAAGTGCCAAGTAAGAACTTAGGGCCTACTATTAGACTATGTTACGAAGTCAATATGAAATCTGGTAAACTAGTAAAAATGTATTACATTTATTCGTAGACCTTTTTAATTTATATCAAATTAACTTGCCGGCCGTAACTCATTGTTAGCTTGAATGGGGTAAGGGAGGGAGGGGTCACTAGAAAGTTTGACAGTTAGTTGTGAAAGTAGGGGAAAGGGTAGAAGAACTAAAAATTGTAACGTAATTCACGATATTTTAAATTTAAACTTTTCTTTTTCAGTCTTTTAAATACATAACATAATGACATAAATAACATATATTTCTGTTGGATTTAAAACTGACAACTCTAGCCTACATGTTTTTTTTAGGGTTTGAAATAAGATTAAACTGTTTTATTTTTAATTTTTTTTTTTTTTTTTTTTTTTTTTTTGGGGGGGGGGGGGGGTTATCGGACAAAAATCTAGATATTATACTGCACAAATAAAAATCTGCTTCAAAGATTTAGAATTTAAAGCCTATGTTATTCATAGTAGAAAAAAAGAAACAGGACAAATACAATGTATTGGTCTGGTAAAGACGTATTTTAAAAATGTATGCACTGTTGTTTAACATAGCCTACACATGATGTTAGGGTACAAGCGCCTGCTCTTTATTACCGATCGAATGATCGGTCACCTGGTACTATTATATTATATCTTTAAGAATGCTAATGACTTTCCCTGGGAATCCATATAAGCTTAATTCCAAAAGTGTCCATAGCGTTGTGTTGTGGGTACTATCGAATGCCTTTTCAAAACGCATGTAAGCTATTAAGTTGATAAACAAGAAATTATTTTCCAATTACTCAAAATTACTGCATGATCTTTCAGATTTGAAGCCAGCTTGTTCTACACGTAAAAAGTAAAGTACCCGTCGGACCAAATTGATCAAAATCATAAGGGCCGGTGAAGCAGTGTTCATCAGTTTCAGTGGTCATGGCATACTATGGGATGTGTGGCCATCGCAATGCCCAGTCAGTCGCCTTTACTTGTCCCCAACCACGAGGATTATCTTTATTCCTGTTCTCATTCTCATCAGCAGTGGGATTCTACAAAAATACATTCCTGTTGCAGACAATAGATTTGTCTAAACTGTATACCTCTCCAATGCTCGCATATGGTTAAGTCACATTTCTTGTAAATTTTCACAATGATCCCTTGAGATCGTTTCCATGAGATAGGCACCTGTTCTTTGTCATAATATTATACTGTGTTAAAAAGTCCCACCAATGTTCGTAGTTCGTGCACACAATATTGGGTTGGTCTTGAGCATGTCTGCGGTGACTCTATCCTCCACTGGCGCTTTGTTTCCTTAGTCCGTTTGATTTCGCAGATGGCATAACTCTGCTCTCCAAGTCTTAAAAAGATCTCCAGGAGAAGACAACAAAAGTAGACCAATGAAATAGCGTTGGAACACGGTGGCCGAGCGGTAGCGTGTTCGACTGGCGATCCGAAGGTTCTGGGTTCGAATCCTGGTGCCGGCTAGGATTTTTTTCCCATGACTTGAGGGTACCCCTGGGTCTAGTGATGGGTAAGCTACGGTACCTGACACGAGTTGGGGTAAAGTCGGCTGGGCATTGTGCTGGCCACACATCCCCTCGTATGCCGTGGCCATAGAAATGTGTGAACGCTGCTTCCCCAGCCTTATGATCAGTTTGGTCCGAAGAATACTTTACTTTTTTTTAAAGATCAACTCCGGCAAAACAAAACCGATGATATTGAAGACAAGAATCTCTCAAAAGATGCATGGTGTGGAAATAGAAGAGATTGAAAACTTAAAATACCTTGGCAGCTACATATCTTAGCTAATGGAATCAGGACCCACGAGTGGGGGGGGGGGGTACAGCCGGTACGCGGTAGCCTACCGGGGCCCATAAGTGTTTAGGGGCCCATGAATATTCAAATTTAAAATTAAATTGGCAATTTCGCAATATTTTTTTTTTATTGTTGCTATTAAGCTAAGAGGAGATGCCCGAAAACCTCCTACAATCTCATGTGGCGCTGGGAGCCCTTAATTATGGTATTCTTTGAATGTGTACTTTAACATTTCGTTAAATATGCAAAGAACCTCTAGTTGTAATATAGGGCCTAATTATTTTCGATAGAATTTAGGAACTATTTTTTTATTATTTTTCTCCAGAGACACTTACAAACATAGACCTATGAGACTTAATAATAATAAGAAGAAGAATTCTTGTATAGCGCATATCTCTTTGAGGGTAGTTCTATGCGCTCTCGACAGTTACAGAGTACAGACAACGAATAACAGACAAAAATGCATATTATATGTACAGGTGAATACTGCTACTGAAATAGTCTTCAGCCGGTTCCTGAAGGTGTCGAAGCTAGGGCTCTGGCGAAGCTGTAGTGGGGGGGGGGGGATTCCAGGCGGACGGGCCCGCGTAGGAGAATGCACTTTGGCCAGCGGACACTATCTTTGCACGATGGATCCTAAAAGTCAGTGCATCAGAAGCCGAGCGAAGTGGACGGGATTGGGTGTAGAGTTCGACACAGGAGCGAAGGTAGTCTGGGGCAGAGTTATTCAGGCACTTAAAATTGTTGCAGAGAGAAGCCAGCTTGTAGAAGATCGGTAGTTGATGGGTAGCCAGTGAAGAGATCGGAGCAGAGGAGTTATATGAGTCGACTTCTTCTTCTTGAGGACTAGTCGGACAGCACAGTTCTGGATACGTTGGAGGCCCTGAAAGGAGGAGGCCGAGAGGCCAGCAAAGAGCAAATTGCAATAATCCAAGCGGGAGAAGAGTGATGACAAGCTTCACGCAAGCTTCGTGGGTGAAATAGCGATGGATGGAGGCAATGCGACGCAGGTGGAAGAAGCAGGTTTTGATGAGGAAGGAGATGTGGTGCTGCATGGACAGAGTGGAGTCCAGATAGACGCCAAGGCTCTTGAGGAGAAAGGCACAGTTGCGTCAGTCAGCTGAAGATCGGTCGCAGTGAAGGAAGTGACCTCCTGTCTCGTTCCGACGACAAGAGCTTTAGTCTTCTCACTGTTCAGCTCTAACTTGTTTCCGTAACCCAGTTCTTTATGTCCAGGAAACACATGGAGACGGAAGCAAGGAGCTTATCGAAGTCCTCATGCTCAGCGCTGTTATGGAGCTGGATGTCATCGGCGAAAGAGTGATATTTCAGGTTGTGGCGCTCGATGACATGAAAGAGGGGTTGGGTGTATAGGGTGAAAAGAACTGGGCCGAGGACGACCTCTGTGGCACACCATAGCAGACCTGAACAGGCTGGGAGGATAAGGACACCGTGATGACGGTCTGGGAGCGATTCTGACGATAGCTCCTTACAGCAGGGCTGTGGAGTCGGAGTCGAGGAGTCGGAGGAAATTTGGGTACCTCGAGTCGGAGTCGGAGAATAATGCACCGACTCCGACTCCGACTCCTACTAAATTTAGATTGGAAAAATACATGGCTTCATTTATTTTAAACAACCGATCAATAGGCCTACAGAAATTAGTAATATGAGAAAGTAAGATATCTGTTTCTTCCTCTAAGTCCCCATCCCTACTCAAGATCCTATCCCTATTGTAATACTATAGCGGGTCGACACACAAAAAAAGTCTTTGAACTAATTTGAAATGCGTCATTAGACTGAACGTCATATAGACCGCTCGGCGCCGGTATTGATGACGCTATACAAGTGCCCAAATTACTAATTACCATTCACATTGTTTTTAATGATTTCAAATGCTAGGACATGGCACGCGCGGTTTTCTCGGAATGCTAAACACTGCCTTTGTAGGCTATAGGCCTAGGCCATAGGTCCTAAATAAAACGCATCTTAATTAAGCTACTAGTGTACAAGCATACCTTTATTAGAGGCCTAGAGAGGCTTTTACACATTTACGATTCTTGAATTGAATTGTTGAATTTACGGCCCATCAACATCGATGGTTATATTTTTGATAACGTTGTTGTCATTTTTCTCTTGTATCCATTTTATTGTTCTTATATCTTTAGATTCTGTTGTACAGTTGTATGTCTTTAATATAGTTTATTATATGTTTTGGTTTAATTTTGCTGAAAAGTTCATGAAGAGTTCTACAGTAATAGAATTTACGTCGAATGTCATCAAATGTATTACATTCCAACAAAATGTGAGACACTGTTAAGTTGGTATTGCATAAAGCACACATTGGGTCCATTTCTCGTTTTAAGATAAACGAATGTGTTAGTTTCGTATGTCCTGTATGTAGTCTGCAGAGAATAACTGCGTCCTTTCGAACAAGTTGGCCTGTATCATGCCAGGTTTTTGAATTTTCCAAATACTGCAGTTTATTGCATTCGGTTTTCAAGAAGTTAGTCCATTTTTGTCTTTCATGTTTAATTATTAAAGGTTTCAAGTCTCGATATGGTATTGGGATAATGCTCTCTGATAACAACAGGGCGGCTTTAGCCTCTCTGTCAGCTTTTTCATTTCCATCTATCCCTGCATGACCAGGAACCCAACAGAAAACGACACGTTTGCCTCTTTCATATATTGATTGGTATTTTGTCCAAGGCAGATATATTCCTGGTATTACAGTTTCCCATAGCAGTAAGACAAGATAACGAATCGGATAAAATAATAAAATTTTGGTTTTCTGATTCCTCTGCAATGTCTAATGCCAGGCATATTGCTAAAGCCTCTGCAGTATTTATTGAGATACTGGAATTATATTTTCTTTTTTTACTTTTATTTGAGGTAAGAGCAACCGAAGATGTCGCTGTATCATTTTTCGATCCGTCTGTGTATATTTGTACATAATTTGGGTATTTTTGTAGCACTTCTTGGAACATATCCATGCGAGGATCCTTTTTCTTTCTATGGTTTAATTCTAAGTTTATAGGCGGGATTTCAAAAAGCCATGGTGGAGTTTTGGGTATATAATATCTTTTTATAAATCTAAATTCAATTTTAGTTTCGATCATTTCTTTTTCAATTCTAAGTCCAAAAGTTGGTATATATTTTGAGTTTTCAGTAAAGCTGTTTTTTTCTTGTGGGTGAAAAACACATAAATACGCTGGATTATTCGGTAAGGATTTCAGTTTTAGTGCATATTGTAATGATAGCTTGAGTCTTCTATTTTGTAGTGGTGGTTCATTTGCTTCTATTTGCAAACTGTTACATGGAGTGATTCTAAATGCTCCTAGACATAGACGTAGACATTGATTTTGTACAGGATCAAGCATTTTTAGATATGATGTTCTTGCGGATCCGTATACTAAACATCCATAATCTAATTTTGATCGAATGTGTGATCTATATATTTTCAGTAGACTTTTTTTCTCTCCTCCCCAATCTGTATTTGCTAAAGTTTTCAGTAGATTTGAGGATTTTTGACACTTGGATTTTAGTTCCTGAATGTAGCAGGAAATTAAATTTACTATCAAATGTTACTCCGAGAAATTTGACGTTAGTAGTTACAGGAATCTGTTTATTATAAAGGTATAGTTCAGGGTCGGGGTGTTTTTTGTGCATCTGACAGAAATGCACTGCTTTTGTTTTTTGAGCAGAAAATTTAAATCCATTCTTTTCGGTCCATTCTTGAATTTTATTGATTTGAAGTTGTAGATGATTCTGTATTTCTATCATACAATTAGCTCTATAATAGATCACAAAGTCATCGACGTATAGAGAACATTTTGAATTCTGTAATAAGCATTCAGTGATATTGTTTATTTTTATATTAAATAGTGTAGGCGACAATACGCTTCCTTGAGGGACACCTTCTTCTTGAATAAATGTATCTGATAAATAATCTCCAATATTTACTTGGAATGTTCGGTTGCTTAGAAAGTTTGATATAAATTTTGGTAAATTTCCTCTTAAACCTAAGGAATATAGATCTTTCAAAATTCCATATTTCCATGTAGTGTCAAACGCCTTTTCTAAATCGAAAAAAAACAGCTATCACATGTTCTTTCCTAACAAAAGCTTCTCTAATAAATGTTTCTAATCTAATGAGATGATCTGTTGTTGAATGATTTATTCTAAATCCACATTGAGTCTTTGATATTAAGTTATTACTTTCCAGAAAATATATTAAGCGTTTATTTACAATTTTTTCCATAATTTTACAGAAACAATTTGTGAGGGCTATTGGTCTGTAATTTATTGGATCTGTGTGATATTTTTTCTCTTTAGGTATTGGAATGGTAATTGCTTTGCTCCATTCCGTAGGAAATATATTTTGTTGCCAAAGATCATTAACAATTTTTAATAGAGTTTTCAGTGTTAACGTTGGTAGCTGTCTTATAATATCATTATGAATTGTATCTGGGCCTGGTGCAGTATTTTTGGTTTCTTTAATGCATTGCGTCAGCTCGTTTATTGATATTGGGGAGTTGTAGTATTCAAATATATTTGTTTCAAAATTTATAGCTTCTTTTTCTAATTCTCTTTTTATTTTTTTAAAGGAGTCTGTATAATTTTCAGACGATGAATTTTTTGAAAAGGTCTTTCCAATTTCATTTGCAATATCTTGTGTAGTTTCTGCATAAGTGCCATCAGACAGTTTGATTTGTTTAATTTGACTTTTTTTTTGTATTTCCTTTAATTTTTCGAATCATTTTCCAAGTAATTTGCGTTCAATAGGCCTACAAAAAAATGCCGCCTTTACGAGTTATAAATGCGCTACGCACGCAACGCACAATTAGGAGCGGCAATCAGTGGCGTATTTAGGCATGTTCCACATGTTCCATTGGAACAGGGGCCCCCACACATCCCAAAAAGAAATGTTTGAGTGACATCCCCGTATTTAGTTGAAAATGTAAAAAAAAATTCATTTATTCCAATACAATTGAAAGCGTTCCTGTTCAACCAAGCTACGTGTAACATAAAATGTATGACTTTACAGAATGTAATATGAATTAAAGGCCCTTTTCTGAGGTAGGCCCTATGTGGAAGGCAGGGCGAGACCACGAGGGGCCCCACATACATTTGGGAACAGGGCCCCCACAATCCTAAATACGGCCCTGGTGGCAATATTTATACTTTTCATAGTGTTGTGTTCTGCTTAAAGATGTTAAACGAAAACCGGAATGCCGGATTCCGGATTTGAAACCGAAAACCGGTTTTGATTTTCAAAACACCGCATATGTGCTTTATTATTAACGGCACTATTAAATACACATTATTTTGATTCTCTTTCAACACATTATTTTACAAGTTACCATAAATATCTGCCTCTTCATATGCTTCTTAATATTATGGTCAACGATAATCGGTAATTTGATTATCACTATTGAAAAATTGAAAGCTATTATCGGTTTTAATCAATTAGCCCAGATTTTTTTAGTTCTAAAGAATTTTATGGTAAAGAGTACAAAATCATATTGTATTCACACAAATCAACCCCTTGAATGCCCTACAAACACTAATTAAGTTTGAAGTACTTTTCAAATATGTATACAAAACTACGCACATTTTGCTGTTCCGGCATGTGACTCGTGACATTGCGCGGGGGTGATGGGGAGGGGGAAACCGAAATTCGGTTTTAAACCGTTTTTATAGAACCGATAATCGGTTTTAACATCCCTAGTTCTGCTCTTACAGGGAACGCAGCGCCCATATGTAACCTAGCCTCTCACTGGTAAGGGATTAACCGTTTGCCCCTTGCAGTCGCCGATCGTGACCTCTACTGATCAGGCCCCACAAGAGGGGGGGGGGTACAGCCGGTATGCCGTACCGGGGCCCTCAAGAATTTAGGGGGCCCATGAATATTTAAAATTAAATACAGTAGACTGTTAGCTTTTCAGCCAGTAGTCATGTGGTAATGACACGTAGATGTATGTTGCCTTTCTTCCCTTCAAGGAATGTACAAAATACATTCACATATTAATACAGAGGAGTCGGAGTCGGGGAGTCGGAGTCGGAAGTAAAAAAAAATGAGGAGTCGGAGTCGGAACATTTATATACCGACTCCGCAGCACTGCCTTACAGGTGTACAGTTCTCCCTGAATAGGCCTAGGCTACTCAAAGTATTTTTGTAATAGACCTGTAAAGCTGTGATTGAAATGATTGCATTCTAATGTTAAAAGGTAACACTTACTTATGACAGTTTTACAAATGTTCCCAGACCTTTTAAAAAGAGTCCCGATTTTTCAAACGTATGTAAATGTAATACAAATAAATCATGTAGACCTAGTTAGGCCTATGACTAGTATTAGAAAAAAAATTGGGGGGCGGGGGGGGGGGAGAAAAAGATCTCGTACCGGCACCTTTTTTTTTCTCTCGAAGGCTCTGAATGGAATCATAGACACGGAAATCTCCACCAGACTATTGACAAGTCTTAACGATTATGCATGCATAAAAGGTCAAAAAGAAAAACATTTCCGGTCTTATTCGATTATTTGCTTCGAAACATGTCTGTGTGCTATGTTACTGGTGGTACGAACATATTTAGAGATTAAATTTTTTTTCATTTCCAAAAGATGGCGTTAAAAGGAAACGATGGATTGTGAATGTCAGATTTGAAGAATCACCTATTTATAATCCCAAACTAATTGCTTAATGCAAAAAAAATTTCGTGTTGTTGTAATTTATGAATCTCCGCATTGTGTTTTATTAATTACCAAGGACGCAATAGTCTTGACTCACTTATTTTATAAACAAAAGCTACATTTATTCTAACGCGACTAACACTTTGAGTATTATAATTATCGCCTACTCATTTTTTATGTTAAAAACTCATAACTAATCTTGTAGCCGCTGTATAAGCTTATTTCTAAAAGACCAGAACTGGCTGTTGATGTTGAAATCAATTGTCAAACAGCACCAAAAACATGTTTTTTGTTTACGAAAATGGCGGTAAATTTCACCGGAAGTTCACGATCATTCCATTTTAAAAGGTCACACCTAATTAAGACTTGTCAATAATGGCAGCAAGGCCTTCAAGAAATAGGCAAAATATGGAAGTCATCCTCTCTGCGGCAGAGAACAAAACTGAAACTTTATAAGTCCAACGTACGCTCAGTCCTTCTCTATGCTTCAGAGACCTGAAGGACAATGCCAAAATCGAAAGCCGCCTCAGAGGGTTTGAAGGAAGATAATATATATCCTCCGGGAAGATTAGCCTACTTCTCCAACAGCGAAATAGGCCTAAGCACAAGAACAGGGGGGGGGGGAATGATACATTGAAAATATTAAAGACAAGAAGATGGAGATGGTTGGGCCACGTTCTTCGCAATGATAGGAAGAGGCTTCCAAGCACTGCCTTAAAATGGACACCATCACATTGGGATGACTTTTTTTTTTATTCTTATAGGCAGGGCTGAATTAACCGTTAAACAAAATAACTATAAGTAGATCTACGTGCTATAAAAGCATCAAAGGAATAGAGTAGCGTCAGCAGAAATTGAGGCTTTTCCAAAAAAAGGAATTTTAATTAGGCCTACGGCTATCTTAAATAATTGCCCACATGGTGCAATGATTCAAATGAAGCAGCTAATTTAAACCATGATTAAAACAAAGGGCCCCAATTTGCATTAGGCCTATTTTTTTATTTTTTTTTAACCGGGAGAAAACGTTTCTAATATAAAAATGTATAGGGCCTACTAGGCTATAATTAGCCTATAGGGGACCTATGCTAAAAGTTCCTATAACAAACAAAAACAAAACATCAACAACTGCTTTATTTCATTGCAATAATTAAAATTTTGCGTTATTCGGTTTATTGTATAATATTAAAATAATTTTTATCTTGTAGGTAGCCTATATTTTATAGGCAATGTTATAGCCTATAGGACTACAGACGCTCCTTATCTATGCAAAGCATTACTGCGTCCTAGGCTAATAAGTTTAGGCCTATCCGTGGTTCAAGTCTTGTCTTGAATTTTGATTAATGTTTTATCTTATCTTTTAAAGCTGAAACGCAATGATGGTTATATTTAAGGGCCTACTGGTTTTCCTGGATTGTAGCCTAGGCTATACAGTAGACCTAAAACCATTATATGCACCTGATCATTAGGCCTGCATATCATAAGCCACTCGGAAAGAACAGGCCTAGCTATGCATCATCTGGTATAGGGCTACATAACTCAGCGCTTCCCAAACTGTGGGACCCCTTGGGGGTCGAATGACCATTTCGCGGGGGGCGCCAAAGACCTTCGGAAAACGTATGTTTTCGATGGTCTTAGGAGCCGAGACACGCAGCTCATCTTTCCGTCTCCAAGCGATTTCACCGACATTCAGAAAGATCCGCATACTACGTGTAGACAAGTGCCTATTGTCATGTATATTGTTTTTCCAAGAATTGGAACACGCAATGTTTATTTCTCTCTCTCTCTCTTTTCTTACTACACACAATATTAGGACGTTTAGTAGGAAAACAAAAGATTCTAGGTAATGTTGGGATTCTGTGTTGATCTCAAATTCTCAGGGTCTGGGAACGACTCATTATTTAATAGGGGAAGTTCCTATCGTTTTTGTTATGAGTTTTGTAATGATACCATGATTTTTACCCCTACTGGTAATGGGTCTGTCCCTTGCACCACTCGGATAGTATTTAATGATTTGTTTTGTCTGAAAGACAGAGAGTTTCAAAATATGTTCCTTTGAGAACGTTTGTGTTTGCACTATTTTATTCTAACTGTACATAATAGATATATTGTATATATTGAACACACCACCTGAAATAAACTATCAACAACAGTTACACTGAAGCTTCCTTGTCAAGTTACTATTCTATTGTGTTGTATACATTACTATAAGATTTATCTACTACCCTAATGTACAAGAAAGGAAATGTTGGAATACAAATACTGAATTTGTGCCCAGGACTATAAGAAGAGTTCGTGTAATACTGAAACATAAATACTAATAATTAAAGTCTCCCCTAGGACTAACGAGAATTATCAGCAAGATCTACACAGCTCTGGCCACAAGGGGATTGTGGACGTAACAAAATTTGGTGGTCTCGCCCGGTATATTTGAGTTCTACTTTTCCTGACCTAGGATTAACAAAATTTAGTGGTCTCGTTCGATATATTTGAGTTCTACTTTTCCTGATCTAGAATTGGAAAAAATTGTTGATCTCGTCTAGAAAATTTGAGTTATATTTTTCCTGACCTATAAATATTTTGTGACATTAGTAGTACTGAGAGCGGCATATTTGTGTTTCGTTTTCTAGGACTGTGAAACTATTCTTTTTAAAAAGAGGAGAGAACTGGTTTGCGCATTTATTCCTTGGGAAGTGTGAAGATTCCACGAAGTGTTTAATATTATATTGTGCAAATTTCTGGACAAATCGTAAGTTGGAACTTTATATTTTATTATACAATATATACTACTCTACTATCACAAATATTTCGAACGCTACACTATGGCTTCGAATATATCAAGTGAGGAACTTAATGCCATGTCATTTGCTGAATTAAAAGAATTAGCTGAGTCCTTTGGGATTGAGGCAGGACAGGCAAGACCTAATCGTAATCGTTTGATCAAAGAAATTATGACATGTTTGAACGGGCAGAATGCCATGAACACTGGTAATGTAGTTGAAGTGGGACAGAACGATATCAATGAAGGTTATGTAGCTCCCAGTGGGGGCGAGGTAATTGCCCACGGAGACGAGGTAAGAAATATGTCATCTAGATCATCAAACAATGATGAAGATGAAGGGTTGAGTGAAAACCTAAAATTCCAATTAGCTATGAAGAGAATGGAATTAGAAAGTATGGAAAGGAGAGAATTGGAAAGAATTAGGATAGAAACTGAAAGGGAAAATGAAAGAATTAGGATTGAAATTGAAAGCAGAGAAAGGATAGAGATGGCACGCATGAACAGACCTGACCATCGTAGGGACAGCAATGGTATGGATATTAGCGCAATGAAGCAACACTTGCCTATATTCAGAGAAGAAGATGTTCAAGATTTATTTTTGCTTTTTGAGAGGATAGCTGTAGATTATCAGTTCCCTGATGATAAGATGGCTTTATTGTTAAGGTCAACTCTCAACAAAGGAAAAGCATTGGACGTAGTGTTGAGTTTAACACCCGAGGAAATAAATGACTATGAAGTGATCAAAGATAGGGTGCTAAAAAGTTATTCCCTGACACCAGAAAAATATAGAAAGCTATTTAGAGACAGAAAGAAGGCATATGATCAAACTCATGTAGACTTTTTGAGACAAAAGGAGAAAATGTTAGAACAGTGGCTAAGGTCACAGAATGTAAGTGAGTTTGATAAACTCAAGAACCTAATATTGTTTGAGGAATTCAATGATTGTATTCGAGTGGATATTAAAACCCACATCTCGGACCGAGGGGTTGAAGATGTGCATGAAGCTGCTAGATTGGCAGATAACTATGCCATAATTCACGCCAGCATAAAGCCATATTATGCTGACAAACCCAAAGTGCACAAACCAGAGCCCAAGGAGGCTAGTAAACCAAAAGAGACAAGTGAAAACAATAATAAGAACAGTGGTGTAAATAATAATAGTAACTTAGTTCATTTCAGGAAGCAGACAGATGTAAATAAAGCAAAGGTGGTATGTTTCAATTGCAAGAAAGAGGGCCACATGAAGAAAGATTGTTGGATCCTTACCAAGAAGCAAGGTGCTATTCTACACTGTGCCAGAGTGCAGAAAGACAGCAAGCAGACAGAAGAAGTGTGCAACACAGGGTCAAGAAACTCAAAAGAAATGCGTCCGGCATCGCCCATAGTCGTGGAGTCGATGGTTTTTGAGAACAGTCTATCTAAGGTAAAAGAGAATAGCTGTACTCAATCTATTATGCTTTCAGAAGGCCGTGAGGAACAGATGGTTCCTGAAGTCCCGGAAGAGGACGACCTATCCGATTTTCGACCCTTTGTCTACGAGGGGACAGTGTCGACAGAAGTCGATGTACTCAGCAAGAAGAAAATACAGATATTACGTGACACGGGTTCTGCTGTCAGCGTGATCCTGGAGGGCAGTGTGCCGCTAACAGATGCCACCAGTACCGGTGAGTCTGTTGTGCTGAGAGGTGCTAGTATGGAGGCTGTGGAAGCTCCACTGCACAGAATAAAACTCGAGTCGGATATTTTTACAGGTAACATCGTAGTGGGAGTGTGGCGCGCACTACCCGTCAAAGGCGTTTCCATGATATTAGGAAATGACATTATGGGCGGCAGAGTCACTGTCGAGCCCATGGTTAAAGTGTTGGAGACAAAGATGGCGGAGGACAAAAACCTACGTCCTGCCAATGAACGCCCAACATGTGCACTGACAAGAGCAATGCAGAAAAAGAAGTCGGTAAAGACTCCTGCTACGCCGTGTAGTGCAACGAAAGATGTGTTTGTCTGTTCTGAAGACACACATGCGAATGAAACAGTGATAACTGAAACACCTGACATCGATTTAAGTGCTACGTTCTTTGCTGAACTAACAACTGGTGATGCAACAGAGAACGATAACATTTTGTCACCAAAGCAGAAATTGGTGAAAGAACAATTGAATGACGAAGTAATAATGCAACTCAGAATGAAAGCTGTTGATGAAAAGACTGCAGATGCAATGGCGGAATGTTTCTACATGAAAGATGAAGTGTTGATGAGAAAGTCGAAACCGCTCAACTCAGGTACAAACGAGTGGGACAGTATTCAGCAGATTGTAATACCTAAGTGCTATCGTCAAGATATACTGCGTATGGCGCATGATCTTCCTTTCGCTGGTCACATGGGAGTCCGAAAAACGCACCACCGTATCCTCCCTTACTTCTACTGGCCAGGACTGAGAAGAGATGTCGAACAATACTGCAAGACTTGCCACGTATGCCAAATGGTAGGACGTCCTAACCAACGAATTCCTGTCGCTCCACTCCAGCCGATACCAGCGTTCGACGAACCATTCAGTCATATACTCATTGATTGCGTGGGCCCGTTGCCGAAAACAAAAGCCGGTTTTCAATACCTGCTCACAGTCATGTGTTCATCCACTCGCTTCCCGGAAGCCATTCCGTTGCGGAACATAACAACAGTGAAGGTGGTAGACGCCCTGACAAATTTCTTTACACGTTATGGCCTACCGAAGACAGTACAGTCCGACCAGGGGACTAACTTTACTTCGAACATTTTCAAACAAGTCATGGAACAATTAGGGATAAGCCATAGGCTATCAAGTGCCTATCATCCTGAGAGCCAGGGAGCTCTGGAAAGGTTTCATCAGACATTAAAATCGATGCTTAAAAAGTACTGTTATGAAAACGAGAAAGACTGGGATAAGGGTGTGCCTTATGTACTGTTCGCTGCAAGGGAGGCCACTCAAGAATCCCTGGGGTTTAGCCCATTCGAACTTGTGTATGGACACTCAGTCAGAGGTCCGTTGAAACCTCTACATGAAACTTGGCTAACGGACAGTGAACTGATTGGACTTTTGTCATATGTAGATAAATTTAAAAATAGGCTTTATCATGCTTTTAACCATGTGAAGATTCATTTTCCACAGATGCAGGAGCGTATGAGACAGAACTATGACCGTAAAGCTACAGCTAGAACTTTTGCACCAGGTGACAAAGTTCTTGTGTTTCTACCTTTGCAAAATCAGCCTTTAAGTGCAAAGTTTAGTGGACCCTATGAGATAGAGTCAAAGCTTGGCGAGGTCAATTATTTGATAAAGACTCCTGACCGGAGACAAAAACAGAGGGTATGCCATATTAATTTACTTAAGCCCTATGTTTCCAGGGAAAAGAGTAAACCACGGGAGGTCCCCATGATTTCATTAGCTAGAGTCCCGACGGATTTATCTAGGATAGAATATAAGTTTGCAGAAAGTAAACTTAATAATACAGATGCCCTTAAGAGTTTAGATACAAGGCTAGAACATCTTCCGGTAGAAGATAAGGAGAAGATTATTGAGCTGGTACATGAATATAAGTCACTGTTTACAGATGTTCCCAGGAGGACACATCTAATAGAACACGATGTAGTATTAACTGAGGGTGCCAGGTCTATTAAACAGCATCCATTTGACCCCATCAGACCTGAGCATATTAAATTAGATGTAAAGAATATGTTAGAAGATGACATAGGAGAAAAATGTGATAGCAAATGGTCTACACCCTGTGTGATGGTACCAAAAGCCGACCACACACTGCAGTTTTATAGAGACTTTGGGAAATTAAGTAATTTGACAGAGACCGACTGGTATCCCATTCCCGTATCATCGACAAGATAGAGACAACGTCATAGCTGATACTCTATCTCGGGTGCTACATGATTGACTGAATAACCCAATACTTCTTTTTCAGATCATCTCATTTATTCATTAAGAATGTGTCATGATAACCTATCATTCGTTTGAATTTTGATTATGGAATACCTATAGAATACTTGTATCATACAGAAGTCAAGTCTTTTGAAAGTATTAATAATTTTTATAATCATGTATAATATTGATGTTCTGATATATTTTAAATTCATTTGATTATGGAAAAGAAATTCCATTTAAATTTTGATGCATGATGCAATAAATATATAAATATGCACGTATTTACTTGATATGGATGGATAAAAGTAATTGTCATCACATGCAATTAAGTGGGAAAACTTTGAGCTAGTTGATTTATTATCTTTTTTTTTATTTTAGTTAATGAATGGAACTAAATAATAATATGTACAATTTTTATCTTAGAAAGAGATGTAATCTTAATTGGTATAAATTAATAGATAATATTGGAAATCTATTGCTAAATTGTTATATCATGGTAATAGAATGGGAAAAACTAGTGGATATTCACTATGTTGTATATAGGTTGTTATATATTCCATATATCCGGGAATAGAGGGAAACAAAGGTACCTAAAGGTGTGCACTCATTCAACCCTGAACAATCTTTTATATTAAACTTTTAAATTTGCCAAAAACGCATAATAGTGGATTACATTTTAATATTTGGATTACTGTAGTAATCGTAACTAGAGCATATTTTCTCCTCATA
The DNA here is from genome assembly GCA_949126835.1 of Anisus vortex. NCBI lineage: Eukaryota > Metazoa > Mollusca > Gastropoda > Planorbidae > Anisus > Anisus vortex. The sequence goes on along the minus strand of OX421494.1, from coordinate 39,087,728 downwards.
TTTGAGAAAAGGGGAAGTATCATCATCTTAGGTATGAACCCTGTTAATGTCAAGTTGACACTGTAATTTAAAGGGGAAGTAACCTATAGTTTGATTCGAGTTACGTATTACTTATCTTTTGGTTTGTATATTAGAAGTAAACTGTTGAAAATTGACAGAGTTTGAGCAATGTTATATTTGTTTAAATAGATTAAGACTTTTTGCAAATTTTTGGTGTAGTGACACTTTTTATAATTTAGTTGTGCCAGTGAGCCATGTTTGCTTAAATTGTCTTATAATCTTCCATTAATTGATGGTTGTTAAAACGATAGTGTTAAGTACGAAAAATGTACCATGTTGAGTATTACTTGGGTAATTATGGTACATTATTTCTTTCATTGGGTGGGGGCGTGTCATGTATATTGTTTTTCCAAGAATTGGAACACGCAATGTTTATTTCTCTCTCTCTCTCTCTTTTCTTACTACACACAATATTAGGACGTTTAGTAGGAAAACAAAAGGTTCTAGGTAATGTTGGGATTCTGTGTTGATCTCAAATTCTCAGGGTCTGGGAACGACTCATTATTTAATAGGGGAAGTTCCTATCGTTTTTGTTATGAGTTTTGTAATGATACCATGATTTTTACCCCTACTGGTAATGGGTCTGTCCCTTGCACCACTCGGATAGTATTTAATGATTTGTTTTGTCTGAAAGACAGAGAGTTTCAAAATATGTTCCTTTGAGAACGTTTGTGTTTGCACTATTTTATTCTAACTGTACATAATAGATATATTGTATATATTGAACATACCACCTGAAATAAACTATCAACAACAGTTACACTGAAGCTTCCTTGTCAAGTTACTATTCTATTGTGTTGTATACATTACTATAAGATTTATCTACTACTCTAATGTACAAGAAAGGAAATGTTGGAATACAAATACTGAATTTGTGCCCAGGACTATAAGAAGAGTTCGTGTAATACTGAAACATAAATACTAATAATTAAAGTCTCCCCTAGGACTAACGAGAATTATCAGCAAGATCTACACAGCTCTGGCCACAAGGGGATTGTGGACGTAACACTATCAATACTTTTAGTGTAGGCTACTTCAAGCTACTTGCCATAATGACATCAATATACCGGTGAATGTGCAGAGCCTTCACAAGCCTAGGCCTATATGTGGCGCCCCAGGGCAAAAGTTTCAGCGACGCCCCCTTGCATACTGTAGGGGAAACTGGGGTAAAACGAGATACTTAAGGTAAAAAACCCTGTCGTATCAAAGATAACATTGACATGTAAACGACATTCTGTGTACTGAACAAGCAAGTGTTGGACAACAATGTAACAACACAAAATGATGAGATTTGTTTGTTTCAAAAGAAACACAAATGATTTATTGGGCTAACCGTTTTTTTCCCATTTTGCCCCATGCCTGGGGTAAAACGAGACATACGCTGGAGGTATGCTAAATCAAATGTCTTGTCGCAGAGTTCACAAACGAAAACAGGGGCATTTTTTCTTTCATCCAGACCTGCACAGCTGAAGTGTGCCAACCTGTTACAATCACCTTGACAGGCTACCCAGCTTTCTGCTCTCTCATAGTAGGGGAACCCGGGGTAAAACGAGATACTTAAGGGGAAAAAACCTGTCGTATCAAAGATAACATTGACATGTAAACGACATTCTGTGTACTGAACAAGCAAGTGGTGGAGAATAATGACACAACAAAAAAAAAAGATGAGATTTGTTTGTTTCAAAAGAAACACAAATGATGTATTGAGTTAACCGTATTTTCCCATTTTGCCCCATTATTTTTTTCCTGTTTTACCCCAACATAGCCTTGTTCACAAAGTCTTCAAACCACATGCTGCCATGCTTAAGTGGGTGAAACTTATAAATCTATTATCATTGCCCACATGAATATCTATCAGAATGTTAATTCTTGTCTGATAAATCTGTATTTTTTTTTCTTAATGAACACATTTGCATCATAGCCATAAAAATAGATCAAAATAGATGAAATTTAAATATTTGCCTCTCACTGACGCACGCAGCTCAACCAAACAAAACGGATTTTGCCGACAAGGCAGTATCACGTGATGTCTTTATTAGACTCATTGCTAATTTAAAGAGCTCCCACTTCTGTTTTTCAGTAATTCGTGTGTCTCGTTTTACCCCGCGATCTCATTTTACCCCAGTTTCCCCTAACTGCTTTGTTTAGTGGTATATTTAGACTTTTAGACTTTAACTAAAGAAAACATTAAAAAATTAGAACAAATTTAAAAAAGAGCGGCAAGGTTCATAACTAGCGAATATTCCCAACTAACAAGAGTAACGTAGCCGCTACCATTAGTCAAATCACTAAACCTAGAAACACTGGAGGACAGATTGGCAAAGAGTAAAGTAGGGCCTAGTAATAATAGGCCCACATAATATAAGGCATTAAACTCTAATTTAGAAATACAACCCAATAACAGCTTGTTGCAGTACTCAGATAAACATAAAGACAAAATTTAAAACACTTTCCTTATCCCTTATGCGAGAACAACTGCATAGGCCTATATTTTATAATATAAGTAGCCTACTATTTTTTCCTGAGTGGCATTCGGACATGGAATGGGTTGCCTGGACAGACCAGGAGAACCAGTAACTTAACATCATTTAAAACATTAATAAAGATGGCATTGCAACACTATAGGCTCGGACCACGGGTGAGCGTAGGACGCAATCATTTTCTTTAGAGGAGCGTCTGTAATACGCTTGTTTAAGATGAGATGTGTTTTTGTTCTTTTATGTCAATCTGAGCATTGTATAATAATATAATATATTGTTATTGTGTTGCATTTCTAAGTTGGAATATGCTTATTAACATACTGCTTAAAATTATTAGGGCCTAATAACTAGGCTATAGGACTACTCTTTGACCTTCTACGTCCTCTACGTGTTTCTAGGTGTTTCTAGGTTTAGTGATTTAACTAGTGATTTGTTTATACTTAGAATTATTAAGGGTCACACCAAACAAGTTATAAATAATAAAAAAAATATGCTGTGTGTTAGCTGTGTGTCCTTATAATATTATATGGGCTATATTTTACTATATATGCCACGTATCGTGTTTTACGGCCACGCTCGCATATCAAACGCATCATGGGCGCTATTTTGTTTACTGCCATTAAGCCTACTGATTATAAATCATTTAATAAAGTTAATATTTGTATGATTAATTTCCAGGAATATAAATGTAGGTCTCTACCTACAATGAAGGTTTTAGATTTTGTTTTCAACACATTTATTTTTGCGAATTTTCTAGCTTTTTTATTTTGGCAAACAAAGTGGAACCTTTCAGTAAATTCGTGCGGCTAATAGTTGGCAACACTATACTATGTTATTTTCAAGTTGCAAGAGTTTCATTTACCGTGTTGTGGAAGCAGGCATATTGCAGTCAGCTGTTCTCAAATATTTACTTGCAACCAATTACACCAAGCTAAAAAGATTTAAACTTCATTGACAATGTCCACTATCGGCAAAGTAAGTAGGGCATATAAATTGGATATTGCATTTCGACTTTATATTGCAGTTATTGCACAGGATATATAATAGTATATCCATATTATATACGAACTAGGCTAGTAACTAGTTACTAGGCCTAGGGACCTACGACATTTCAGAAGACTTTTCGAGACTTTGTCACACTTAGTGACACTTTGAAACTTTCACTTTTTTTGTTGTGATGCGATTTTAGATCTGATCATGATGTATAGGGTAAAAGGGGGTAATAAATGCTTGATATTATTGTAAGAGAACATTTCCCAACCATTCTTGGGTTTCTAACCCAAGGAGTTAATTTTTTTATTTACGTTTATAGATGAGTGCTTTTTCCGTCCAAATTCCAACTTCCTTGAAACCTGTAGTAAAACTTTAGTTAAGGCAGAGCTTGTTTGTTTTTTACTTATAATTTTATTTCTACATTGAGATTTTTTATTTTCCACACAAGTACAAGTAGGCCTACATCTAAACTAAGTAAGTACTTTTTTGTATTTTTATATATTTGTGTTGGTAATAAATGAGTTAAAATACGTATATTTGCAGAGCCCATTGAAGCTAGCAATTTTCGCAAAGTAAAATGGCTGTCGTATGAGTGATTTAGAGATTGTTTATAAAGAGCTCTAAAATTCACTTTAATGCTAAAGTTTCATTTAATATTTTGAATAGAAAGCATTTATACAAAATATGTGGTTCTGTTGTTTATTTATTTTTTAATATAGTTTATAAAAATAAATATTTTAATTAGCTGGGGCTTAATGCCCCCAACTGTTAAAGAGATTATTAAAACAATCTAATAATACTAATAATATTTAAAATATAAATAAAATCCATGTTTTAATTAATTAAACATTACACAGAAATAGTTTAAATTGAAAATAAAAGTTATACATTTGTAGAAAAAGGTTAAATTTATTTTTACAAATAGTTTTGATTATGTAGCTTATTTCCCCCTTTATTTTGCAGAATGGTTCGGGCGAACACAAGAAAGAGGAAAGGAGCTAGGAAGCCAGACTGGGGAGCCTAAGGTTATCAGGAAATTGTGTGAATTGCTGGAGAAGACTTTAAAAGATGCTGGAGCTAGCAGCCAACCAAATCAAAACAAGTTTTGTCACTGACCCGACGACAATTTGTTTTGGCATTTTAGTAAAAAAAATGTGCTGCTAGAGTGAGGCAGAACAGTGGTGCTGTAAATAAAATTTTCTGTATAATGTACATTCTCCACATGCGGCCAGGTACTGCCAATTATGAGGTGTACAAGAGAAAATAATCTGTACTGCGACTGGGTTCAGGGGTGCCTGAAATGTTAGCTTTGAAAATGCTGGGGCTTATTGCCCCCATTTTGTTAAATTGATGTCTGGTATAGTTGTAAGGTTTGAGCATTTTTTTTCACTATATGGCTTTAAATTTTACCCATTAAAGTTTCTGTACTTAAAGAAGGATGTGTTGTATGTTACTTAAAAACATTTACAGTTTGAATTTAATAATATTTATTCATTTCAAAAGGGAAATGTTGAAAGTACTCAAAAACATGGGGCTTATTGCCCCCCTTTACCCTAGGCCTAGTAATAGTACTTTTTGCACTGCAATGTAAATAAACCTAATTTCCTTTTTGGATCAATAAAGAAATCTTATCTTATAACTTATAACATATTAGTTTACAGACGTTCCTTCTAGATAGAAGATGATTATGTCCACTAGGCCCAAAACTTCTGCAGGGCGACAGGGATCCGTCGGTGGCAGGGATAGAACCCGCGACCTGTCAGTTGGTTTTTGATTGACAGTCCGGTGAACTAACCGCTGGACCAGCCTTACAGTCTTTATCTAATAGGCCTATATTATAAATTATAAGCCTAGGCCTATACTATATTATACTATATTACTATATAATATTATATATCTTTTCATGGATGCAAGAGTGCTAGCTATGGCAGGCATGCCGTCTAATTTAAAAAGTTTGGAAAATTGCAGATCGCCTTTATTAAAGCTTTAAGCTAGCTTTGTAACTGCGAGTAGTTCTCCTCAACCAAAATCTGACTTTTTTTTTTGCTATAACAAACTAAAAGATCAGCATTGTCTTTCATTAAAACTTTTAAAGGTGAAATAAAAATAGAGCAACAGGAAAATATACTATTTTAAGTAACAGCACATGCTTGAGATATCTATATTTTTAGGTCAGGGTTTCCCTAGCTTTTGTTTTCAAAAGGCCCGGTAATTTGTATATAATTTGTATCTTTCTGTGCTCCATGACTTTTAAAAGCTTTTTTCGCTGTAGCAGACCATTAACTTTTTTAAATGTTTGAATCAAGTCATTAAATACCCTGCAAACATTTTAATTAGATTGGAATATATAATTTTTACTTTCTGACCTGTGATGGAGGGAGGGGTGAATCGATAATTGGGTTTTTACTGATAAAAGAAGATAATCGGTTTTGGAAAAAAAAAAGCCTATATTGATATATGTAACACCTGGAATAGCTTGGTCATAACTATTTATTTATATCTTCACTACATTACTAATATTTTTTTCTTGTTAGTTTATAGAGTCCTCAGGCTCAACACTGTTATAGAGCTGGGTGTCATCATCACCATATGTACATTTACACCATATAATGATAAATTTCAAAAAATGCTTCTGTTAAAGACTCTTCCAAATACAACTTTCACAATATCAACAAATGCACATTTTTATGCCTTGTATAGGTTTTAGCACAGACGTCACAAGGAGAGTAATTGCAGAACAATCTTAGAAACTGGAAAGCAGAATACATCATTTAATATATAGACCTACATTTCAATACTACTACCTTGATACACAGCTTTGTTAAAACAACCACTAAGCCATAATTTGATATAAGAAATAACTTCATGTTTTATAAACACTATTCTGAATATACAATAAGATGAGTAAATCTTTCTATTGCAACATGCTAAGCATAAACAAACATCTCTATGTGTAAATACATATTATTGTGGTCTTCTCTCATGATAGTGACATAAAGTCTAGAAATAATTTTATTTATAGAGTTATTGTATAAAAACCTTTTTGTGTGCAGGTGATCTCTTGCCAAGCTGCGGTTGCATGGGAGGCTAAAAAACCTCTTTCAATAGAGACCATTGAAGTTGAACCTCCAAAAGCTGGAGAAGTTAGAATAAGGGTAGGTCAAAGTAGCATGATTAAACAAGATACAAATTTAATACTTAACATAAAAAAATGACCACTACATATTTGTTTATGATTCAAGGACATTTTAAATTTACTTATAATTTACAGTCTGATTTATGAATTTGTATTCCTTTATAATAAAAATGGATTCTATGCCTTTAAAATGCATACAAATCAAAAGAAAAAAAACAGCTTGGTTTATGACACTGAAAAACATATGATAATAAATTATGATTTTCATGCAAAAGATTTAAAAAAAATTATATTACATAGAGAAAATAAACCAATAGTAAAATGCAAAACAAGTTTTTAATTAGCTGTCCTGTTGATCTTTCATATAGACTATATATATATATATATACTTTCATATAGACTATATATATATATATACTTTCATATAGACTATATATATATATACTTTCATATAGACTATATATGTATATATATACTTTCATATAGACTATATATATATATATATATTGTTACGTCCACAATCCCCTTGTGGCCAGAGCTGTGTAGATCTTGCTGATAATTCTCGTTAGTCCTTGGGGAGACTTTAATTATTATTATTTATGTTTCAGTATTACACGAACTCTTCTTATAGTCCTGGGCACAAACTCAGTATTTGTGTTCCAACAATTCCTTTCCTGGACATTAGAGTAGTAGATAAATCCTATAGTAATGTATAAAACACAATAGAATAGTAACTTGACGAGGAAGCTTCAGTGTAACTGTTGTTGATAGTTTAATTCAGGTGATATGTTCAATATATACAATATATCTATTATGTACAGTTAGAATAAAATAGTGCAAACACAAACGTTCTCAAAGAAACATATTTTGAAACTCTCTGTCTTTCAGACAAACAAATCATTAAATACTATCCGAGTGGTGCAAGGGACAGACCCATTACCAGTAGGGGTGAAAATCATGGTATCATTACAAAACTCATAACAAAACGATAGGAACTTCCCCTATTAAATAATGAGTCGTTCCCAGACCCTGAGAATTTAAGATCAACACAGAATCCCAACATTAAGTAGAAGCTTTTGTCTTCCCACTAAACATCAGGCGATCGGAAGCCTAAGCCCCGCCCACAAAATCCTGTTTAGTGAGAAAAAGAGGGGGAAGAAGAATAAACATTGCGTGTTCCAATTCTTGGAAAAACAATATATATATGACAATATATATACTTTCATATAGACTATATATATATACTTTCACATAGACTATATATATATATATATATATATATATATATATATATATATACACACACACAGGTATTTTGATTTTGTTTCTTAGTCATTAAAAGGACAATATTTAGTAAATCTATTTTAACATATTCTATAAGTAGTCTGTATTTGTGTCTACACAGGTTCAGCTCATTGGCTTAAGAATTCATTTTAGCAGCTAATGAATAGTGCTTTCTTATTTCTTAACTCAAACACACTTTCTTGTCTAGATCCTAGCCACTGGTGTCTGTCACACTGATGCCTACACTCTAGAAGGCCATGACCCTGAAGGGATTTTTCCTGTAGTGCTTGGTCATGAGGGAGGTGGCATTGTTGAAAGCATTGGTGAAGGTGTCACCACTGTGGCCCCAGGTGAGTTGCTGGTATATTACTGACAAGGCAAAACTTTGTTTTTCTCTCCCTGTCATATTTTCTTTCTCAGAATAATTAGCTGCATAATTATCACAGCACTAATGGGCTGTTAGTTCATAAAGCCTTGTATTGTAGAAGGTGTGTGTACATAATCTGGCTGGCTACTTTTACACATTTAACATTCACATCCCTATGAAATGGCCAACAGCTAGAGACAATATATTCCAATACTTACAATTTGTCATTCAGTAAAACCTGATTCATCATGTAGAAACTTTAAACTCCTATAAGGCTGCAATAAGTGTATTTATACAATAGAATCAGGACATGGGGAATTCAACATGTTTTAACTCATTTGCAGAATTGTTATTGTTCCCATTTTTTTTAACAGTATAGTATAACAGGGGGCACGTTGGCTGTGCAGAAGCGCGTTTGGCTGGCTTACAGAAGGTCCCGGGCTCGAATCCTAGTTTAGGCTAAGATTTTTTCCCCGAGTCTGGGGGTGCCCCTGAGTCTATCCAGCTCTGATGGGTACCTGACCTTAGTTGGGGTAAAGTAAAGGCGACTGTGCATAGTGCTGGCCCCACAATCACCTAGTATGCCGGACCTAAGGATATATTCGGTCTGACGGGTACTTTACTTACAGTATAACAGAATAACACCATCTCACTTCAAATACTATTTTCATTAAAGTAATTTCAGACATTTTTTATTCCTCTTTGTTATAGCTGAAATCAGTGCATATTCATTGGTCAAAAACATTTATTATATTTGAATTCATTTGAGCTTTAATATTATTAAGGTGAATGCTAAATTGGTTTATATATATGATCTTTCATTTGTTGTATATTTCCTTCTACAGGGGATCATGTTATTCCTCTCTACATTCCCCAGTGTTATGATTGCAAGTTCTGCAAAAGTCCTAAGACAAATCTGTGTCAAAGAATCAGGTCAGGGCCCTAATTGAAGTTATTTAGTCATTTAGACATTTGTATCTTACATAGGTCAGGGCTCTAAATGAAGTTACTGTGTTTAGTAATTTGTATAATACACGTAGTTGAAGAAATACACTGCTTTTTTCTTTCTAAATATTTCTCTTAAAAATTAACATTAAGTATAATTATATTTTAATATGTATTATCCTAAATATTTGCTCCAAAAACATATGGTATTTGAGAAAAATGTGTTTTACTTAATGCTTTATCGTTTTTTTTTTAAACCAGAGTAACTCAAGGCCAGGGTTTAATGCCTGATGGAACAAGTCGTTTTACATGCAATGGGAAGCAACTCTTTCACTTTATGGGATGCTCAACTTTCTCTGAATTCACTGTTTGTGCTGAGATATCTATTGCCAAGGTATGTGAGGATTGTTCTTAAGTGCGGAAGAGTGGCCATTTTTATTTTGGTGTGTTGAAACATACATGAGATTTTTTTTTCATTTGTTTTAACAAAAATAAAAGCACTGATATTTTTAAATATTTCAGGTGTCTCCTGAAGCACCACTAGATAAAGTTTGTCTGCTAGGGTGTGGCATTTCAACTGGTTATGGAGCTGCACTAAATACTGCAAAGGCAATTCATTCTTGTTGTTTTTTACTACTACAATAATAGTTTTGGTTTTAAGTAATTAAGTGTTAGGATGGATTATCACATTACATTTTTCTCTTTGTTAGGTTATAATGAAATGAATTTAGCTGTTTGAAAATACTATCTGATAGGCTTCTTATATAATATAGAATATGTTTGATAGAACTATTCAACATGTCTGTGTCTTCTTAATGTGAAATATGTCAGATAAAACTATTCAACATGTCTGTGTCTTCTTAATGTGAAATATGTTTGATAGAACTATTCAACATGTCTGTGTCTTCTTAATGTGAAATATGTTTGATAGAACTATTCAACATGTCTGTGTTTTCTTTTGAAATTAAATCCTATTTGTATTTTATTCAGGTAACTCCAGGCTCCATCTGTGCTGTCTGGGGTTTGGGAGCTGTTGGCCTGGCTGTCATTATGGGGTGTAAAAAAGCAGGAGCTTCCAAAATATATGGCATTGATATCAACCCAGATAAGTTTGAAATTGGTAGGTGGTCATATTGTGGCAGGCAAATTTGAAATACTTTAGAAATCTGTGTGCTTGTTTTGTGTTATCTTCATTTTTACTCCCTTTATTTTAAGTTGCATTTTCTGTCTGTCTGATTGCAATCATGCGTGCGTCGTGGGAGCAAGAATTGGCTTCGATTTTTCGACCACTTCTCGTGGTCCAATCGAGCTGAAATTCGGACAGCAGACTTGCCCCGACTAACAATACATCCTATCAAATTTTCAGTTAAAACAACTTAATAATACTACACTTATGACAATATTCATTTCTTAAAGGAAAGTATAAGAAAAATGTTGATTTCGCGTTAAAAATGCCTGTGCAACTTTTTATACTTTTTCGGCGCAAAGCAAGAAAAAAAAATTATGCGCTAAGATTATTTTTAGAACAATTCATACTGAGTAAGGAGATATTTTTGAGATTTGCGACACAGATATTTTTCTGTACGTTTCATTTGCAGTAGTCAATCAATTATTTAATTAGATGATGGTAAACTTAGTTTGCAAATAAAGGGAGTATAATAAAAACTTCGTTTTTATGTGTGTTTTTTTTGTACCAAGAACAATTTGAAATAAACTTTTTCCGAAATTTGTCTTTCAGTGTGATTCAATTGTGTATGTAATTGTACAATTTTTATGATTGCTTCACAGCTGCCAAATTTGGTGCCACTGATTTCATCAACCCTAATGATCATCCCACTAAAACTATTCAGGATGTAGTCATGTCTTTGACTGATGGTGGTTTTGATTATACTTTTGAATGCATAGGCAATGTTCATACTATGGTGAGTTTTTATTTATTTCCAGTAATAATTAACGGTAGTGTACATTGTGTTCTGTGATTGAATTGATAACTAGAAGCTAATTTGGTATATTTGTCACCTTTCTGTATTTGTTCTTGGAAAAAGGAAATGTGTATGTCTGCTAACTATCACACTTAAACCTAAATCTTCCACTTTTTCAATTCTTATATTTTAAAATTTTAAAGAGCATTAAAAATTGTCATAATATTGTTGTAGCAAAAATATTTTTGTTCATTTATTCGCTAACAGTAGGTTTTTATTGTTATCTCAGTTAAATGCAAGTTATGGTTTTCACTTCATATTATTGATTTTTATACACATGACATTCATAATGACTCATAGTATACTACTCATGTTAACCATTCTAGCGAGCTGCTCTTGAGTGTTGCCACAAGGGTTGGGGTGAATCTACAATAATTGGGGTGGCTGGAGCTGGTCAAGAGATAAGTACTCGTCCATTTCAGCTGGTGACTGGACGTGTGTGGAGAGGCTCTGCATTTGGAGGTGATTCAAAATCTTGTTTCAGTTCATGCATGACTTTAGTTAGTGTTAATTTAGTTTTCTTCTGACAATTCAATGGTTGATTGTATTTTGCTGAAAAAGATTTAATTGTTCCTTGTATTTACATATGTACCTAAATGCTCTAAATACACAATATTTATACAGAATTTCTCTACAAATACACTTTCCCTGGATGAAAAAAACAGGCAAAATAAATTCAAGTTTTATAGATTTAAACCTATTTTTAGCAAAACAAATCGTGTCGAACAAATTTTCAACAGATGTGATACACGATATGTTTTTAATTTGATTAGAATAATTTAATTTTTTATGAAGTAGTGGATTGGATTTAGTAAATGTAATGAAGCTGAAATGAATGATTCTACAATACAACATTTAACTATGTGTCCGTCAGCTGATTGTCCTATTGTCAGCTATACAAAGATTGAAAACAATTTATCACAAACTATATATATCATGCTAAATGAAAATTCAATTTCCTACACAATGATTTTAAAAACATGCAGCCATTCTTTGAAGAATATGCCAAAAATTATAGGATTTAGGAATGCTAGCCATTATGAAAATAATCACAGGAAAATAATTTGGTCAAACCGTGAACAAAATAAAGGCTCTTGAAAGTTAAGTGTTCAATAAAGGTACAATAACAATGAGCACTTTTGATATGTACTTTAGCTTTTATTGTTAGACTCAGAGCTTCAAGACTAAACATTTTTACCCCACAATACAAATGGTTAATATTTAACATTTAGAGGTCTAGACAAGAAATGATATTTATTTTAAAAAATACCTTTTGTGCTTAAGAAGGGAAGGATACTAGTACATTAGAACTTTTAAAACTATTTTGCTGTGTCACAATGCAGCATATACAATAATTATAATATGCTTGTTTCTTTTTTAAAGCTGATTTTAAATTAGACTTTAACTTAGAAGGGTGGCTCACTATGGTTAGTAAATTTGTTTGCAGTTTTCTTTGTCAATACTTTTGCTAGGGCTATCTTATGGCCTTAGTGGGGTTCTGGAGGTTAATTTTCTTTTCCTTAATAATTTTTATTAAACCAGACAAAAAGTTTACAACCCATTGTCTATCAAAATATCTATATTTTAAATATTTTTAGATATAAAATAAATAGATAACAGTTAACAATATTAATGATCATATTATAGGGATATCTATATATATATACATAGTGCATATCTCCATGCTATTGCATTTAATCTTTACTCCTTCTGTGATTTGGAAAAAAAATAATTTTATTTAAACAAATTTATTCTGCATGGAAAAAGTTGTAAAGTTTAAATTTATTCTGTATAATTGTGGCTTTCTATAAATTTTGTTGCATAATACTTGATTAATTCTTTTTATAAGATAAAGGAATAAACCAATGTAAAATATTGCCTTGCAGGTTGGAAAAGTCGTGACTCTGTCCCTAAACTTGTGGAAGAGTACATGAAGAAAGAAATCAAAGTGGATGAATTTGTCAGTTATACTTTACCTCTGGACAGTATCAACGATGCTTTCCACTACATGCACACTGGACAAAGGTCAGTTTTTCCTTTCATGTTGTTATGTTAGATTTGGTTTTGGATTAGCTTTTGTACGATTTTCTCTCGTGATTAGAAATAACTGTTTAACTCATTTGCTACTAACCTACTTTCCAATGACACCCCTGAAAATACTAGCCAAAGGGAAGGAACTCCGTATTAAATTTAGTAAATTATTTTTAAATATTTTTTTTTAATGACTAAATATTCCCCAAAGTGAATAAAAATTACATCATAAAATAGATAAATATCTTAGCTTTCTGGAAATGTATACTTTTATACATAAAAAATGCCGAATTATCGGTAGAATCATTCGCTGAGTGTTGAGACCCTAGGATTTGGCTAAATATTTTCACTACCGGTAGCCCTAGCGTCAAAGTCCGATAAAGTATAATAAAGCACAAAAATCGAGTTGAAATGGAAATTTATCTAAGTCTATATCTGCACATCCTTATTATCAGAACTGTTGTTAAATGTTATATTTGGAGGTATAGAGCTATCGATTAATAAAGTAAAAAATTAAAGACGAAGGCTATAAAAAAAGTTTTACAAGACGAAAGGCAAGTGAAAAATACCCGATTTTTGGACGCGCATAGCAAAAAAACGAAACTATATAAAAACATCCGGTTTTTATTAACGAAACAGACTATATTCCTACTTTTTAAAAGCCGTGTTTGCAGTAAAATAAAACCCCAGAACGCATGACGAAAAAAAATTATGAAACGACAATGTTAGTCCCACTTGTGGCGGCCGCGTTTGGGCGCATTAGTACGGAGGGGGGTATGTCGCATTCAGTCGCGGTAGTAGCAAATGAGTTAAAATAATAAAAGTAAACTTGTCGGCATATCAAATAAAAAAATCCTTCTGTATCAATAGCAGATTTTCCGCTAAAAAGAAATAGTTAAGATATATTGGCTATAAATATTTGTCCTTTTTAATACCACTTTTAACTACCAGATACTAAATGACATGTAGTATTTTTGTGTGATTTTTTTGCTTTTTAAGACACTTTCAATTCATTAAACTTCTTAGATCCGATTTCATTGACAACTAATATATAATTGTAACAATATACAGTATTATGATTGAAACGTTACAATAAGAATGTACAGTTCATGACTTGTGAACAAATACGGTGGGTGTGACCAGCCATTTCCTATAATTATAATTTCCATTCATTTATTACAATAGCAATAATCCAGTAAGTAAAGTATCCAGTTCAGACCAGGGCAGTTCAAGGGGACAGTGGAATTTGTCAGATTCTGGAGCATATGCCAGTTTCTGTGGTATTTATCAGTTTTTGTGGCATTTGCCAGTCTTTGTGGCATTTGTTAGTTTTTGTGCATTTGCCAGTTTTTGGGGCATTTGCCAGTTTTTGGGGCATTTGCCAGTTTTTGTGGCATTTGTCAAGTTTTTGTGGCATTTGTCAAGTTTTTGTGGCATTTGCCAGTTTTTTGTGGCATTAGTCAAGTTTTGTGGCATTTTCCATTTATGATTTAATTAGTGAAAGTTGAGAGTCTTGCACATTTTTTTTTACCCTAAGACTAAAATAGTTTTACAGAGCTGCTGAATTTGATATTGGATGTTTATTTTCTTTTATTTCAGTATCCGTACTGTCATCTTATATGGTGACTAAGACACAAGAAACACCATCGGCTCAGTCTGGCTGCAAAATTACATTTTATACTACGCAGTTCATGTTAAAACACTTCTTACAGTAATGCGTTACTCTTCATGTTTGAATAGTTTAATAATGCCGTGTCTTTTACTTTATAAATATTATTGTTTTTTTCGGCTTGCTTGTCTTAGAAAACATTATTTCAAAAATGGAAAATGCTAAATCTTAAGAGAATTAAAAAAAAAGTCTTGAGATATATTAAATCTATAACTACCCTAACACTGCATTAAAATGATATATATTGGTCCAATATTCTGCCAATATTTAAATCTTGGCAAAAGCTTTAAGGGTTAAAGTATTTTACATTGAAAAAATTAATTGTGAATATCAATAATGTAGCTTTTCTGCTGAATTTCATTTAACATGAAAATAGCTTGTGTATTTTTTTTTTACAATTAATTATTGTAAGATTTAAATTTTGATGTAGGGCAAAATTTTATAACTAAATCTTGTTAAGTATTGACATGAATAGTACAGATGATGCTTACTAGATTGTTTGCCTGTGCCATTCTTTACATACACTGTTACTGTTTTTCTATTTATTTTATTTTTTTTTAAATTTTTTTTGTCATGATTTTATTTTTGATGTCAAAGAGCTTAAACAAAGGGCATTAAGAATGTGTCAATATTTGACTCAAATGGACAGACTGTAGTTTTTCTGTTACTGTTGCATAGATTGTACTTGTTCTTGATGGGTTATCCCCCTTCTGAGAATTAAATGTTTTTCATGTTTAAAACGTATAAGCAGAATTTAACTTTCTCAACAATTTGAGAATTTTCTTGTTGAAATTGATGAATCCAATATCATGATTTATTAAATAACGTGTGTGTGTGTCGTATTCAGATGTTTTCTATTGATGCTTTGAATATTCACACTAACAAAATAAAGAGACAATATACACATTATTTCTCCATTTGTGTCAAAGCAACTAGATCTATTTTAGCCTTTGATTGTTCTAAACAATTATGATTTCAATAGTTATAAAACTATAGTTTAAAGATTTTTAAATTTAAAAGATAGTGTGTATGTGTCATTATTATAAAGTTAACTAAGTAGCATCTTCTAAAATCGGAAAACATTCTTTAATGGGATAAATCAAAAAAAAAAATTTTTTATGTGGTCACATTCTGTGAGGAGATTGCATTAAGTTGAATAGAGCCTGAATTGCTACACCCTAGTCCAGCTCCTACCTTACCATTTATTTCCCACCAGAAGGCGGACTTAGGCATGAACATAGATGACACAACTGATTGCAATGTGCAGGGTCGTATTTAGAATTGTGGTGGCCCTGTTCCCACGGGCATAAATTTATGTGTGGACTCGACCCTGCTAGTGTCATATAAAAATAAAATGTGATTTATCATTAACATTATCTGTTCATTGTGCGCTTCTACAACAGCACTATTCTAACGGCCAAAAGAAAAGACAAAATAATATTTCTTTGGAGGGGTGGGAATGTGTGGAGACCCTGTTCCATAGGAACATGTGGAACCTGCCTAAATACGCCACTGGCAATGTGGCCGATTTCATGTGTTTTTTTTGTGTTAGTCAGCCAGTCGCCGCTGTGCATAACATACCATTGTGACATTGGTGGACGAAGACGCCATCGAGTCTTTCTCTGCACAGTGCCGCCTAGATCCGCTCCTGACTCCTGATCCCACCTTTCTGGGGATTTTCTCAAAGGTGTTTTTAACGTTGCCGGTGGGTGTGAGCAGCCGTCTCCTATGCACGCGGCTCCCAAATTGCGGTTGAGCTCATTTCCGGGCTAGTCTAGACTATAAATAGCCTGCTCTGTTGTCAGTTTATAATTTATAGTCAAGTCAGCCTACCCGTCTCTTATCAAACCATGTCGCATTAGTTTATATTTTACCCTAACATAAAATTTAACAAATACGAAAGTGAAAAGCCATGACCTAACCGGCGACTTTGTAAAGCCTTTATTGTTTGTGACCTCAATGGAGGTCCCTGAGCCCTGTGTGTCTATCATCTCAGCCAGGAACCAGCAGAAAATATAATAAACCAGAAGTGTGTGCACAGGCAACTCGATTTTGTATATAAAAGGTTGTAGACCTAATCTATAGCCTACGTTAAGGCTAATAATTTACTTTTGCACCCCAGCTTTCTCCCTTCACTTAAATCTGACATTTTTCTTATTGGTTCCCAGGATTCATTTATAAATGTGGTTATAGCATGGGTGTTAAAGTTAATCCTAATACCAGAATATCCAATTTTGTTGTTCTTAACACGACTAAAACCCGAAAAGTTATCAATGAGACCGTTGTACACCTACGTATGTATTTTTAGCGGGCTTTTGAAATCCGCCAAGCGGTCGACCATGACCGACCCGCTCAAGTAATGACTCAAACTCTCAAACCCGCAGCACTAGTTTTTGCTAGCAGACGACACGCAGCATTGCCCCCCCCCCCTTTCTCACCGTTTCTATTGATTGAACTTGTGATTTAGAAAGCTCTCGCCAGTCGCATAGAGTTATGAAACAAACACATCTTTTAATTGTGTGTCGTCGTGTGCTGGCTGAGATGACACATCAGTATTAATTTTTGCGGGGGCTACTCCGATCAACTCGTGTTTCAGGCGTAAACCCTAAAGGTAGGAAATGGTCTATATTATAATATTTATTAATTTCGTTTTTAGCTTCTATATGTTTTTTTTAGACTTTAGGTTTAGAGGAAAGCTGTAGGTCTATATGAAGTAGGTATGTAAACATACATATATGATAGTGATAGGCCCCTATATGCGGAATCGCGGATATGCCCCAATGAACACAAACAGTAGGCCCCTACAACCTACACTCTTTGCCTATATTAATACATGTAAGCCTATATTTATAGGCTATAGGCGGCTATAGGTGTTATAATTATAAGTTTGTCAACATGCCATATAATATTTATTAAAAAATAATTAACACCTCCTGTTCCCCTTTACTTTGATGGTCTATTGACTCTATTGTTATGATTAGTCCATACAAAAATTAATAATTATTTATGTAAATAATGCATCACCTTTTGAAAAACACCAGCCTAAGTAAACTTTATTGTGTGTGTGTAATTGTAGGCCTACTATAGTAGGCCTACTAGGATTCTGTGTCGGGGAAGTGGTTGATAATAGACTCTATTTTTTTTAATTAGGTCATATCCGTTATTTAGACTATAAATATGAAGTGTGACTCTCTAAAATACGATTTCTCCATGTTGACTACGTGTCTAAATAACGAGATTGACTAGACAGGTTGTATTTTTTTTTTTGCGCTGGTTTTGGTGACACAGGACACAAGTCTAGTAGCCAGAGTAGTCTCTCTTTTTTTTATTTATAGTATTCATTCAGCTGTGGCTTTGAAAACCAGGTCACACACGGAAGTTGACGCCGTCAAGGTATCGTCGTTTGATATTATTACAGGTGAAAACATCACGTGACTCGACTGACGAACAGTGTCACACTCAATGATACCGGTAGCTAAGATGATAATTACAATAACGACTTTTGCCTATTGAACGTTTATGCAGTATAGGGCCTATATAAACTATTACAATGCATACTTACATGTTTGATAGCAGCATAATTAAAAGTTATAACGCAATGCAAAAGAAGAAAAAAGGCTTTAAAATAAACATAAAGCCTAGAAGTCCATTTATTAATTATTTTTAATTCCAGAACGGCAATTTGTGTTGTTCCTTAGAAGCTTTAAGTTAGATTTGGTATGCCTGCGTGAATTCTCGATCTACTTGCTCGCTGACTAACTGGTTAAAAATACATTTCATTTTGTCCCTTTGAAAATACTATTATTTGAAAAAGGGACGCAACTGGACCCAAAGGCTTACTTCATACTTCATACTTGCCTACAGCAAATACAAAAAGTGATACATTTTCCAATGACATTTTAAAGCATCTCTCCGTAAAATCAATGTTTACTTTAAACTCTTCAACCTTTCTGAAACGTGTGAACGAAAAACTTTGAACTCCCGCCAAAATACGGATAGAAAGCTTCTGTGAAGTTGTTCGATCTTATTACTTTATTGGGATGAAGGGAAACAATTTCGACCATCAAAGTAGGTACAGGCCTACTCTTTTTTTTTTGTGAGTTTTTTTTTTTTTCGTTTTTTTCTGTTGATTAAAAAATTGTAATGTTTTTCAGAATAACTATTTAGAAATTATTAGTCTACTTTTCATTTAATATTTTAAGCTCTCCCCCCCCCCCCCCATTGTCACACTTCAGAAAAAAAATGTGACCTCCCTCCCCCTTTCCATAGGTTCGTAACGTCCTTCATGGAGCCATTATGAATAAATGTCAATGACATAGGCTATGTACCAGGATGTCAAATATAATACATATTAAGGTGACTGGCAAAGAAAACTTTTGTCAGCACACAGCCCATTTTTTAAAAAATATTATTTATATATATGTTACATTTACAATCCTAGCAAGTGGTTGTGTGCAAGATGAAAGTTGGGATGATAAACTTAATTGGACACTCAGTCGTGGTAACTAAAGAATAGTGCCATTGAATTCCACAAAATACTAGACAATATAAGAAAGTATTGCACACGTGCACAAAGTAGGCTACCGGTACCTAAAAGGTGTAGACTGTAGACACTATATAAACTTGAACATAGTAGACCTACAATACAGCGATAACTTACAATAATAATAATGCTTATATAGCGCAAATCCCGTTGAGGACAGTTCCTTGCGCTGACAACAGTAACACATCTAATTTGTAGTATGTCCTTAATAACAAACCTACAATACAACGATAACTAACACGTCTAATTTGTAGTATGTCCTTAAAAACACATTATCTGTGTGTGTCATGAACCTAATAAAACTGTGATTTCGGGGAAAGTTAACCGTTGTATGCTTTAATTCCCAAAAAGGAAAAAGCCAATTTAGAATCCACGCAATTCCTGCTTATCGGTTTGGTTTAGAAGTAGGCTATGATATTAGCCATAAAGAAATGCTTTGTCCCAAGTCCTAACACAATAGTTTATGGTCTGGCCAGGCTGTACATGAATTAAATAAGCGTACACCATTTGGCACATGGCTCATAAACTTGCCACAGTCTATACCAGCATTGAACGGGCTACTTGGCGAGGGTTGTACAGTGGGTAACAATGGCATTGAAACATTGGCCTGAATATACTTAACGTAGTTGGCAAGCTGGCCACTAGACTATGTCTGTCTTTGCACTTATTGATCTCCACCGCAGAATAACTATAGAATATTATATTTCTATTCTGTTAACGCCACTTTCTCTTGTCACTGTTAATTTGTTGCTTTAATGAGAGAGGGATTGTTGAGGGGAAGGAGTTATGTTCTTGTGAATGACTAGGCCATGAGAAAATCTGTCTTGGGCCCTGGTAAATAGATGTAGTGTTTTGTTGTTGTTTTGCTGGCAATAATTGTACAACTTATTTTGTTTTTTTTTTGCTGGCAATAATTGTACAACTTATTTTGTTGTTGTTTTGCTGACAATAATTGTGCAACTTATTTTGTTGTTGTTTTGCTGGCAATAATTGTACAACTTATTTTGGGCTCGGGCTCCCTACCATTAAATAGAGGGCACGGTGGATGAAATAGGTCAAAGCTAGCATTCCCCCCCCCCCCCGCACTAGAGGGGTTCCCTGAGTCTGATGGGAACATGACATCATTTGTGCACACAATCTCGTAGTAAGCCATGGACACGAAAATTGGTGAATGCTGCTTCACCGGCACTAAGGCCATAATTACATCACAAATTGTAGGCAATTTTACCTCACCCCCTCTCCTTGTCAACAATTGTCAAACTTTCAGAGGACCCCCCCCCCCTTCCCATTAAAATTATGTCAACAAATCCCCCTCCCCCTCCTTTCCATATTAACTAGCAACATTTTTATGCTCTGGCTTTTACGTTTGAAATAAAATTTAGATTGAAAATACTGTAGGCTAATTAATTTAAATACATTTTAAAACTTGTTTAACAGATTTCAAATTGACTATTGCTATCATAGGCTTAGCCACGAGGGGGGGGGGGTTGTAACAAGGTGCCTCCAATGCAATCCGAGGATTTTAAAAATAAAATATTTCTTGTTTTCTTATTTTCATTGAAATATTTGTCAAATTTTAATTTTACATTTCACTATTGATAATATGATACAATGCGAGTTGTTGAATATTTGTGAATTAGCCTTCTATTTCCCCCGCACGTTCACTAGTCCCATCTTGCATTATTGCTACCCCCTCCCACACACACACATTATACACAGTTGCCTTCACTGCCCCCTACCTCTCCTACCTTCTATTTTTTAATTTATTTAATTTGTTGTAAAATGCAACATTTTTTACTTCAACATTTCTTAACCCCCTTTCTCCCCCATGTCAACAATAATTGTCCAACTTGTTCACCCCCTCCCTCTATTGTGTTGATATAATGAATGGACGACTTCTATGAATCAGTTAGGTCCAACTGTCCCACGGGATTAGGCCTTATGTCGGCCTACTTTACCATTAAATAATGTAGCCTGTTAAAATTGGCTTCTGCAGTGCCCAGTGTTTTTAGTTTCATAAATACAATAATAGTAATAAGTTGAAAGTCATGCGGTTAACATGGACTTTTAACATGGTGGCTCTAGCGCCGGCAAATCCCTGTCGCCCTGCATTAGTTTAGGGCCAAAGACGTATATAGTGTTCTCCTTAGAAGAAACGGACTTGTACGACTTTTATAAGGGTTGCAAAGTAAGCTTAGCTTATATCCTCGTATACACATGTATGAGTGTGTGTGTGTTTGTCTGACCTCTTTGTTTGTTCATGTTCTGTTATTTGACTGAAGGTGTGTTGATGTAAGCAACATTTAGGTCCATGTTTTAGTAGCGCATGTTTGGCTTTTAATGGGGCGGGGTAGGACGAGAGTATTATACAATGTTATCTGGAAACACACACAGAGATATCAGGTTTGCGATCTGCATATCATATAGACTATCTAGAAATATTTGTTTAAATATTTCCTAGTTAAGTCTTTGTGTTATAGACTATTTCCACGTGGTGGCAACAATAATGCAAATAAAACTGACTAGATTTTTTCGGGGGAAAAGTTATGATCTTCTCTCCCCTCTTTATATTTCCATTTAGTTTAGCGACCAATCGTCTAAAGCAGCTGTCAGCAACCTTATGATAACAGTGTGCCAAAGTAGAATTACTAATTCATGAAGCGTGCCAAAAGTCTAAAAGGTTATCCTGCTTAAGCAGTCAACTTCTTGTAGAAGTCCTTGAATTGCCTTTCTTTAATAGTCTTCCGCCCGCGTGCCGTTGAAATGTCTCCCCGTGCCAATTCTGGCATGCGTGCCGTAGGATGCCGACACCTGGTCTACAGTAAGGCATTACCGAGTAGACAATTTCCGACAAGTACCGAATCCGAGTATTTGAACTTAGTTTAGACTATACTATAATTATTTGCCTAATCCGGGTACGAAACGAGTAGTGCAGACAACTGAGTTTCGTTTTGACGTGCTTAGCTTATATATTATCCTATTAAAAATCTATCTTCCCCATGTCCCTTACAGTGCCCTCACATAGGAGGGGGATGGGGGCATATGCCCGGGGGCGACACTTTTAGGGGCGGCAAATATAGCACTAAACAAAGCAGTTACAGTATGTAAGGGGGCGTCGCTGACCCTTTTGCCCTGGGGGCGCTACATAGGCTTGTGTGGGCTCTGGTCCATTAGGCGTTAACTTAAAACAAAACGCATTAGTTAGCACTTTGATAACATTGATCAAGTCCGTTTTTTTGTAGTAAAATGTTTGCCATTTATCGAAATACACACAATACATTTGTCTCATTGTGTAAGTAAATGATTGCCCCAATAAACCTGGTAAACCAACAACTTCATTCCCTAATAATTTAAAAAAAAAACTAAACTCAAACCACGAATCCTACGACGCGATGATCTTGTGTAGAAAGAGCGTTTGTAATAGAATACAGGGTTCCCGCGGCCTCCTGGAATTCCAGGAGGTCCTGGAATCCTCCTGGAATTAAGAATCTCCTGAAAAAGTCCTTAAATTTTAGTATTTCTCCTGGAATCTCCTGAAATTTTGATTGTTGAGCTTTTTTAAAAAAGTTTGGGAAAAATGCATTTTAATATCTAGATTATAGAAAAGTTTTGGAATTGTTGAATTTAGAAATTTTGTAGTGCAAAAATGACCTTGATCCCGATTTTTTTTCCTTCTCCAACACATGTCACTACTACACTCTACTTGGAAGCAAATTCCGCTTTTTTTGTTGTAGCCCCACCTCTCGTGTGTTAAACTGCACCAAGCCTATCCCTTATCCCTTTGTGAGACGTGAAGACGGTACCGAGCATTGTCTTCTCCTCTTTCGCTCCCTCCCCCAGTCTCCCACAGTTTGGTGTCTGCTAGAAAAAGTGGCCTGCGCAGATACGCAATGTTTGTCGCTATTTAGACAGTATGTTACCGTAATACTATGTTTAAAAATGAATCATTTCCTGTTGGCTGTTGGTTTTCACTCCCAGATTCTTTTGTCTTTTTGTATCCAACATTCCCTCTCCCTCTCAGTCTCGGCCAGTGGTCTCGGCTTAGTTAAAAACGTAAGCAGCACTATGACGTTTTTGTGTGTGTCAACTACCATCCGATAGCAGACCCCACCCTTCGCTCTCTTCGTTTTGCGAGCTGTCGCGTTGGGTTTAGTATGAAATGCATTAAATGCATCCCGTCGTGGTCCTGTATGCTAAGTCTCCTAAAATAAAAAGTTATTAAATTCTTCTGAAATTCAAATATTTCTCCTGATATGTCCTGAAATTTGGTAATCGACCGATCAGATGTGGAAAAACAAAGTAGAGTTTTGCAACAGACGCGGTTTTATCGAAATGCTAAACACTGTCCGCCTAGTGTAGTAGAAAGCTTAGATCTGCATTCGTCCGTTAGGCCTAAATAAAAAAAAAAGCAAGTCTTAAATTACTACAAGTTAACAAGCTTAGGCTATAATGACTATAGACTATACATTTTGAATTCTGCTACTTGGAGTCTGCGAACCGACACATTTTACCAATTTCATTTAATTTGAATACATTTGGATGAACATGCACAAGTAATGTTACTTTTTCTATTAGCTTACAAGAAAACGTAAACATTTAAGACGCTATTTTATATGATATAGAAAAAAAATTTATTCCAGTATGCCTATATATTATATTAATTGCGTGATTTAGCGTATATTGCGTGATTTAGGCCTAGCCCTAGCACCAAAAGACGAGCCGTTCGCGATGTCCTCCGTAGGCCTAGGCTATGTGTTTTTATCAACTATTAGACTATATTGTTTTCGTACAACTTAAATTTAAAAAAATATGGCCGACAACGAGCAGAATATTACAATTGAAATGAATAAAAATGTTGTGGCTGAAAAACAAGTGTGGCATATTTATGTTGTTGTGTTGTTTGTAGCGGACAATTTCGGGTCTAGGCGCAGCTGGCGAGAATCGCTTCTCGGCCAAGGAATAAAATGCCGTGCTCCCCCCCCCCCCCCCCCCCCCAAAGTGACACCTCTTCCACAGTGGAGTCCAGGCAGTCTCATTCTCATTGTACCGGTACCTGTTAAGATATCCATCACCTCACTCCAACGGGTGAATGGCGTACGAATTTTAACGACCATTGTCCAGAGTGCATTTAACTGTTAACATAGTCCTGAGAATACTCCGCCCTTTTGCCCCCCCCCTCCCTCTTCATCCCCCCCCCCCGGGTGACCAGATATTTTCTACTTTATTTTCTACTGTTTTAGGAAATGTAATGTGATTCCAGTTATCATTTTTGTGTGTGTACAGTGAATGATAAATATTTTTTTCAACTTATTTTTTAAAATACATTTGTAACCTGTTGAATTTTATTATTCCTCCTGTCTATGATGTATAGGAATATATATTTTTTCACCATTGAGAATCTATTTTGTTCTTATTGATCATTTACGCTTGTCGATTTTTGTGTCGTATCCTCCTGAAATTTTGGTTTTTCTCCTGAAAAACTCCTGGAAAGCTCCTGGAATTTAGTTCTAGATTTGGTGCAGGAACCCTGAGAATAATAATATTATTATTTGTACGTACTGTCAAGGGTTGTGCAAAATATCCTAGCTGCCCCATTTATAATGGAAGGGGTCCACATTCAATATTTTGGCACATATAAGTTAAGCCATGGGCCACACATTTTATCAAATTGTCTGCCATATTCCCCTACCTCAAACGACCAGAGATAAGTTTTTAACATTTTTTTATCGTGTGCATTGGTAAATCCACATTGAAATCACCTGAATGAACGTTTCCAATATTGTTTATCTTTTACAAATGTAGGCCTTATAAATCGCTTGTGTTAATTTCATTTTTTTTAACAAGGAGAAAAATTCTTAGAAGTTAATACATAACTAAAATGCATATAAAGGATTTATAAGAACACTTTTTTTTTGTGGTTAATGATTATTGATATAATATTTTAACTAATAGAACATAACACGATAAATTCAGCATGAAATTTATTTTTTTCGTAAATAATCTGCTTCATTGGACCTAGAGTCGAATTCTTTTTGTTTCGACAAAACAGACACAAACACAAGCCGGTAGCTCCTTGAAAATAAAACAACAGGCCCAAAGTTCTTTAGATCTTTACTCTGTGATATGCTAAAGGATAAACGAGGAAAAAATAGTGTTTTTTTTTTTACAGAGTTTAGATAAACTATTGTTGGTAGACTATAGTCTAGTTACGAGTAGGTCTGTTTGAATCTTTTGGCCTAAAATGTATATCTGTGTTTTTTTTTTTTTTTTTTTTTTTTTTTTTTTTTTTTTTTTTTTTTTTTTTTTTTTGTGTGTAGCTTTTTTTAAGGTCAGACTGTCTTTTGAAAAAGAAAGTTTCCGGGTATTGTATTATAAAACATCTGTTAAATGTTTTTTCTATCCCCTTTTAACGCCCCACCACGCTTCGGCAACCAAATGGTAGAGTACAAAAAAATCAAACATTTTAACATTTTGGTCAATAAGACTAGTGGAGAAATAGAGTAAACCAGTATTTTGTAAGGACATGGCCTACTATTTACTTCAAATGGGGGGTAGGTGGTTATCACAATCTCTAGTGATTTATATTCGACATTGGTTGCAGGTGTCAGATACTAAATTTGAGATGAATACCCTTTAGACTCTAGACCTGGTAACAACCAGCATTTGATTCCAAGACAATTGGAATGGTAGTTGACGCTTTGCGTACAGACAACGGCTCAATACAAATTTGTTTATGTGGAAACTTCATAAAACACCAATCTTGAAATTTGAAAAGAAATATTTCCGATTTGGGCTAAATTTTTACAACATCTACAATGCACATGAATACCTTCCTAACATGACACACACATAGATCTAAAACATTTCTACAGGATATGCTATAATACATCTATTCAAATAGAAATGAGTCTTTGATCTGTCAAGCCCAAGCTGATAGTGAAAGTTTAAATTTATAGCACAACATGCGATATTTTATCAGGATTTCGTTGCCTATCTTTGTGATTTGATTTTTAGCTCATGTTACGAAGTCCATTTATATTCTAATAAAAAATTGAGAATTCTAGAAACAATAAACGGCGACATTTGACATGTACTGAATATTTCATAACATTAGCTAAATAAACATATTTAGATATTTCTTTTTTACTTCAACTTAATTTACTCACATCCCCAATGTATGCCCAAATGAATGAATGTTGAACTAGCAGAAAGTGCCCGCGTAAACCGTAAAAAAAAAAGAAAAGCTTAGTAAATAAACAGTTATATTGTTCAGTTAGTTGATAGTCTATGTTAGTGAGTTTGAAAATGTTGATACACAATAAATAAATTCTAATATTTATAGGCATAAATATTTGTAATTTAGCATTCGTATGTAGTTGTGAGTTAATCAACATTACATTTTAGGTTTACATTGAAAATTATAATTTAACCTTTTAATTTCCATTTTAATTTCTACATGAGGTCTTAGCAACAGATTTGTGTAGAGACATTTTGGGGCATCCCAGCACATTTTTATATTTTTTTAGACAAATATTTATATTTAGAAAAACAAGTGGGCTCCCACATAAGAGTCTGGGCCTTTAGCGAGTTTTAAAGTCACATTTTTTGAGTCCATGTAGCGATTGCAAATTCTGTTCCACCTATCTTTAGTTCCTTATCTAATATTTATATAGTATTGGACTTCTTGTTATAAACAGTTTATATTTCCCCTACCTCCCCGGTCTACCTCCAGGGTCATGAGGGTGGGGAGTCTCATTTTTATTTATAAATTCGTACACATACCTTTAAGACCATGGCAACAGAAAGCCCGTGTACCCAGTGGGGAAACTCTTTGTTTGGCGTGTATCAAAATATCAGTTGAAAATCTAACAGCCTGGTGTGTAAGCTTGTAAGACAAAAATGGCTGTAACTTGATAATAACAACTTGGATATATTTCAAATAGAATCTAAAAAGTATGTATAATGGATGTATGATTTCGTTTAGATTATTACTTAACGCACTATTAATACTACTAAACATGTATTATGTATTCGCATTATAATGTTGTTATTGTATCCAAACTGTTAATTAATTGCTCACTGTAGATCCCCATATTATATTATATTCTTTTGTTGTTAATATTGAAAATATCATGGACTAGCGGCGTTAGTCGAAATAAAACAAACTGTTTAAACAATAGCCAAACTTACAAATAAAAAAAAACGACTAGACAAAATCGAAAGTAGAGAACTATTTTTATTTAAATGTTGAACCTTTGAAAGTATTTATTTGAAGTATTTGATATCTTTACACCTGTTGCATATCTATCTAATTTAACATAATATGTATGCAGTTGCTGTGCCTTTTTAAATGACTATCGGCATGGTGTCATCCCAAATCTGCCGATCTATTAAGTCTGTGCAACAGGCGGCCTGTGGGCCCCAACACGACCGCCATAAGCCTTTTACCGTTTGCTCCAAACAGAAATGATCTTTTTTTTGGTAATCATTGTGTTAGTAGTATAAATTTTCAGATTGGATGGGCACATCTTGTTGTACCAAATTCCTTGTACCGGGTAGGGACGACGTTCCGGGGTTCGAATCCTGGTGAGCGCTAGGATTTGTACTCGGATATGAAGGGTGTCCCTGAGTCTACCTAGCTCTGATGGGTACCTGACTTTAGTTGGAGTAAAGAAAAGGCGATTGGGTATTGCTCTGGCCACACAATCTTCTGGTATGCCGTGGCGACAGAAACTGGTGAACGCTGCTTCTCCGGTATCATGGATCAATCTGGCCCGACGGGATACTTTACTTTTAATTTAGTATTTTAGTAGTTTCCCCAAATTTCATGTTTTTTCTTTTGGATTACCGAAAAATCGGCGAATAAACAATCTATTGAGATATAGTCTAGGGCTAACACCAAATTTACTGGTATTTTTTTTTTTATTATCGCTGGGTTGTTACAAACTAGTGTGCACGCTTAGCAATCGATGTTATATTTATTTTGAAACTCGCGGGTATGACCAGGGCCCTCACAAGCCAATGTGTCGCCCCAGGGCAAAAGTTTCAGTACCGCCCCCTTGCATACTGTAACTGCTTTGTTTAGTGCATAGGTTCTCAACCTTTATCGGCTTACCGCCCCCTTTTTCAAATTTGTATCTCTCACTGCTCCCCCCCCCCCTACCAATCCGAAGTTGAACTAATGAGTCAAATTTGCCGCATACAATTTGTAGGTATAGGCCGACTAGATTTGTATGCAATTGTATCATCCTAAAAAAAGCTGAAATATCCTAAAAAGAGCTGAAATGAATACATTTAATTAATTGGTGTTTTATAAATAATAATAAAAACTATACTGCAATAGAGGTTTGTAAAAATAAAACAATTTTAAAGTGAAGCTTGTTCCTTTATGTTGCTAGTAGTTCATCTACGTTCCAATAAATAGGGTGTGAAAATGTAATAAAAAATTGTTGCCAAAACCAAAAGACCTAGAGAAATTGATGGATGTCCTTTTGCAACCATAAGTCGTGATTATAGCCCATTTCTGCATTCAATTTTTATTCTTAATTTGTTATTTATTCAATCAATTCTTATTGCAGTTGTTAAGGTAGGGCTGATTTTTATGCTTCACCATTAGAAACAAAGGTCTAATAACCACTATGGAATTTTCTTGTTCATAATATTATATAAAAATCGTCTGTTGAAGTAATCATTAATTGTTTCAATGTATTGAAGTCAACATGTCTTCATCAGTTGTTCTATATAAATTCAAGATTTCTGCGTCCACAGTTATGCTTGTACAATAAAAGTTTTGACATAAATGCAAATAAAAAAAAAACAAAAAAAAAAAAACACTCTTTGTCTTCTTTTAATTAAGGTCAATTCCCTGAAATCATTTTTTAAAATCCAATTAAATAAGGGATATCAGTTTTCACTTTTATGAGATTTTCTCTCAAATAAGTGTCTTTGGTTTCCAAAAACTTTAGCATCGAAACAAAGGTCCATACAATATATTTAAACTTTAGATGACCTAGTTACGCTGGTCAAATTTCTGCTATGAACTTAGGCTAGAAGTGCCGCCCCCGGGCATATGCCCCCTCTGCCCTCCCCCTTGTGAGGGCACTGGGTATGACATTCCTAATCTGATTAATTGTACACAAACTCCTTCATCTACCTTCACATTCTTTTCTTTCAGTAATCTTCAATTTTATATTTATCAGCAACTAAAACTTTTTTAGGATTCTGTTAAGCAAGTAAACCAGTTCCTATTGGTTTAATTCGGCTTAGGCTTTGTGCGTTAAAGCGTGAAACCGTGTAGTAGCGGGTAGACTTTGAGGAGACACTGACACACAGTTACAAATAATATTATGCATGATTAAATATTATAAAAAACCAACAACATTGATGCTTAAAAAAAAACTTTATTGAGATAAAAAAGGAGCACGTGACACGGTAGATATCCATTTGTGTAAATATGATCGTAGGCCTATTTATAATAAAAGGTGGTTGGCATTTATCAGTTCAAAGGTAGCCACGATTTCAGTTTCTCATTATAATTACCCTTACCAAGTGAACCAAGTGAATAATGTGCTAATATGTTTAGGGCCTAAGCCTACATATTCTACATCACTGAGCTATATATAAATTTAAGTCCATGTAGAGTGTAGAAGAAAGAATATAGCCCATATAATAAATATAGATATTTCTATTCTATGGAGTAGCCTATATGCCATCTTGTGTTGTCGGAAGTCAATCGTCTTTTTTACATTTAACTCAGTTAACCAACTGTACCAGTACGTTATTTTGATTCCTTTTTTAATGCCCGACATCTGGGAAACTCTGAAACAGTTCCGCATTGGTTCATTAAAAAACACCTTCAAAGGACTCACTGGCTATAGACTCTACTGTCTTCCTGGTGTTAACGACTTGGTGAATCTAAACGAGGGATGTTAAAACCGGTTTAAATTGTTTTCAAAACCGGTTTTCGTTTCTATAAAACCGGTTTAAAGCCGGATTTCGGTTCCCCCCCCCCTCCATGCCAGAAAAGCTAAATGCGCGTAGTTTTGTAAGCTTAGGTATATTTGAAAAATACTTCAAACTGAATTATTGTTTGCAGGCCATTCAAGGGGTTGTTTGAATACAATATAATTTTGTACACTTTACCATTAAACTCTTTAGAACTAACAAAATCTGGGCTAATTGATTAAAACCGACAATAGTTTTCAATAGTAATAATTTCCCATTATCGTTGACCATATTATTAAGAAGCATTTGGACACGATGACGATATTAATCTAGGATGCTTCGTGTGCAGGTGCGAAGGCAATCCAGTGGTACTGCCACCGCTCAGGCTTATCTGTTGGGACACTTAGCCATCGTTAAATAATTTTTTTCAAAGATGAGCCGAAAAGTAAAAAGATTTATTTTAATTGTAGGCCTAACCGTAACTTAACATTTGGTTTGATGTTGTTTTTATCGCAAACCATGGTTGGTAATTGGAAACACAATATCTAAGACTAAATAGTGTTAGCAAGGCATTTCAATAATTGTTTTGTGCGAATCCAACATTATTCATTGAAAATCTTTCCATCAGAACAAAAAGAAAAGGGTTGCTACCAACAAACCGAAATCCGGTTTTGAAAATGAAAACCGATTTTCAGTTTCAAAACGGGAATCCGGTATTCCGGTTTTCGTTTAACATCCCTAATCTAAACTGAACAAGTGCCATTTTATTATCAACTTCTGACGACACTTGTCACTTTTTCTTCCAACAAGCTCACTCCAATTTTTATGTAGACTCTAGATCTATAGCTCAGTGTTCTACACAAGTTTTAAGTGTAGGCCCTATACATATAATAAGCTTATAAAAAATATTGAAAACACAAAATAATTACGTTTTAAAATTCGAATATTAGGGCCTACATTGATCTAATCTTAAAGAATATCATTATATTATATAAGAATGTAAAAAAAGAGATATTTTGGTGTAGGCTAAGCCTAGCCTACCTATCAGCATTAACCGATTAAATGGAATACTTCTAGAGGCGACTGCGTGCGGCTTGATCGTTGCTGTAGGCCGTAGGCTATATGCCTACTTAAACGTAGGCCCTAGTCAATTTAACAAGATTAGTAACACACACACAAAGTAATGACATAATTTGTGGACACAAAAAAAACGGATCTAAATATTTAACGGCTTACGTACGCACTTATGAAACAATATATTAATTTTCTTGGCTGTCTTTAAGTGTGTGTGTGGGGGAGGGGGGGGGTCACAGAAAGTTGTTGGCAAACATGGATATGGCTGATAAGCACATTGTAAACACAAAGTGCATTATGGGAAGGTTTCGATCAAATAAATTATATACAGGCCTACCTAGTCTTTAGTCGTAACTTTAAATCCTAAACCGTTATAAGGAGGCAATAAGCCAGAAATAAAGGTAAGCAGATATTTATTCGAGTAGTGTTTACATTTATGATTTTCATGATTGAGATTTTAAATAAACAATTTAAATTAAAAATAGTTTTACAAACAAATCCTTGATCTGCATTTTAGTAATACATTATCCTACCCCGAAGAATAGGCCACCCTCAACGAAAGATAGAAAAAAAGAGAATTGAATAGATCTATACTATTCTATACAATAATCTTATGATTAAGTAATCTAAAAAAAAAGGGGGAATAGGTCATTCACCTACGTTCAATAAAGATTTAAATATGCGAGTCATAAAGAGTAAAGAAAAATAAAGTTAAAAAAACGGATCTTTATGATTTGAGGTTGAGAGATGTGACTGAAAATTTGAAAGTATGTGTTGTGATGGGCTTAAAGTCTATGTGTCAACTTTCAGCTGAATATGCGAAGTTTTCCGAAGGTCGGGTTTCTCGCCAGCCAGAAACATAAGCGAAGTATAGATCTATATATAATTTAAATGTATTAAAAAATACAAGGAAACAAGGTCTAGGTCTTTAATGTTATAGGATATGATAAAACTTTAATTAAACCTTTGATATACGTTATATTTTTTCTCTACAAGCAGCATTGAAAAAATAGGGCCTAAGTATTGTAGCAGTAGTTAAATAGCATACTCTAAAATAAAGGACCAATATGTGAACATGTAATTTAAATAAAATATCTAGACCAAAGTTATTATTGCTTGGCTAAATTACTTCAGAATGCTTCTCGATATCTCTTATGGGAAAACAATTGGTCACGCTCCTGGGGGAAATATTTATTTTAATTTAAATCGCATCAATTCTTTGAAATTATCTCTACTTTCTCGATAACCCTTTTAAGTTTACTTTTGGTAGTCGGTATAATTTTTTTCACTAAATTGGGAAAAGCTGTGGAATCTGTACAGTAAATTCAATTCCTAGATTGTTTGAGTATGCTCTTTTTAAGGGTGCACATCACAGGCAGTGATTTAAGGGTGATTATTTCAAATATATAATTTTCTCCATGGCTGCAGCAGCGTGCTAGGAGATTATGTGGTCAGCACAATGCCCAGCCATTTATTACTTCTCCCAAATTAATTTCAGGTACCTGGCAGAGCTAAATTGACTGAGGAACATATATTAGACCCGGGAAAAAAACATAGTCTTCGCAAGGATTCGAACCCCTGACCTTCGGTACGCCAACCCAGCGCGCTGCCACAAGACCACAGTGTGCTAAATTGTAAAAAGAAATAGTTGAGAGCCTGTTACTGTTGAATAAGACTATTGGATGTAACTCACCCAGTTGCCAGTTAAAATATATATGTTTTTTTTCGCCTAATAATAAGTGCACGGGGACAGTGTAAGTAATATGTTAAATTGGCGGTAATTCAACTGCTGCTCACGTGTTAGCAAGTACTGTATCAAGTTGCACTTACGTTATCTCTTCTTTATTCCCTGTAGGCCTACAATGTCCAGTATTTATTTTTCTTTTCAAACAAATTTGAAAATCATTACACATAGATCTAGACTAGTTTTGCTTTCGAAAAGATAAAAATAGACAAACAACTAAAATGGAGATCTGATTATTTTGGGAGGTCAGAATGAAGAAAATTTATGTGAGCATAATCTGGCTTCCCCAGTTCTGCCTATCTCCCGGATTTATCTCACCCTTAACCTTTCTCAATCAGTGTCAGTGCCCAGATTTTTTCAAGTGGTAAGGTTGATGGTTCTGTCTGTTTTTAACTTGCCCAAGATTAGCCAGGACGATTTAAAAAAATAAATAAATTATAGTGGTAACAATCTGAGAAAAAAAAGAAATTAGTTTTAATAAAAGAAACTTTTGTATAGAAGGAGCGTATGTAACATACAAGATCACATTTGATAAATATTCGATTCGGTAATTGTAATGATTAAATGTGGGTTTTAATTTTTTTTATTGACTCAACCTATTTTATACCGGTAGTTTCCAATGGGCTTGACAAGACTAGTCTGCGGGGCACCACCAGAAGGGAGAAAGAGGAAGGAAACGATGGGAGGACAACACCAGTGAGTGGACGGGAGTAAAGCTGTGTGATGCTATGGAAGGGCGGAGAGACGAGAGAGATGGAGAAGGCTGGTGTTCATGTAATATTTAGCGCCCCAACGATCCAACAGACTACTGGATATGTAGATGGATGTAGTAGATAGAAAATGTGGAAAATATTTGACAATGGTTTGACGTGCCAAGATCAACTATATAAACGGAATAAAATGAATAGATGTAATAAATCAGTTGATTGTATCAATGTGCTGGCCCCACAATGCACTGAGTATGCATACAGTGAGCATGCTATGGGATAGCATTGAGAGATGCGGATGCGCAATAAACATGTAAATGACCATCACATTATCATACTTGCTAGATGTATTGTTAACTGAATTGGAGAAAACGTGTACGTTAGAATGTCTGAGATTATAAAGGTAGCCCTTTGATTCTTGGCACGAAGTATTGTATTTCATTCAATAGAAATAATCGAACATTTGATTGTATATGTTACAGAAGGCTAATACAATTTAAGATAGTATATAGTTGGTCTTTCATGAAAATCTCACTTAATAGGGCCTACTAAAACATTTTACCCGACCAACAATTTAATAAAAAGCAGGCATTACGCGCGTTCCGCCCGACTTCTTGATTTATGTTGCCGTCTGAGTGACACTGACCATATGCGCCATATTTATAGGTGTGTGATGTGTGCGTTTTGCTGACATAATGTGTGTGTGTGTTAGCGTTTGCTGTATGTGTGTGAGTCGTGTCGTAGTGTGCTGTATTAATGTATAGTGCTGTATGTGTTAGCGTGTGCTGTATGTGTTAGCGTGTGCTGTATGTGTTAGCATATGCTGCATGTGTATGTGTGAGAGAGAGCGTATGCTACATGTGTGTGGTACTTGCCGTAGTGTGATGTATGAGTCCGAAGTCTGTGTTTGCGTGTTTTGTATGATTGTGTGTTATCGCGGGCTGTATGTGTGTGTTAGCGTGTGTGTGCTGCTAGTTGACTGATTCTCTGTACAGGCTCCAGATCCTCTCTTATCTGACTCGGAGCCCTTCAATGGATTTTCTCCAAAAATAGTGGAGGGGGCAGAAAGTTTCTAAAAAAAAAAAGGGGGCCGATTCTTTAAAAAAGTGCTCAACAAAAGAAAACGAAACAAGACATTAATATTCATTTTAAAACGTTGAACGGAAACAAACGTCACTATAAAACTGCCTACTGAAGAGTCTTTCAATCAAACCGTTACTATTATTAGCAATGGCGTAGCCAAGAAGGGATACAGGGAGTCATTTGTCCCTAATATTCTTCACGAGATTAATTGGATGCTTCCCAAATCGAGGAGGGGGCGGGGGTCTTATATGCTCTCTATAACATACCAGACGAGCCTTCCGGTTCCGACATCTAGGACGTAACATATAAAGGTTTGGACACACATTTCTTCCTCCCCACCGAGTCTAGGGGGCTCTCGCCAGTTCAATTAAGTCTCGGACATGAAACTGTTCCCCATGCGTTATTCCAACGGTGTGGGCTACTCTTAACGGGAGCGTATAACGATACGCCAGTTTTGAGATCCACGGGGGGGGGGGGGGGATGGGTGAATATACTTTAATAATTCTAAGGACGGTAGTCTCTAATATAATGAAAGAACGGATTTTAACATTGCATTATTTTTCATTCTCATTATTATACGTCAATAATATATTAAGTACCGGTTATTACAATTAATTTTCTATTTTGGCTATTGTGGGCATATGCTGTTCATAAATAATTGGCTGTCCATAGACATGATTGTGAACATCCTATATGACATTGTTTTGACTGGCTTTCACATATCTGTGCAATATTTGTGTGTAGACATAGGCTTAGTAATTAAATCTAATTTCACTTAGATTGATGGTTACCTATACCAATGGTCTTTAATGTAAAGCTTTGGTATGAATTTTTGCACGTCTTCAGAATTCGCCTATATAGATACTGAAATTTG
Organism: Anisus vortex; assembly: GCA_949126835.1. Lineage (NCBI taxonomy): Eukaryota > Metazoa > Mollusca > Gastropoda > Planorbidae > Anisus > Anisus vortex. Next base: position 39,051,812 of record OX421494.1, on the reverse strand, counting down.
TATCTTTTCTCTCCCCCCCCCCCATTTTGGTTTTACATTTAACCAATATAACTAGCCATACCGGCTACGCGCCACTGATGATTGTATAAAAAGAATAACAATTAATCTTAGCTATTTTTGCGGCGACTTTTAGGTTTGGGTGTGTTTATTACTGATTAACTCGTGGGGTCTAGGAAAATAAGCTTATCCATTCATATAGACTTAAATATGTCCTTAACTTACTGATATATTAGTCCTTCTTGTCCTATATAATTTTATTTTAAGACTGTGTACGAATGTCTGTAGAGTTAATATTAACAGGGTCATAATATTATTCATGAGTTCATTAAAGGTTATGTTCAGACGAATTATCTCCCCCCCCCTTCCCCCGCTTCCCAATTAGGTCACCCATGATGTTGTATAAGCAAACCCTGGGCAACTAGAATATATATTCACAGCTTTTCAAGTTTAATTGAAGTCACCGAAAAAACTCCTAGATTATTAAATTATATTTTTTTTTTAGTTATTTGTTATTATTTACTTATACAAAACGTTTTTCAGCTCTGTATAATTTTCCTTCTTATATGTAACGTGCTTGCAAACAGAATGCCATTTTTGTTAGAATTTCATAAGTAAAGAACATGTCTTATGAAGGCCAGCTAAAGAAAAGATTTGAGAACCACTTAGTTCAGTTTTTAGCCCACATAAATTGAATACGAGTTCCCTTTCCCTGGATTATGGATACGACGGAATCTAGTGTTTTAAAAGTTATGTTTAGACTAATTCTCTCCCCTTTCCTTCCTTCCTAATTAGTCAGCTGTGTTGTATACACCAACCCCCCCCCCTCGGAAACTATATATAGAACCAACGACCTAAACTTATCACGTCACTTTTAATTAAAGTCAAAGAAAAAAATCGTGGGTTATATTAAGACTTTATGGCTGGAACAAAACTTAGTCTACAAATCATTGGCATAAAAAATTGAATAAGCTTAAAGCACCCTAGGTAATCTTACTATTAGCAGGCGTTTTTAAAACGAGCCAGCTATTTTAATGATATGTAGGCCGAAATATATAGAACTATACGTTCGTACAGACACTGCAACAGTAAATGTAAGTTGTTTAATTTATTTATTTATAGATCTATATTATTTTATACAATGGGTTCAGATATAATTTGTCAGACCTTTACTCTTTATTTTTAATACAATCAAGCTATAGGCCTACATCTATTTAAAATTCGATCAAACTTTAAAGTAGGGCCTAAGCCCATGTCAACTATGTTTTGGAAGATTATCTTTCTTCCTTATGTTTCTTCGTTTGTGAGTAGCATTCTTTGGTAGGTTAATGCATAACAAAAATGGATTTAATAATTTTATTTAAAAAAAACTTTTTTTTTTATTTGGGGGGGGGGGGGGGGGGGGGGGAGATTGTTTAAAATTATGCTTCTAATCGTAATCTTAGATTTTATAGGGCGTTTGCAATCACGTGACAAAAAGCACGTGATTTTTGTTTATTTTTATTTAGTGGTGTACACAATGGCCGCTGTATCAATAAAGTGTCCTATCCTATAGGAGTATAGGCCCGAGCTTGTTTTTACTTATGTTTTGTGAAAGTGTAAATAGGTCTAACCGGCCCTAGCCTAATCACATTAATCAATTAATGTGCAGTATTTAACTTTTAAAATAGGGGAATACATATAATTAATGTTGTACCGAACGATTATTAGGCCTAATTATAATATCAATAAAATCAATTCAATTACCGGTCGGATATGAAGATGATAAAATGGGCGTAAAATGTTGAAAATCGTTGAAAAAATACCATGTCAGGCTTTCTCTTGGACTAGGAAGATGATATACGACTATTTACCTCCTAAATTGTGAGTAGGATAGCCAATACTCAGATGTGAATTTAACATGATGAAGAACAACTTCACCACGTTACGTTTGTACCTCAAGTGGGTTTTATATTTACACAAATACGTCACTAAATTTACACTAAAAAACTTAATCTCCGCCCATAGAGAACGCTCGGGCGTCTCATAAAACTATTTAAACAATATTGCCAGGTTTTGCACCAACACAATGCAAATTACGATATTTAAAAATTATGAATCAGGAAAACGAATGACAATAATAGGCCTGATGTATTTTACGTGTTCATAGCCTGTGTAGGCTTATACATCAGGGGTCGGCAACTTTTTGCTAATGGTGTATCAAGCTAGGATTTCTAAATCATTCAGCGTGCCAACAGCTTGAAAGACAACCTGCTCTATTATACTTGTTTTCTTAAAGACAAGTAAGTACCGGGTAATTTAAATCCGTAGCTAGACAAAGGCCAACAAACCAAGGAACTCTATAGAGAAAATCGTTAAAGTTAAAGCGTTTTATATTTAATGTAAAAAAATAATGTGTATGTGATTATCAACCATTTTATTAGCATTTATACCAAATTATATATGATCAAACTTTCACATTATGGTAACTTTTTTGTAAATGTTATCATTTAGTTGTCAAGATACATAGATCTATCTATGAACTGCTAATATTGATTTTAATGTTTTGTTCTCAGTTTAACTGAGATGTTCTTTAATTTATTTAAGTAAATTATTACAATAACTGGAAAACTTTCGTTAAACGGAATTGATACAAAGTAATCACACAAACTGGGTAGTTAATGTAATGTTCAGAAAATGTGAATATATTATATTAGTCATATAATATGTATATAATTTTCAACTACGTTTTACAGTTTCGTCATTATGAAGTTATAACTTGTAGACCATTTAGTCTTTTATAAAATAAAAATTAAAAAACATAATATTAGAAATATGAGCTAATTATCTCCCTTTAATTAAAATAAAGATTCTAAATTTGATTCAATAGTGATGCCAAACAAGTTATGTTTAGTAATATAACAAATATTACCGACAAATTATTATTTTTTTTTTACATAAACTAGTGTTATGTTATTCCTTACAAGATTTAATTATTAAAGGTATACAATTAAATTACGTTAAACAGTTGTAAATAAACATTTCCTACATTAATTATTTGTCCATTCAACCTTAAGGAGTTATCTCTTAAACAATTTGGCGCATTTTGATGCCCATTTCTTTAAATGTTTAAAATTCAACTGGCTACATTTTAAAATCGCCAATATTCCTACTCTTAATTTTTAAAAAAGTATCTACATCTAAGAAGGTCGTAGTAAGATTAAGTCAGTTATGCTTGATTAGGTATGAAACAAATCCATTTGAAAGTCTTGAAACTCCGCTTTGATTTCTTCGATTGGCTTCTGAAAAAGCCCAACTATCTATTTTAATATAGGGCCTATTCATTGTAAAGGGAAGTACAAAGTTAAATGTTTTGAAATTGATTTCAATCAAGATATATAGCCTATTACTGGAAAATATTGTTGTTTTTGTTTTAATCAATAATAAAACACTTCTTGGAGGTCTCTCGCATGCCATTGAAAATCGCTCTGCGTGCCAAGTCTGGCACGCGGGCCTTAGGTTGCCGACCCCCGGGCTACATTATAGAATCAGTGAAATTTAAACAAAGGTAATACTAAGCTCTAGAAATTCTAAACATGTCTCATTGATCAACTCAATTATCTACTCCGCAGGTTAAAAAATGTCACGAAGACCGAGGGCCACACAAGATTACCATACTCTCAGAAAAGAACTGATAACTGCAAATGCGATTTTCGTTGACCCACAGTTCCCACCAAGTGCCAGATCACTATATATTGAGGGCCGCCCTCCACCAGGCTCAAGACATGAAGGGCCTGTTGTATGGAAGCGACCATCGGTAAATATATAGTCTATGAGACTCTATGTCTGCCTGTCTTGGGCTTGTCAATCCATTCTCTGCCCCGTCTGTCTTTTGTGCATTGTCCTCCCTGTCTTAATTTGTCCTGTATTTGTCTTCCCTGGTTGTCTGTTTTGTCCCGTTTCTGCCTCACCTGACTTTTTTGTCTCACCTGACTTTTTGTCTCACCTGACTTTTGGTCTCACCTGACTTTTTGTCTCACCTGACTTTTTGTCTCACCTGACTTTTTGTCTCACCTGACTTTTTTTGTCTCACCTGACTTTTTTGTCTCACCTGACTTTTGGTCTCACCTGACTTTTTTGTCTCACCTGACTTTTTGTCTCACCTGACTTTTGGTCTCACCTGACTTTTTGTCTCACCTGACTTTTTGTCTCACCTGACTTTTTGTCTCACCTGACTTTTTTGTCTCACCTGACTTTTTTGTCTCACCTGACTTTTTTTGTCTCACCTGACTTTTTTGTCTCACCTGACTTTTTTGTCTCACCTGACTTTTTTGTCTCACCTGACTTTTTGTCTCACCTGACTTTTTGTCTCACCTGACTTTTTGTCTCACCTGACTTTTTTGTCTCACCTGACTTTTTTGTCTCACCTGACTTTTTTGTCTCACATGACTTTTTTGTCTCACCTGACTTTTTTTGTCTCACCTGACTTTTTTTGTCTCACCTGACTTTTTTTGTCTCACCTGACTTTTTTGTCTCACCTGACTTTTTTGTCTCACCTGACTTTTTTGTCTCACCTGACTTTTTTGTCTCACCTGACTTTTTTGTCTCACCTGACATTTCTGTCTGCCAATACTTCTGTCGGAATGTCCTATCTTTTTTTTTCTGAATTTCCTTCTATTTTTCTATAACAGGGGTGTGCAACATTTTTTTGTAATTGTGCAGTAAGAAGCTTTGTGGCGGGCCGTGTTGCGACCTGCTGGCTGCTTGTCACATGCCTTTGTTCTATTCTGTCTAGTCGTTTCTGAATGTTTTGACTTTCTTTCTGTGATGTGTGACTCTGTCCACCCATGTTAGTCAATTTGTTCATCTGTTTGTCTGTTTATGCCTGTCTATTGAGTCTGCCAGTTTATCCAACTGCCAGCTGGACCAATATTTTGTCTCTGTCTCTTAGAATTCCTGAATTTCTATCAGAATCTGTAACCATCAAAATCAATAGAAATAAATGAATGATTATAGTTTCTTTATTGTGAAATATTTCATGACCAGATATATTTTAAAACTTGTTTTTTTGCCAATGCCCACATGGGTTACATAATATGTGAAGTAAATGAAACATTTTTAATAGATTCATAATTTACATTTCCTGCAGTTAGTCATAACTAGTAGTTGACAATTATTTTGTACATTGCTCTATTAGGACATGGTATCAAGACCAGAGTTTATGGTTGATGGAGCCAAACAGCATGACTTAGATCAAGGTCTTTTAGGTAAACATTTTAACTTAGATTGTTACTAAGGCCTATATCATTATATGTTCAATTTAACTCCTTTAACACACAATTACATCCAATAGATACTTTAGAAAGTGACTTTCCAGTTCTTAAAGATTGTTTTTTTTTTCTGGACTGAAATGGGGGTGGGGGGGGGGGGGTGGGGGGGGGGGTGAGGGAAGGGATTGAGATAACAGCCATTCTTCCATGCAATTAAATTATCAGTATATAAATATTACACATTTTAAAAGGATTGCTTTTATAAGAAAGAAACAATGTAATATATATAATTATACAATCTATAATTTTATACAATAAAATATATTTCTTTATATATGTGGTAACCTTATAATACAAGTAAAATATTCACCTTTCATTATTTGTATGCTTTTAAAAGTGGTTTGCCTGTAGATTTATAACCTTTATTTTATGAAACATTTCCACCCTATATTTGGAATAAAACAGTTCCTCAATCTAAGACTGTATAATTATATGACTAAAACAATATTTGTGATTGTGTATAATTATATAACTAAAACAATATTTGTGATTGTCACAAATTAAGATTCTATATCCATAACAAAATCATTATTTTAATTGTAAGTTTTGTTTGGTACCCAGGTAACTGTTGGTTTATAGCTGGGGCTGCTGTGTTGGCTACATCACATCCAAAAGAGTTTGAAAAAGTTATCCCACCAAATCAAACCTTTGATCCAAATACTTATACAGGTAAGCTATACAGGATCTTTAATTAATAATATTGGAAGGATTGTCAATTTAAATGTTGTGCACACTAGATAATTCATATTGATCTAATATAGTATTTATTCTTACACAAATAGTCTTTTAGGTCATAATTATAAAAAAGAAATTTGATGAGAAAGTTTTGTAATTGATATTTTTATCCCCTATTATGATTCAAGGAAATGTACATCTCTTTATCCTAAGGCATGTTTAAGTTTAACTTTTGGTGGTATGGCAAGTGGACTGAAGTGATTGTTGATGACTATCTACCCACTGATGGACAAATGCCTATTTACTGTAAAAATGTTGAAAGACCAAATGAGTTCTGGCCTTGTTTACTGGAAAAAGCTTATGCTAAGTTAGATTTTTTAAATAGATATTTTATAAACAGATTTAAAAACAATTCTTTTTGGTTACGATTTCAGTTTTTGAAATTTAAAAAAATTAAAGAAAGTCAATTCTTTTACCAGTCTTAGCTTCCATTCAGTATTAATTATATTTAGATATAATATATAAATTGAATACATGTTTGACACACACATATAATAAATTAGAAAGATAAAAAAATATATTCAAATTGTGTATTAATAATTTTATTTAAATTTTATGGAATTTTGTTTTGTTCTTAAATAATAAAGGCTTTTTTTTTCTCAATTCAGGTTACGCGGCAGTTATGAAGCTTTGGATGGGGGCAAGATTCAGGATGCATTAGTAGATTTAACTGGGGGCATCTCAGAGTTTATTGATCTCCAAAAAAAGAAAGAAATTTCTCCAGAGTTGTATAATTTACTGGCCACTTCACATCAGATGACTACATTGATGGGAGCTTGTATTTTTGTAAGTTCAAAGATAATATTAAATTTAATTACTTTCTTTATTACAAATTACATATTTTTATCTTCTTATCTTATCTTATACATTACAGACGCTCCTTCTATTTCATTTTTATTAATGTTTTAAATGATGTTAAGTTACTGGTTTTCCTGGTTTGTTCAGGCAACCCATTCCATGCCCGAATGCCACTCGGGAAGAAAGAGTACTTATATTATTTGTTCTCGCATAGGGGATAAGGAAAGTGTTTTTGTCTTTATGTTTTTCTGAGCTTTGCAACAGGTTGTTATTGGGTTGTATTTCTAAATTAGAGTTTAATGCCTTGTGTATTATTACTACTTTAATCTTCATATAGCGCTATTCATAACAAAGTCTTCAAATGCACTTTACATTTACCATATGTTATTAAAAAAAATATAAAAAATTGTGTTTTTAATTTTGTTTTAAAAATGTCTATATTGTCGGCTTGTTTAATTCGGAAGTTCATTCCACCATAGAGGTGCTATAACGCTGTAGGAGTGAGCTGCAAATGTTTCTCTTTTTACGCTTGGTACATTGAGCTGTATATCATGAGATTATCTGTTTGGTGAAATAGAATTGGAATTGTATGTATTGATTTTCTTTTTTTCAGAAACCAGAAAACTCACCACCCAACGAAATCGAGCTTCCAAATGGTCTTTACAATGGGCATGCATACAGTATCACAGGTTTTCGACAGGTAAAAATATTACATTGCCATTATAAAGATTTGTTTATTCTGTTTTAAAAACTTAAAACATGTGTTTTAGAGGGTAGGCAAATATTCTAAGCAATCTTCAAACTGGTCAATAGAACTTGTTCTTTAATTATTGTCTTAATTGTATCTTGTCTACCTTAGTACTAAAAATATTAACTTAAACAAATGAATGTCTCAAAAACCATACGTATTCTTTTACAGTTTCTATGTCATTTACCTTGGTTTTTTTTTGCTACTTTATTTGTTAGATCCCTACAGGAAGAGGCACTGTAAATCTTCTACGACTTAGAAATCCATGGGGGAGGTTTGAGTGGAATGGAGCATGGAGTGACAGGTAAAATATTTTTGAATATGTTACAGATGCTATTTATAGAAAATTATTGCATCCAATGCTTATCCATGGTTTGAGGCTAGTCTTGCAGTCTGATTTATTGTTTTGAATGATGTCGAGTTACTGGTTTTTCCTAACCCTTTCCATGCCCAGATACGACTTGTAAAAAATAAAAGAACTTATATTGCATTGGAATAAGAAAAGTGTTTTTATCCTTCTGTTTATCTGCGCATTATAATATATTATTTTTGTTGAATTTATGAAATAATTCAATGCTTTATGTATTATTACTACTTTCCCCATCTGTCCTCTAGTGATTCTAGGTTTAGTGATTTAACTTTAATTTCATTAAGAGTTTATTAATATCATTGATTTAATCCTGTGTCTCCTCCAGGTAAAGTTCCTCCCCCGCAAAGAACAATGCACTATATTCCAGTTGAGAACAGGACATATAGCACTCAACTCAAACCTAAATAGAATAAACCCAACTCACCCACTTAACTGCAGACATTGCCCCTGCCCACAAGAACTGTAGACCACTTCCTGCTTGAATGTCCTGAGCTGACCGACCTCAGATACACTCTGCTCCCCCCCGCAACCTACCATTACCAACACACTATATAGCAGTATTGATCAACTGAAAAAAACATGTAAATATGTTTGTCTGGCATTGACTGCAAGAGAGCAAACAGCTCTGCAGACTGGCTAATACTAATAGAAGAAGAAGAAGAAGAAGTGTCTCCTCCAGGAGAAGATGGCTGTAATCTAACCTTTTCAGTAGACTCAATCTTGGGCAGCCCCCTTCTGCTGGTTCTGCCTATTTTTTTCTTTCCTTAGTGGTTCGAATCCATGCTAGTGCTTGTCTGGCCATTTTATCCCCTGGTCTTATCAAGGTGTATCCAATCGATACTCACTTTTGGTTCTTTATTTCCATGCTAATATGTTTATATTTGGCTCTATCTCGCAGGTTGACACATAACTATTTTGAACATTTAATTATTTTATGAATGTCTTAGACATCTGTTAGCAAATATCTGGAGCTTGCTTGTATTTGTTTTGGTGACTTTCCATGTTTCTGATCCATATATCAGAGTGCCTTTTCATTTTTTAAAAAAGATTTTGGCTTTTCCCTCTTTAGGGAGAATGTGGTAGAATTTTATAGTTCATGTCAATAAGCTAAAAATTAGCAGTTGAAAGTTATGTAAAGTAGCAATAAGAGGGATAGAATCATAAGCATAAGCAAGAGTGAGCAGTATAAAATTTACCAAATGAACAAATAAAAGACTTTTGCATCTTGGTATAGTCATATATCACTTTCTAATGTTTTTTTTTACCTTTATCAAAAATGTTTTTTATTGAAATATTTCACTTTTCAGATCACCTGAAATGTTAAGACTTAGTCCTGATTTAAGAAATGAATTAATGTACGAGGACAGAGATGATGGAGAATTTTGGTAGGAATATATAAATATTTACTCAATCGTTTGTTAATTCATTTTCAAATCATATATTTGAAAGGCAAACATGTCATGTATTAATCTCCATGCATCCTCAAGATATTAAAAGTTAGGAGGACACAGAAAACTTTTTAAAGCTCTCAACCTCTAGGCTAAATAACTAGCAGAATTTTCACAAAAATGTTTTGTTTTGCAGGATTAGCTATGAAGATTTTATCCGAAATTTTGATGAAATTGAGCTTTGCCATCTTCAGCCTGACGCATTAATTCAAGAACTTGCAGACAACAATGTGAGAGTTATTTGTTTATTTTTATTTCATGATAAAATAATAATATTTATTTTATAATAAGATTTTTCTTATTACCAAAATTGTGAGATTAACAGTTAGTTTTTTTTAATCATACATCATTCTAAATTGTATATAATTATAACATGTCTTGCTGAGAGCCTAAATGTAAGTCTAATTTCTATTAAGTTGTTGGAGTAAATTGTACATTAATGTCACTGTCGTTTTTACAATCTTTACTTCAGCCCAATGTTTATGCTTTTCTTAAGGTTGGAATTTGTAAAAATCCTTTAGAAAATGGTATTTATTTTTATTGCCTCAGTGTACAGTTTTTTTTGCCAACCAAATATTTCAGAAAAAACAAGATTGGAATGTGACAGTCTATCATGATGCTTGGATCAAAGGTGTTACTGCTGGAGGCTGTGGCAATGCTCCTCATCAGAGTGAGTCAAATTTTGTATCTTAAAGTATACAATGTAACAGAAACAAACAAAGGGAACAATGAGGCAAGCCAAATTTTTTTTTTAAGTCTTAACATTTTTATTTAATTTTGACAAGGAATATCTTTTTTTGTTTCCTTAGATTTGTACTGGAAAAATCCTCAATTTTATGTCACATTGGACCAAGTAGATACAACTCTTGGACATGGAGATGACTGCACATTAATTGTGTCATTAATGGAGAAAGAAAAGAGCAGCCAATCAAACATTGCCATAGGATTTGATATCTATAAGGTAACTAAGGATTAAGATTGAGCTTAATCATTACCAGCAGAAAATAATCTGACTTTTTCATAGAAAAAAAAAACAATAAAAAAAGAAGTAAACATGAATATACTTCTGCACAAGTGTAAGGAGGTAAGTGAAAAAAAGTAGTGAAGGGGGAATTGTGGTCTAGTTCTGTGACAACCTTGACTGATGCTTAAAAATATTTACTTTGAATTAATAAGAAATTCATTGTTAAGTTTGATTCTCGAGGCAGGCCTGGCAAAGTGACTTTACACAAGATCAACTTACCCTCAATATATCTATAAATTATTAAATATATATAAATAGCCATTGTATACTGAGTAACTCTATTTATTTATATTTTCATTATATTCCTTAGCTTAAACGTCCTGAGCTTCGTCCACTTGATAATTCTAGGGCGCCAGAAGGTGCTTTGCTGTTAGCCAAACGTTCTGGCTCTTACACCTTTTATCGCGAAGTCACCAAGAGGTTTGAGCTTGGCCGAGGGACTTATGTGATAATCCCCAGCACTTTCAACCCCCATGAGGAGTCTGAGTTTATGCTGAGAATCTTTACAGAAAAGAGAGTCGACAGTGGGTGAGAAGTAATAATAGAATCTTACAACTAAAACGCATGTGTTCCAATGTAAACCAACTACTGTCACATTGAAATATGTTTATTGGGGTTAATTACAGATCTTTTTATTTTCAAAAATATAAAAATTACATGAAGTTTTATATATAATATAAGAAAAAAGTTGACAAAACTCATGTTTTTTTCAAAAATACAAAATAAATGTTTATAAGGCTATTGACAAATTTTATTTATTTGACAATAGTTAAAACCTAAGAAATCAACAAGTTTTTTTTTAAACATCCATTTGGATAATTCCTTAATAAATGTTTTTTTCAGTGTTCTGGATGAAGCGTCTTTCTCACCTGTAAGTCCAAATAATAACAGCATTTGGCAATGTAATGAAAAGTATATTTCATCTATATCTCACTAGTGAAAAATATTGTTGTTGTTTTTTGTGTGGAAAAGGCATAAAAATAAAGTATTTGAAAAAAACAAACAACTGAAACCATTTGTTTAAAACTGATTTTGAAAGAGGCATTGAAGTAACCTTTTAATACATTGCTAATGCTTTAAAACAAATGTATTCTATATTTGCTTTGATGTAAACATAGAAGGCTAGATAATTTCTTTTGAATACTTCCATGTTTTAATCTATGTATATATTATATAACATAAATGTTATACCTTAACCATTTCAATGGTTCAGCTAGACTCTCCTGCATTATTACTATAGATTAAACCAGAGAAAATCTCTTGCTGTTCTTGCCTCTCACCATCTCAGCCATCAAGACGTTATAAATGGCGTGACACTGGTGGTGCCAGGAAAATCAGAAATAATGCTCAATATGGTCTTGATCCAAGACTAAGATATCTGCAAGTAAATACATTATCTAGTAGTCTTGACAGTAGAAGTATAAAAGCTGGAGACATATACTACTGCCAATTATAATAGTGTTGTGCAGAAATTTGTAGTGATTGAAAATATGTAGAAAGATCTCATTTTAAATATTTGGCTGTATTTAACTAAGCTATGTAGTTCAAAAGTAAAAAGAAGTGACTTTTGTTTAAGCTTATTTATAAAAAAAAATCATAATTCATAATCATATATTATATAATGCATATTCAATTATTTAGAAACATAATAGCACTGCACAAAGTAGGCTTTATATATTCATGTATAAATCTTATAGCCTATGCATATATGCACATGACTTAAATACATAGTAATACTTTAGTTTATCTACATGTAATATGGTATTTTGTATCACTAAAATATGTGACACAAGTGAGAGATAGTAAATTATAAAATTTAACACTACTGGAACAAAATTATTTATGGGTTGTTTAATTTTTTCAAAGTTGTTTCCTTCTACAACTATTTTCCACAAAATGGCATTTTTTTAAACATCATAAGCATTTCTCCATGTTAAATGGTTAAGGCAATGTGGTTTACATATTAATTTCTAGTCTTTAAAAAGAATTGCCTGAGTTAGATAGGAAAACCAACAAATAAACATTCTTATAACATACATATTAAAATGCAAAACTATAACACTCAAACCATTGATAAGCTTAAAATGGTTGCAATAATCTTTTATTTAGAAGCAGTGTCTGCAACATGCTTGGTTATACTATAGTTTGTACAAAAAAACAATTTATGAAAACACCTTCTTACTTTTTTCATTTGTTTAAACTTAAAATATAAAAATTGTTTTCTGATTTATTTTATTAACTTTTGTAAAAGTTCAATTTAAATTATTTAAATATTTAAAAAAAAAAAAAAAAGGTAGATTAGGATAATCTAGATCTAGAATACATTAAATAAAGTTAAATAAAGCCGTAATTTTAATCTTTGAAACACTTTAAAAATGAAAGTACTGAAAATTCTTGACTTACTTTAAGGGCTACTGATTTGGTTGTTTTGTTCTTGTTGCATCTTTGATGTAGTAATTTTTTTGCTTTACTTTTCTTTTTTCTCTTTGGCGCCAGTTGAAGAATTTTAAATTAAGTATAAACTTTATTGACTATGAAAGAAAACACTCTCTTATTACTCATTAGCAAGGCAAATTTATATTTATATATATACAATAGATTTTTTTTAAATCCCTAAATATAGTTACTATTAATGATGTTAAAAAAAGCTAAATACTTTTTTGACATTATTTATAAACAGAACTATACTTTTTATGTAGTTAAATAAATGAAGACTTTATTGACATCTATAATGTATTAGATATGAATATTGTGAAATATTGTGGATTGTGGATATTTGTTTTCCCACTTTGTTTTCTAAAACATATGTAAAGCATTCTGTTGTCTTAGACATTTACAAATATTTTACAATATATTTTTGTTTAACCACATATAAATAAATAAATGTCAAGTGCAGGCCTACTGGTTATGAACTTCTAAATAAAAAACCGACAAGAAATATTTATTACAAGCCTACTCCCAGTAATTTATTTTAAATATTACAAACAAAATTATTTTTAAAGCTTGTATTAAATTTTTCAAATATGAGATAATTTTTCTTCATTTTTCCTGCTAATATATTTATAAAAAATGTCATGAAATTTCAATACAAAGGTAAATGTATTGCCATTATTTTAATTTGGATTCTAACATTTTATTATTTCCTATATGTAAATAAATATCTTCTCAAAAGAATATTAAATAACCATTATAAGCTATTAAAAATTTAAAAGAACTTCTTTATTTTTGGTAAAATGCTTTTTAATCCTATTAGGAATTATAAATGAAAAACAAAATAGGATATACTTTTATTTTTACATAGAATTGTTTGTACAAGAGAAGTGTTTTTAAATTATTGTTCAATATTTTATTTATAAATTAATTTTATAAATTATAATTGTTGAATTAGCTGGGAATTCTATTTATTGTAGACAAAACCTGTTACAAAAGATGAGTTGTTAGATGTTTTTAACAAACATGCAGGAAATGATCAAAGGATGGAAGCCAGTGAACTCTCTACATTCCTGGAGGAGGTTTCAACAAGAGGTATACAACTTATTCCAATGAAAATGATGATGATGGTCAGTTTTTCACTCTATCACATTATGCTTGCTTAGTGCATTCTATTTTCACTAATCAGTATAACAAAAGCTGGGGTGGAGGAGGCACAAATAAATATGCTAGTTAAAGAGGAAGGTTTTCAAACACTTCTAAATGGTCTCATTAGTCTCAGAATCCCTTAATGCAAACTGTTCATACATTAGGCATCACAGATTCATTGGAGCACACTTCTTTTTGTTTTTCTCCGCACTGGAAACTCTGAGTGTAGAGACTGATGAAAATACAGAATCCTTTGTGATGACACATTTACTGTGTAACTCTGCATAATATATGAAATGAAATAAAAAACCACATTTTTAAATTGTCTCTCAATTTAAGTGGACCTGTAGAAATCTAGATAAAAAAATGTATTTGTAATATATTACTATGAGCAGAAAATGAATGTACTAATGTACTAGTGTCTCCATTGAATCAGTTTTGGACTGAAAGATCTTTCTTTGTCTCCATGTTTATAATCAACCAATCATTGCCTTAAGCCTTAAGCTAGTGTGTCTAAAAGAGTTATTTAGTTGTGTTTTTATGTTCAAAAATAATCATATATATATATGCTTAATTTAGAACATAATTTTGGTTTATTTTTCTTGAATTGAATAAATCCCAACAACTTTATTATTTGAATTATCTTGTATTAAATTCACAGAACTCAGAGATACCATGAAGTTTCCTCTTGAATCCTGCAGAACTCTCATATCATTGATGGCTGTATCCTTACAGATTTAAAAAAAATTACATCAATATAATTAAGAATATTGAACAATTTATTTTTTGTGTGATTAATTACAATGGTAAAATATATGTAGACCTAACCTTACTACTTACTTTGAAATATGAATTTTGCACACACAAAAAATAAAATACTAACAAGATATATATTTTAAATATGATCTGATTTTCTTTTACAAATAATTTTAAAGTTTAAATGTTTTCTTAACTGTTATAAAGGAAGATAAATCTGGTTACTTGATGTTCAATGAAGCTAAAAGAGCATGGAAGGAAATCAAAGCTTACAGAGTTTGTATATGTTATATAATCTAGTCTAGTGGCCTTTCACCTCTGTATGAGTTATATCATCTAGTGGCCTTTCACCTCTGTATATGTTATATCATCTAATGGCCTTTCACCTTTGTATGAGTTATATCATCTAGTGGCCTTTCACCTTTGTATATGTTATATCATCTAGTGGCCTTTCACCTCTGTATATGTTATATCATCTAGTGGCCTTTCACCTCTGTATAAGTTATATCATCTAGTGGCCTTTCACCTCTGTATGAGTTATATCATCTAGTGGCCTTTCACCTCTGTCTATGTTATATCATCTAGTGGCCTTTCACCTCTGTATATGTTATATCATCTAGTGGCCTTTCACCTCTGTATATGTTATATCATCTAGTGGCCTTTCACCTCTGTATAAGTTATATCATCTAGTGGCATTTCACCTCTGTATGAGTTATATCATCTAGTGGCCTTTCACCGCTGTATGAGTTATATCATCTAGTGGCCTTTCACCTCTGTATGAGTTATATCACCTAGTGGCCTTTCACCTCTGTATATGTTATATCATCTAGTGGCCTTTCACCTCTGTATGAGTTATATCATCTAGTGGCCTTTCACCTCTGTATAAGTTATATCATCTAGTGGCCTTTCACCTCTGTATGAGTTATATCATCTAGTGGCCTTTCACCTATGTATATGTTATATCATCTAGTGGCCTTTCACCTCTGTATAAGTTATATCATCTAGTGGCCTTTCACCTCTGTATAAGTTATATCATCTAGTGGCCTTTCACCTCTGTATGAGTTATATCATCTAGTGGCCTTTCACCTCTGTATGAGTTATATCATCTAGTGGCCTTTCACCTCTGTATGAGTTATATCATCTAGTGGCCTTTAACCTCTGTATGAGTTATATCAACTAGTGGCCTTTCACCTCTGTATGAGTTATATCATCTAGTGGCCTTTCACCTCTGTATGAGTTATATCATCTAGTGGCCTTTCACCTCTGTATGAGTTGTATCATCTAGTGGCCTTTCACCTCTCTTTCTCTCATTATATTTTTTATATTTTTCTATGTCCATAGATTTACTCAGCACACAATGTAAGCAGTCTAGTAAATGAATATTGCTCCATTCAAAATTTAGCTTCTTAAAACATAAATTAAATATTTGAAACTATTTCTTTTTAAAATAATATTGTGCATAAAATGTCTATTTCCATGATTAAAAAAAACATAAACTTTATACGTTTTTCTGTTATTTAAATGTTAAAGTACAAAAATATCTTCTGGTATATATCTTTTTAGAATAAAATTAATTAAACAAAAAATATTTGTTTTAATTTCAGGAAGTTTTCAAACAGTTTGATAAAGATAATTCCAAGTCAGTTGATACTTACGAGCTAGGTGCCATGTTTTCCAAATTGGGTAAGACTATATAAATATAAAAATAAAAAATGCAAAACTTCATTGTTTTCCTTATTTTCTAATTGTGCCTGCAAATATTGTTTGATGTTTTAGGTTTCCCAATGAGTCGACCGGTGCTGACTTCTATAGTTCGGAGATATGGTGGCAGGGACAATACAATAACACTCACTGATTTTATTTTAGTTATATGCAAATTGACATCACTTTATGGTAAGAGGTTTTGTTTTTCTTTAAACTTAGCTTTTGGACTTAGTTTTTTTATATGTCATAGTATGAAAAATTTGAATAAAAAAGCTTTTTTATGATTGAATATATTTAACTTCATTTATTTGATCTTTTAAACACATGTATATTTTATATATTTTTTAAAGTTTATTTATGATTATTACCTAAATATCATAAATATTTTTGTAATGCTTTTTACTTTTACTTACCTTGATTTATGAATTTTTATTTCAATTTAGCTTCATTTCATGATCAGCAAAGGAAGAAAGGTATCTCTGGTGAAAATGTTGATTTTTCTAGGAACGAGGTAAATGGAATCTTTAAAGATCCTTTACTTTTATAAAACTTTAATAATATATTACACATTCAATCAAGCATAAACTTGATTTGATCTCTGTTATGACCAGAACATTATATTTTGATAGATGTTTTCTTTTTTTGAAATTCCTTTGTTAAGAAAAACTTTATCAACTTAGTAAATTGTATGGAGAGCTAGTACAATGTTCACCTGTTCACTCGGACCACGGATGAGCATAGGACACAATAATCTTTTTTATAGAAGGAGCGTCTGTAATATATAAGATGTTATTGTGGCTGCTTGGTGGATCAACATCTGATATCTTGCAGTGCACTCTCTGACAGTGTCTCACAGGAATTGTCCTTTCAGAACTCAAGAAAGATATCTGATATCGGCACTTATCCTTATTTTAGACTCATAGTCCTGACCTAGACTTAAAGCCATGTATGGGAAGCTCTGTCATCCAAACCTTTTTGTAAAAAAAAATGAATTTATGAATAACTTTATATGCATACACTTTATTGAATTTTTTTTGTTTTGATCCCATAAAACTAATATTTTGTTTTATTTCTTTCTAGTTTTTGGAGGTGACAATATATACATAGTCCCCTGCAATATTCCATCCAGCCAATCAGATAGCACCTTTATTGTTTTAATTTAAAAGCTGAACATATTTTAGTTTTTTTAAAACTCAGGACATAATGTTTGCAATGTTATATTTTTGATACAACTTTTAGTTTCTGGTATTGTTAAAATATTTTACTTTTTTATATGTGACAACAGCAGATGTTTTTCTTTTTTTTTCTTGAAATTTATGAAAACAATTTTGTTTTCTATGGAGTTTTAAAAGGATGTATAGCTTTTTTGACAGTAATAATAATAAAAGTTGTTCGTATTGCCTATCAATTTTTATAAATGAAAATTAAAGTTTTTATAGTTACAGCATTAAAATACATTTTTTTAAATTTTGACATTATTTGTTTAAATTCTTGTGACCATTCTGGGGGTAATTATGGCAAATAATAATTATTATTTAAAAAAAATATCTTGTAAATGTTTTTTTCTAATTCATGAGGTAACATTGATTTATTGATTGCAAACAAATTTAATTAAGGGTAATAAGTTTAAAAAAAAGACACCCTCAGATAAATGTTTGTTTTAAGAAGAATAATGAGTAACAATTTAATAATGAAAAAATTAATTTACCGTAATATTTGTATATAATTTTATTTTTTACAATTGAATGCAAGATCTTACTATTAGAAGTTGGTTTGAATGATGAACTTCACTCAAGTATTTTGCAGCATTTTTTACAACAAAGAACATTCCTTAAAGTGATAGTTTACTTTATTGTATAATATTTTCTTTTATTGCAAAATGTTTACTTTAGTGCTTATATTTTGATGTTCTTCCAAATTGTTGATAATTTTATCTAAATTTTCTCTACATGCTATTTTTTTAGATTTATTAAATGCACATTTAGTTCAGTTGTTTTTTTGCACTTTAGCTACTTTTAAAAAGAAAGATGTGAAAACTTTTTTACAATTTGTAATTGTTTGAAAAATAATGTTTCAATAAAAAAAAGTTTTAATAATAGTTTACTTGAATGTTTAAAAACTTTTTCAAAACATTTTTTCAAAAACAAATCATAGTGAGAACCAATTATTATTTACTTATTCTATTTTAGTTCTATTACAATATATTTTTTTTATTGGCATCCTTTATTAATTACTGTCTTTTGATCCTATAAAATGTATGATTATTGAGGACTACTTACTACCAGAATACTTTAGCCAATCAAGATTTTTTTCAATAATTATATCACTTGTTTAAACAATGTTGATCAACATTTATTTACTGGCAAATTGGCAATTCTTTAAACTGCAAATATAACAGTATATGCCTAATAATTGAAGCAGGAACTATAAAGTGATAAATATACTCAAGAATTGTAGACCCATTGTTAGAATGAAAGTAGAGAAAAGCACAATAGTTCTCTTGTAGACTGTTGCTTATAGGGCAAGAAGACCAGCTTACACTACAGTGACTTTCTACTAGATGACCAATCAGGTTGATATCTATAGCACATACACACACATGGACAGCACTGTGGTTGCTGGTGTCTCTGGGCAAACCCAGGAAACATCCCCTCCCTTCCAGGGAAGGCAATAATATAGCACCCTGGATGGGAACCTACAAGAGGATGGCTGGTCCTGCAGTTAGTACTGCTGACTGTCAAAATGACGACCATGTCATGGTTTTAACTCTGTAGCCGGAAAGGCAATAAATAATGTTGCCAAAACCTATAGACCTGGAGAAATTGATAGTGTCATTTTGCAACCAAAAGTCATGATTATAGCCCATTTCTTGCAACTTTCAAATTAAATTCTAAATTGATTGTTAATTCAATCAATTCTACTTGCAATAAATGAAAAAGAGGGTCTAAAAACAATCAGGCATTATCAAGTTTAAAATAATAATGTCCTTAAATCTACTGTAAAACTCATTATTGATGATTCACTACTTATCACTTCTAGGTGAAATTTCTTCCAAGTCAGATACGATGCAGTATGTCTATCTCCAATGTTCTTGAAAGTTTACAGACGTTCCTTCTAGATAGAAGATTATTACGTTCACTAGGCCCAAAACTCCTGCAGGGCAACAGGGATCCGCCGATGGCAGGGCTAGAACCCGCGACCTGTCAGTTGGTTTTTGGTTGATAGTCCGGTGATCTAACCGTTGGGCTAGGTGTTGACAATAAGTATGTCTTCGTCAGTTTTCTTTACAGATGCAAGATATATTCGTGTCCAACATTGTGATTGTACAATAGAGGCTTTGACATAAATGCAGAAAATTGAGGGCATCTCCCTTCAATTTAATTTATTGAACTTATAAAAATCAATTGAATACCGGGTATGTGATATCATTTTTGCCAGAAAACGAGTAAGGGAGTTAAGTGAGAAAGAAAGAGTGGGAGCGGGGAAGAAAAATCCGAAACAAAAATAGGGAGAATGAGAGAAAGTCTTGTTGAAATTTAAGGGAAATTGTATAGCCTACAGTAGGCCTAGGGCCTAGGCATATATACAGTGGCTTAGCAAAGGGGAGGGTGCAGTGGGTGATCCGCACCGATTGTTACGTCCCAAGTGGGCGGCATTTTAAAGGGCACGTCAATAATAAATAATAATAAAAAGATAAACAAACAGGACAAAAACAAAAAAATATCTCCAAAAAAAGACACGAAAACGAAATAAAAAGTTAACCCCCAAAAAATCTAAATTAGTTTTAAAGGCTCTACTGTTTATAAAACGGATTTTACAACTGTATGTAGCGTCAAGGTAGCATTTAACTCCTTTGTCAATAAATTAGGAAAGCCGCCTTTTTTTTGCATAGACCCTAGTTTTCAAGTAAACTTCTGGCCAGATGAGCGATATGTCTATGTAAAATGAACGAAAATAACGAGAAGGTGAAAAAATCGGGTTTTCAGCTTCATCGAGACAAAAAAAAGTTATGGTTTTAAGAATTTTGAGAAAGCTATAAGTCTTAGGTCTTGAATCTGCTGCTGTTATGGTAAGCCACCGATCGATTGTGCAGAAACCCATAATCGAAATCAATCCAAAAGCCCCATTTGTGCCAAGCATATCCTATAACTATTCCCTGAATCTGGTTTGCGTAGACCTACATGTAACTTCTGTGGTGGCTAATTACTCTTGTTAGATTTTCGGTAAACTGGTCAGGTTATTCTCGTTCTGTATAACTTCTAAGCTTACACATCACTTTATGGGACGTATTGATTCTGGTGACCGGTCTAAATGGATTGTGGAAACTAGATAGATATGTAGTCGGGCAGACGCTGAACATTGTAGTGAAGATATATTATGAGAAGTCGTCACTGCCCTGGCAGCAACTCACGAAAAGTGGACTGAAAGATCATAAGCATTTCTGACTCGGTACTCGGTACTACCGTTTCCGTTTCTTTCTTTTGTGAGCTTTTGGAAAATCTATTCTTACAAAAATCAACGATCCTAATAGACTATAATATAGAAGTATCTTCTAACAAAATGACTGGATATGCAACTCGGCAACATTAAATTTCTGTCAAGCTAACAGGATATTATAGCCTATAGACAATTAAATATTAAAAAAAAACAGAAAATAAACAAAACAATTTAAAGCTCTGTTTTGAAATGGGGATAAGCATGGAGGGTCGATTCCTCGGGTAGAAACGAATGGATAGTGAAGGCTTGGATTGTGCAACAAGCTAACAAGCTTCAAAGCTTGCAAATAAATAGGCCTACGCTTTTAGGCCTATAAATTATATTACACCGTCAAATCTGTTTTATAATAAATATGATCGTCTGCTTTGGCGAAGTAGATAAAGATAAAGAAAAGAGAAATTCTTTACTGAAAGGAAGAGATTGCAGGATTTTATGGAATTTTTAGAAAACGAGAAAATCGATGAACCCATTGGACTTTTGATCTTCATACAGAGATCTACCACTTAATGTCGTGATCTTGTTATTTTTTATTAGGCCTAACCATTTAATTTTTATCTTTGCTATTAGTTGTAAGCACTGAGCCACTACTCTCTCTCTCTATATATATATATTATATAGCTATATTTATACAATTTTATGTGTCTGTTGTCTATTGCATGCATGACTGCACAAAAGATAACGAATTTTCAAAATAAATGGATTCTGTTTTTTTTTTTGTATTAATAGGCTACATAGTTGTTGGTTGTTTGTTGTGTTTTTTTTTACCATTGCACTCAAACTCATAGATTTTCAATTTTCATAATTTGGGGTAAGAAAAATGTAAGCATTATAGTAGTATATGTCAGAAGTTAGCGAACTTTTGTAGCTCGGCACATAGACTAGATCTAATCTTAATCGTTGCTGATGAAAACACACTTTCAAATTATCTGCGCCCGCCCTAATGGGACAACTTAACTACGATTACTCCCCCTTCCTCAACGGAGGTACAAAAACAACAACTTAAATCTAGAGGTAAATCCCAAACTGTGACGAAGCTGGTTTCTCAAATAGTTATTTTCGTTAGATACGATATTCCATATTTTGTATAAACTATGTAAATAATAAATACATGTAGTGCAATTTATACTTTGAGAATTCTCAAAAACGAATAATTTATTTTCACGTTTACGAAGAATGCACTCACATAGTGACATAGTCCTACTTTTTACGTGCTCTTTTGTTTGGTCTATGGTAAAGGAAAATGCATATTAGTGTATCCACTGTATCCAATTTATTTACATTTTTGTTTATATAACTATAACTTATAACTAGGCACTCGCATTTGGCGGCCATCTTGGATTTTTTTTTTTTTTGGTGTCCATTAAAAAACTGGCGTGAAAATTGGCGAATGTGCTACTTTACGGATATATACCAAGGGAAATAATTAAAATAATTAAAACAAATAGTACTTCCGGACTGATTCGTTTATTTACTTTGAAAACGAAAGTATGACAACGCATACGATCTTTGAAAATTAAATTTGAACATATTTTTGTGTTGGACCAAGTGATTCAAATAAGGTAAGTTTCAAACATAGAAATGAAATAGTAAATGGGAAGTCGGATCAATGAATCTTAGTGACGAAAATAGAAGAGAATGTAAACTTTATGGTTAAACCATTAATTAGTAAGTAGATCACTTCGGAAATAGCATAAAACACCTCGATACAGTATACCCCATTCTTTCCCATTATGCCGGCTAATTACCTATTTTCGATAGCGCTTACTTAGGTACGGACTTTAAAGAATTCTGAAATGCTATTTGTGCTGCATTTCATTTAAAATTGCTTTTATTTGTATCATTGGTATATTCTTAAACCTAGAGTATAAAATGAAGATTTATTTAGATTTTATAGTTTGTAGGCCTACCATGCCAGCAAGACCATTGATGGGGGGGGGGGAAGGGTCAGCTGTCCAGCTCAATTTTTTTAAACCTTAATTAAGCTTATACTTATGATATATCAATACTGTTAATTATTATTATCCTACAGTCTAACTTTTACCACTTGTTTAATATTAAGAAAAATTAATGAAGTAATATTAATAATTGATTAATAATGTTTAGCAATTTAAAATATTATAATATTGTACACATATAAAAGCTTAAAATCTATAGGAGGAGCCTACTATAGACTATAGTGTCACTATAGTGACAGCCTAGGCCTAGTCTATGCCATATATAGTTGATATAGCCTAATTAAATTGAAATAAATGAATTAGTTACCGGTATTTAAATTAAATACAATATGAAAACTATTTATACATGCTATTCAATCAACAAGAATAATATCAGCAGCTTGGGTTGAACTGTTGAACTAAATACAAAATTAAAATTAGTAAAGTATTTGAGAAAACTTTCAGTAGGCCTATCTATAATAACTATATATTTAATGTTTTTGCCTTTGGCCTTTGGTTTTCAGAGCCATATCTTCCAGACGACAGAGAAACAACTCGCATGGTTAAAAAATGACCCCCGAAATATTTTAAGCACAGAAGAAGTTTTTGGCCAACCTATAAACATAATTGAAGAGATTGTATTCATCAGTTTCTTTTAGTGGTGTCAAACAAAGGTACCTAATTCTATTCCAAATTTTGGCGAGGCTCTTATCTGCCTAAGAAACTGTTCTTTTTACAAGATCATGAACCGCCACATGGAAATGTCCACGCAGCCAGGTCGCATCTAACAGGTGTCCCGCTCTATCCGAGGTCATCAGCTCAAACTGCATGTCGCACATGCACACACCGACATCTACAAATATTTTTTTTTTCCAAAAGCCATTAGGTTGTGGAACACCCTGGAACAGGCCTCCAACACGCCCCTACTGTGCCGGCTTTCAAATCGTCACTGAAGGGCTGGACTAAAAAACTAAAGTGACACTCTGTCATCTGTTTATAATTGTTGTTTGTGATGTTTTTTTATTTTATGTGTAGTTAAATTGTGCACTCTTTTCGCTGACCGAACGGGGTCTCCACAGTAATATGAAGAAGAAGACAGATGCAAAGATATTTGATAGGGGATCTTGCGAATCCTTCAAGTGAAATGATTAAAGACATGCAGCCTGCCACACCTCATATCCAATCGGAAACAAATTTGGGGTTAATGGACTTTTAATTTTAAGTGAATTTTTTTTTAATGCTCAAATGTGTTTTCTTTTTACCTTCCTTGGTAAATTTGTCAAAATTTGATGGAAAGCCAGTATAGTTATAATAAATTTTAATGTTACTTTTTGTTACCCCTCCTAAAAAATTGAGTTTTGTTCTCTCTTTATGTCTGTTTTTATGAGTAAAAGTGAGTGAGTATTGATTACTTATATTTAATTTAAGATATAGCCTAAACCTAAACGTATTAATATTAATATTATAGCACAGTTAACGTCTTTTGAATATTTTTGAGAATGGTTTAAAAAAGTCATACTTTGAAGTATAAGGGGCCAATTTTTTTCTATTTACTTAAAGATTAGCACACTTAACATTTTTTATTATATAACTTATAAATTTTACATATTTTTTTAATTATCAGAGAAAAAACAATTTTTAAACGTTTGCGTCTTTTGAATATTTTTGGAAAATAATTTTTAAAAGTCATACTTTGAAGTATAAGGGGCCAATTTTTTGCTATTTAATTAAAGATTAGCACACTTAACATTTTTTATTAAATAACTTATTATAAATTTTACATATTTTTTTAATTATCAGAGAAAAAACAATTTTTAAATGTTTACGTCTTTTGAATATTTTTGGAAAATGGTTTTAAAAAGTCATACTTTGAAGTATAAGGGGCCAATTTTTTGCTATTTACTTAAAGATTAGCACACTTAACATTTTTTATTATATAACTTATTATAAATTTTACTTATTTTTTAAATTATCAGAGAAAAAACAAATTTTAAACGTTTACGTCTTTTGAATATTTTTGGAAAATGGTTTTAAAAAGTCATACTTTGAAGTATAAGGGGCCAATTTTGTTCTATTTACTTACAGATTAGCACACTTAACATTTTTTATTATATAACTGATAATAAATTTTACGTATTTTTAAAATTATAAGAGAAAAACCACTTTTTATAAATTTTTTCCTCTACTTTCTTGTTAAGACGTCAGCCATAAAATTGTGTCATTCAAATTACAATATCTCCACTTCTAGATGAGCTACATAGATAAATTTGGTATCAAAATTTAACATTTGATGCCCTCTATCTAATGGTACTAGTTTTATTACAATATATTGAGTTTGAATTTTTTATGAGAGTGCCTACTTATAACTGTATAAAGTATAGCGTATAGCCTACTCAGTTACTCAGCCTACGCCCTACGCCTACTGTAACACTGTATCTACTGTAAGTTAGTGTAACTCAATGTAACGTCAACTGCCTGAACTGATCAACAGGCTCTGCCTCAGTGATCAGTGACCAGTGACAGTGAGTAACGGGTAACGTAACGCTACTGCTACTGTACTGTATGAGGCAGGCTAGTAGACCTAATACTAATAGTAGGTACTTCGATAAAATTTCTAAAATTGTTAAAATTAATAACATTGAAACTAGTAATAGTTAACAAAGTGGCTATTCGGACCCAATAGACTTAGTGATAAATAGTTGGTATCGGTTAGTTTATATAGGTTAGGGATGGCTTTGTAGTATTTTTGGTAATAGTTAGTATCGGTTAGGTTATACATTTATAAAGGATAGGGATATTTTGTGTTTGTTTCCCTCTTTTTTGATGTTTTCTATGAGTTTTAAGGAATTCTGACTGAAGCCGGGTCTGAATAGCCATTTCACCCGGGTCCGAATAGCCATTTCACCCGAGTCCGAATAGCGGCAGCCAATACTTCAATAGTTAATATAGTATTTCATTATAAGCTAAGATAAGATTGCTTTATATATATTATCCACATAAATGGAAATTTGACTTGATTGCATAAATTCCGTCTTTCAGCATGCCTTAAACAATATTAAAGAACCATTTGTACTCAAACACAATAGACATTCATGCACACTATCATACCATTTATGATTCATTTATCATACAAGAAAAAAGTAGGCCTAAGGCTATTATTTAGGAGTCAGCTATTGAGCCATTGTATTTCCTGGCTGAAAGATGCCTATAAATAGTATGCTAATAGTAGTAATAGTAATATAGTGACTATAGTGTAACTCACTCAACTCACTGTAAGTAGGCCTACAGTACTAGACTAGTGACTAGTACAGTGTGAATCAGGTAATCAGTGTGTGAGTGTAGAATATATAGTCAAAGACCGACTAGAGCCAGAGAGATCATATTAGGCCTAGGGATGCACTGGATGCAGGGTCTGAGACAGTCACTGAGTCAGTATTGAATCGGAAGTGCCTATTCGTACACCCATGTACGGATAGTACACTCCGCATCGGAGTGTGCTATTCGTACACGACATACGCACTGATAATTAAATTATATTTGACTGCACATCTTAAATATATAGACTGCTGTTTTTAATGAAGTATTCCTGGCCTAATGGTTAGAACGGTGCACTCTCATAAGAGGGGAGAGGTTCTACCCTGCTGTCAGCCGTTGTAAATTTTTTTTTTATTATAGTATATCCAGTTGAACGCGAATGTTTTTTTTATTTCTTTATTTACTCTTTTCTAATATTGTTAGTCCTGGTTAAACTTGTAGTTTTGTTAAGTTAAGTTAATTTCTTTGGCTTAGTCTTTATGTATCATAATGAAATCCTAGACTATATCCTTATACTTATAGATACCTTTGTTTATAAATGATAATATATATAAGCCTATATTCAGAAAAATATATGTATATATATAGCCTATATATAGGCCTATATATACCGGTACTGGTAGGCTCTATATATGATTGCTTGATGTTCTGTTTCCGAGACTGGATAAAGTGTTGTGAACAGATTTTACTGGTTTTGTTGTATGCTATTGTCTTGGGTGGAGCATTGAGCAATATCATTAAGTCCGTATTAGCCTACTATTCTATTTGTGTGTGTATAGTTGGTAAAACCACATCAGGGTCAGGGCTAGGACTTTAACTTTAAATTATAAACTACAAATCCACTTACTACTAGTACCAGTAGGCCTACTTAAACTTGCAAGTACTAGAACCGAACTATTTCTGCTTCTAACATCAAGGCAGTGGATGAAAAGAGTTTGCAATAGACCTATATATAGCCTATATAAATTATAATAATAATCTAATAATTAAATATCTTTTGAAAACTTGTACTTTAATTCAATTGAACCATATTTATACACAGAATGTTAGAATAACAAATATGAAATCTAAAAAGCCGTTAAAAATACAGGGGTTTTAAAAGCCGACTGAAATTCTGAGAATACCTGGAAATCTCAAAGAATTTCAAAACAGCAACAAAATCCTGGAAATCACCAGCAATTTGATTGTCATGCAGTCATCAGGTGGTTGGCAGTATCATTATAATGTCATGGTGCGGTTTCTCATAATGCTGAATACTGCCTTAATCTTAGCTAGTATATTATATAGCTTTTATAAATTTGGTTTTAAAAAAGTGAATCTTAAAAACCACTACTATTCACACTCTTAACCTATATAATAGATAGGCTTTATATTATATGATACTACATAGATTTCTGATTCTTCCCGGATGGTAGGGCCTATTTGCAATCAATACAAAAAATGTCTCCTTAGGCTTATGCCTAGGCTTATAAATATACATAAATTCAATGATTGTGACTTAATAATAATAGGGAAATCAAAAAATGAAAAAAATAAATTTGCTTTAATAACTCCTTAACTTAACTTTCTATAAATTTTTTTTTATTTCAGTTAGGTGACAATGAAAGCCAGACCAGTTTCTAGCCTTACACTAGTCAAAAGGGATTAAACTATGCTAAATGATATTCTGCTTAGTAATCCCAGGTAAGATTAATCATTCAATTAAAGTATGTGAGTAAAAACAAAACTGTGGAGATTGATGATTGAATAGTATGTTACTCTTATACTGGATTGATGCAATAGTATGTTACTCTTATAATGGATTGATGCAATAGTATGTTACTCTTATACTGGATTGATGCAATAGTATGTTACTCTTATACTGGAGACTGTAGAAGAAAATGTTTTCAAAATGGTATTAACTTTTTTTCATTGCCATTCAGTTCCATATTTAAATAATTGATTAAAAAATATAATTTGAAAAGTTTACAAAGAAAAAAAAATAAAATTAATTGGTATACTAATTAGATCTAGACATTAGATCTAATAGCGAGGGGATAATTTCCAATTATCATAAAGTTCCAAACTTGGTTTTTGAAATACAGTTTATATACATGTATAATGTTTATATTTATATGTTTAAAAAGAAAGTAAATTTATATTTTTTTAGAAAAAAAAAGAAGGTGAGAAATGAACGGGTTAAGTACAGCATTTGCACTCAAAAAGCTGCAGAATGAGATTGAAGAGCTGTTACTGGAGCATGAGAAATTGTTGAAACACAAGAAATGGCAGCGGTTGATGAACCTTATTGTCAGTCGTTCATCATTGTACACGCCTATTTCAGCCATCTGTATCCTTACAATGGCGGTGGCCTGCCTGGTGGCCGCTTCCATGGAAGATGTTGACAAGTGGGTTAACTTTATAGAGACTTTGAACTTACTTGGATCTTTAGAGCTTCTTTTTTAAATTATACATTGTTATATATGTATAGCTGGTGTAAATAGTTTGCATGTGTCTTTGGAATTATATCGATGATTCATTTGAAGTTGTTTATTTTTATTTAATTAATGCTTAGAGATTATTTTGTGTGTGTAAGAATTGTATCAATGATTCATTTGAAGTTAGTTATGACGGCTTAGAGCTAGAGATTATTTGCGCACACCAATGTATGTTGTCATAGTCTCTTAATATTTCTATAACACATTTTTCCTTCACATTCTGACAACTCGGGAATAAATCTGCACTAAAACCTATATAAGAGACACAGAAGTTTGTTTTTTTTGTTGTTGTTTTCTACAGTTAGTTAATTATTGTAAATACGTTCAAGCATTAAATTCTTATTGAAATGTTTGTCGAGTGGCTTATGTGTATTATTTTATAGTGAACCTGACCCTAGATAGATGACAGAAGACCTGGAGGATAACAACATAATGAAAAATATATTAATCATGTAAATCATGTGTGCATTATTTAGACAAATATGGGTTTCTTTATAGGGTTACTATAGTTGTTCCTCAGTGGATTTGAAGACTTATCTCATAGTTCAGAACTGGACATCACTCCATAAGGGCATACTTTGTCAGGCCTAAAATGACAAGTTTGTACTATGCAAACCTCAGAGATAATATTCAGTGTGCTAGGGGATGAATAATCCTAGTTTTCAATACATAAGGGAGTTCTAGTTCTTATCAGGCTAAAGCTCACAATATTCCAACTAGTGATAGTATAATTTCAATGTCTTGTCTTTCCTATTTAGGCATTAAAGCAAGACCCATTTTAAGTAAGACAGCCATAATAGATGAATGGTTGAAATTATTTATTTATTTTCTACCTACAGATTTTCCTCAGGGAGTCGAGCCTGGCTTGTTGTAGAGGCCACACTTCTTATATTTTCATTCATGTTCAATATATTACTCATTGGGCTTAGGATAAAACGACAAGACGCTAATGACATTGGATTGAAAAGATCATTCTTATCTGTTCTGCAAGGTTTGTATAATTCTTTAATCAATTATTTAATACAACTGTCCTGGATAGAAAAAATTGCCTGCTTTTTTATTTAAAGTAAACAAACAGTAAATTTGTGAAATTATATTGTTTCTAAACAAAAACATCATTTCCCTGTTTCTAAACAAAAACATCCTTTCCCTGTTTCTAAACAAAAACATCCTTTCCCTGTTTCTAAACAAAAACATCATTTCCCTGTTTCTAAACAAAAACATCATTTCCCTGTTTCTAAACAAAAACATCATTTCCCTGTTTCTAAACAAAAACATCATTTCCCTGTTTCTAAACAAAAACATCATTTCCCTGTTTCTAAACAAAAACATCATTTCCCTGTTTCGTAACTTTATTTAAATCTTGAGTACAGAGTAACTTCTTCTCTGAGAATTCAGGACTTGGTCCCCTGTTACCTCAGCTTTCTCAGATGCTGTGTGGGAAAAAAAAGACAAGTGAACTATAGAAAAAATTGAGTAGATTTTGCCTGTATTAGAATAAAATAGCTGTTGCTGAGTAGAATGATGCAGAGCTCATTGTTTTTTGTAGCCAAGGGCATTGAAAAGGATTGTGTTGCCAGGACAAGGTTCTGCAGCTTTTATTTCTTCACCAAGAATTGAACAGAGAACTTCAGAACAATCATCCAGTGCTAGTTGGCCTCCTAGACCATGGTGCCTCCTAGACCATGGTACCTCCTAGACCATGGTGCCTCCTTTCACCTGGATTCAAACCTGGTTACTTCAGGCTTGCAATGACACTCTCTACCTTTACTTGGCCACACTTCTTGTTTGTAAATAATGATTTAAACTGTGTGAAAGTAACACTAATAGAATTCATTTTTGTTTATGATATACTTCTTTCACAGTGGCAATAAATGAGCACAATGATGACAGTTACCCCAACCTTCACACCCCCATGTCTCCCTGCATCTCTTTGCAGTGGTGCTGCAGAGATAACAAGCTAGTCAATCTGCCCAACCCACTGCTTGTTTCCGGTGACTTGATTATCATGCGACCAGGGCATGCAGCTCCGGGATATTGTGAAGCCTTAGAGGTTAGCTAGCTCTGTTCATGCCAGTCTATTTAGTTAGATATTATAAAGCTGTATTTTTAGGCAGTAAGAAAAATAATTTAATGCTCATTAAACATTTCTTAAACAAATGAAGCTAATATTTTGCACAAGCCAAAAATTTCATAAATGAAAATTGTCTAGCTTTAATGGAAATCAAAATAAAATAATTTGATAGATTATTCTCAAAATGTTGTATTGTAACATTTTACCAGGACTGCATTTTTTTTCTGATGACCAACAACATGTTTTAGAATTATTTTTTTTTCAATTTGGTATTATTTTTTCTTACCAACAATCAAATTGTTTAAACTATTATATGACTATTATAGCATACAATTTTTGTTCCTTCAAAAGATCTTAATTTCTATTAAATGACAAATTGTAAAAGATTTGATCTTGTGACTCTAGGGGGACATGAGTTTAGAGGCAGGAGAAGTTTATTTCATTGATACACAGAAAGAGAAAGGTGAAGGTCCACAGCCCAGGCAACCTTTAAGCACCAAGAAGTTTATTTTAAAGGAAACGCCCATCATGAACAATTTCAGGTTGCCACTTGTTTGTTGTTTCTCGTAGTTTAAGAAGACATTTTAATTAGAAGACCACTGTGTAGGCAATTGTTGGTCAAAGCTTTAGTTGTGCTTAAGTAAATCAATATTTATGTTTGTTTTCATTATTATGTCAGATTCTGTGTTTGTATTGTAACTATGCAATTTAAAAAAACTTTTCTTCCAATTGTAGACAAATGTTTGAAGAAAATCTCAGCAAGCCTTTGAGTTTCTTAGAGAATGAGCGCTACACACTTTGTAACTTGTGGCTGGAGAGGACTGTTTTACCTTTGATGTTGGTATGGAGACTATAGAGTTAAAGATTTTCATACTTTCTATATGTATATATAAAAGAGTTCTATTGTAATGGCAAATGTGGGGTTATGTGATCAGCATTTCACCATTGGGTCTTCTAATTTTACAAACTAGTTAAGAATTTCAAGCCTTACTGGCCTTCCATCCATCCATCCTTGTGGTGGTACAGACAATTTAAGGCTTCACTACCTTCTTCCCAAACGATACTTTTTTCTTTCATGCTTGAACCCCGTAGATCCATCTCCTCATCATCCATTGTAAGCTACCTAGGTCTGGCCTTAGATTGTGTTATCGTGTATTTTTTTGTTTTTGTTGATATTATTAAGTTTCCATTATTTTCTTTTCAGATCTTGTTCTTTGCCATAAATACTTTACGCTACATTTACTTAGACAGAAAGGGAGGTCACTGGACAGAGATGTTGTTAATTCTGCAGGTAGAGAGTCAGAATTGTTGCAAACCACTCTATGATTTATATTACTTCACTACCTACCAGTAAAAGTACTTACCGTATATACTCGCGTATAAGTCGCACCCCTAGTTCAAGACTTTTTTTTCTTATATGTTGTCATTGACCCGCGCATAAGTCGCACCCCGACTTCCCGGATTATACTGCCTTTTAATATCTCAAAGATGCATACCTTTTAAACATAAAAGTTACTAAATATTCACCCTAATTTGGAAACTTTCCTTAAACAATGGTTTTAATCGTGCCTAAGGCAAACATAATCAAATAAAGGCAGGGCTTCATTTATTTTGAACAACCGATCTATAGGCCTACAGACATTAGTGAGATGAGATGAGATCTGTTTCATCAATCAAAGTCCCTTCCCCTACTCAAGTCTCTATCCCTATAGTAACACTACACACAAAAACAGTCTTTGAAGTACGTCATTAGACTCAATGTCACCTAGACTGGAGACTGGGAGGCGCCGGCATTTATGACGCGCTATACATGTGTCCTAACTACCTTTAACATTGTTTGTAATGATTTCAAGTGCGTCTGCGTGACCGACATATAATAAGATGTGTTTTTTTTTCAACTTTTACATGCAACTAATGGAAAATAAAACACACTATTGACATTTCACGCGTCCATCTGCCGATCGTAGTTTTAGAAACATTGCCTAGACATTGCGCGGTTTTATCGGAATGCTCAACACTGCCTAGACCTTAAGTACTAAATAAAACGCATCTTAAGCTTCTATGCCTACCTACATTATAGGCCTACACAGGCTTTCACACATTTAGATTCATACCATACTGTAATTTGTGCTCAATAAGCCTACCGAAAATGCCGCCTTTAAACTTAAGCTACGTTTCGGAAATACAAAATTGGTCCAAAAGTTCAAAAGAAAAGCGGGGTGGTGAGGGTCTGAAAACCTAAAATATTAGACGATTTCAATTTCAGTTATATAAAGATAGTAATATTTACACCTACGAAAGTATTCTAAATGTAAAATCTATGCCTAAGCATATCCTAGTAATTCTACACAACTCCAATCAACTATACGGGTTATGTTGGAAACTTTATGACAGAGTAGTGATGTTTTTCAAACTTTTCAAAAACAGTGTTGGGTGTATAAGTTGCACCCCTACTTTTTGTCGTACAATTACAATTATATTGTGCCCAACCTTTTGCCAAAATAAAAATGTGAAACAAAAATTGATATAGAAACTAGATGATACCATTGAAAGATATGATTTCTGACAAAATGTATCATTTAACACACATTTACACTTATATATATGAAGCTAATTCATCTGATCATTCAATTCCCACAGATTCATGGAACATTCCCAATGTTGGTTGTTTTATTTCCTTTTTTCTGGACCATAGTCAATGCTTTTGGTCAGTCTCACATCTTCGCTGCATTCGATATCTACAGATCTCTTAAGGTATTTTGTTGATAAAATTTAAAAAAGGTTATATCTTTCTTTAAATCTAGTACATGTGTGGTGGCCTAGCTTGCACATAGAATAATGAATGGTCTATCATTAGCTTGAAAATGTTTGATTGCAAGGTAGCTTATTACTTTAAAAATATAAATAGCTAGAATGAAAAAATATCCAGAAAGCTACAATTAAAATGAACATCTTTCTTCATTCTTTTTGGAACATTTGGGGCCACCACAATGCCCACAGGCCATCTTGTGTTGCTTTCTTTAATTATTTCCTTAAAAATCACATTTTACCATCAATCTCTCTCTTTCCTAAATCACTGGACTTTTTGTCAACCCCTAACCCTAACCCTAAAAACCTAAAAAAACAGTATGTTCTATGGTTAATCATCTTAACCAATACCATAACTAGTAATAGTAGATGTAACAAAGAGATCTTGCGATGTAATAGCATAACTCAAACTTGAACAATACTTGATGAAGCCTTTGGTTGTAGATAACAACTTTAATCATAAACTAATAACATGATACAATTGCAACTGTTCTATAGCCAACTATCTATGCCACTACATCCACTCTCTCAAGACCAGCCTTACTTCACAGCTGCCAAGTATCTACTGACTTCTATCCATAAACATTCTTTCCCAAGTAAACATACCATGACGTCAAACCCATACTTCCTGGTTACTCATTAATCGCACTATTTGCACTTAACTATTCCTTACAGCTTCACACCAACTCATGCATCACTTACACCCTCCTTCTCACATTTAAAAATACCTTTCGTATTTTTTTAAAATTATTAATGTACAATATCTTTCACCACCACTGTATTTACAATTTAAATTTCTAAATTTATAACAAATCACAACAAACCCATACTTCCTTTCAGCATATCTAATCGCACCATTTAACAAAGTATTGTAAAGTATAAATTGCACACCAATATATGTTCTCCTCAAGCCAACAACTATTTTTATATAAAAATAACTA
This sequence comes from Anisus vortex, assembly GCA_949126835.1. Lineage (NCBI taxonomy): Eukaryota > Metazoa > Mollusca > Gastropoda > Planorbidae > Anisus > Anisus vortex. Next base: position 39,017,298 of record OX421494.1, on the reverse strand, counting down.
AAATGAATAATATTTCCTTATCACTGAAAAATGATATCTATACTGTGTCCCAACCAGTCATCATCCCATCACTGACTTAAATATCAATATAACATGTCATTACTTAAATAAAAAAATGATTACATCTAATTCATTCACCCATTTACTCATGTTCACACATTCTATTATTACTTGACCACAACACTATTCAAATATAGAACATATAACTTGACTTGGGTAATGTGTGGCAAGTTAACATCATCATCATCATCATCATCATCATACATCATCATCATCATCATCATCATCATAATACACAAATCAAAATCTGTGAAAAATGTAACATTTGTTAATATCTCAATATAATAATAAAAATACACTATTTACAACATTATTTAAAGCAATCCCCAGCTTTAAACCAAATTTACACATAGTCATTACCCATTCTAGAAAGTATATCAGGAATATGATTATCACAACCTTTTATTGACCTAATCTGAAACTTGTAATCCTGCAATACCAGTGCCCACCTGGTTACCCTATTGTTTTTCACTTTGTCACAATTAAATTTTACCAAAGGCTTGTGATCTACCAATATATCAAACTGAGTTCCCAGTAGGTATTTTTGTAACCGCGTTACTGCCCAGAAAATTGCCAAACATTCAATCTCAATCACCGAATACCTCTTTTCCGCCTCTGTAAGCTTCCTACTTAAGTATAATACAGGCTGAAATTGCCCGTTATGCAACTGCATAAGACAAGCCCCAACCCCTATCCTCGAGGCATCTGTAGCTAAAGTCATGTGCCTATTCAAATCTATAGGTTTTAGTATGGCTTCATTTTGAAAAACGGCCTTAATCTTACTTAAAGCTACCTCGCATTCCTCAGTCCAAACAATGTTTGTAAGACTGTCCTTATTAGCTAATTTTCCTAGAGGTTCAACTACCTCTGCAAAGTTAGGTATGAACGATCTATAAAAACTGCACAATCCAATAAGCGATCTAACATTTTTCTTAGTTTTTGGTTTCTCAATATCAAGAATTTTCTTAGCTAATTCTTTTGTAGGTTGTATTTGTCCCTGCCCAATATTGTAGCCTAAAAAATCTAGTCTATTTAACCCAATTTTTACTTTCTCTGGCGACACCGTAATATTATGTTTTCTAAGTATCCCAAATAACCGTTTCAAAGTTTTAATATGTTCTCCCCAGGACCTAGTATACACACATATATCATCCACATAATGTCTGATACATGGTTCTTTATGTAGAATGATATTCATCATTTTCACAAACGTTGCCGTACTGTTTACCAAACCGAACGGCATCACGTTCCATTCATACAAGCCTTCATGCGTAGTGAACGCAGTATACTTCTTAGAACTTTCTTTCATCCTGATCTGATAAAATCCTCTTGTACAATCTAAGTGTGAAAATATGTTTGCATCCGCCATATTGTTTACCAAGTCTTCTGGATTAGGTAACGGTTCCCTATCAATTACCGTTATCTGGTTAATTTTTCTGAAATCGCAGCATAACCTAATCTTGCCATTCTTCTTCTTTACTATGACTATAGGCGATGCATAAGGCGATTGCGATTTCTGTATTAGACCATTATCCAGCAACAATTGTATCTCTTTTTCTACATCTTTTCTATAATGATATGGTACTTGATATGGCTTCTGCTTCAAATAACTGTCACTATTCACCTTAATTTCATGTTGAATGACATTAGTTTGTCCTGGTAATTCAGAAATTACATCCTTATATTCTCTAATCAATTGTATTAATTCCTTCTTAACTTCACTGGCAATATCTTTATTAAATTTTATAGCATTCACTATATCGCTATCTTTACTATTTCCCATTTCTACAGTGTGTATTGTCACATTATCACTATTCTCTTCCACTGCAATATTGGACATCACAAGATCAATATAATATTGTCTCAGTGAATCTATGTGAAAAGTTTTGCTATTTCCCTTTATATTAACTCTGTAGTCTACATGACTGAGTTTTTCGTCTACTGTGTAAGGTCCTTGCCACGATTGTACTCCACTACTTCCGTTCGGCAAGTACACTAATACCTTATCCCCTACATTAAGTTGTCTTAAAAACCTATGTTTATTTTTAATTGTTCTCTGTCTTTCACAACTTTTCTCTAAATTATGTCTGGCCTCCTTAACTGAATACGCAATTTCCTCTCTAGTTTCCGTAATCATATCATAAGCAGACCTATTCTTTACATCCGGAGTAATTATTTCATTTTTTAATATATCTAACGGACCTCTCGGATTTGCTCCAAAAATAAGTTGAAACGGACTAAAGTTAGTAGCTTCATGTGGAGTTTCATTATAAGCAAACACCACCATAGGCAAAAATCTATCCCAATCCCTCTCTTTATCTTGTACTACTTTTCTTAACATAGTTTTTACAGTTCTATTAGCCCTTTCTACCGCGCCATTCGATTGCGGATGGTATCTAGACGCAAATATTTGCGTTATTTGTAACATCTCCGCAAATGCAGCTGTCAGTTGAGACCTAAACTGTGTCCCATTATCTGACAATATTTTTTCAGGGAACCCAAATTTTGTGAAAACTCCTAACATCGCATGACATATAGTGTCTGCAAAAATGTTCTTCAACGGAATAGCCTCCATCCAACGCGAACACATATCTACTATAACAAGCATATATCTATGTTTCCTATCAGTCATAGTAGCAGTCGGTCCTATTATATCTACTGCGATTTTCTGAAACGGCCCCAAGGCTAAATTCATCGATTGTAATGGAGCCTTGTGTTTTGCATCCAGACTATTATGTCTGCAACATGTTTGACATGTTTTTACATAGGACTTTATATCTTCATGCATCTTTGGCCAATAGAAATGTCGGCTAAGTCTTTGCCACGTCTTATTGTGACCCATATGCGCGGCTAACGGAATCTCATGTGCTGCTTTTAGAACTAACTTTTTTAAAGTCCTCGGTACCACCACTCTATACTCGGGTTTATTATCACGCCCTATGTTATAGTTACGTTTAGCTAACACTCCCTGTATATAAAAAAAACCTTTATTCTTACTCTCTCTAGCCTTTTCTTTTATCACATTTAATTCAGCATCATCTTGTTGCTGAGCAATTATTTGCTCTTTAGTAACACTCATTATAGTTTCCATACTCACATCCATGTCTACCTCTCTTTCTTTACTTTCGTACTCCTGTTGTGCCCTAGTCATCACGCTACAACTATCTACCATATTATGTTCATGCACTAAACTATTCCCTATAACTTCCCTAACATCTGTTTCCGGCTCACTCATACCACACAGTACATGTTTACCAGGCAATATTGTTTTAAATTGTGCCTGCTTTCTATCCATCCAGTCCGTTAATAATTTGTCGTAATTGTCCTGAATCATTTCTGGAATATTTCCCAATACCAGTGGTGCTGGAAGCGACTCCATAACCAGTGCCTCCACTCGTCCCTTAACCCAAGGTGTGTCAATATCAATAAATGAGGTTCTACAATCAACCACAGAACCATCTCCTAACCTAACCCTTCTTCTATTGTCAGTCATATCTTCTCTTTTGATTAAACTATTCCGCACCGCGACCGTACTACACCCAGAATCCTTCAGCATGTGCGTAATCTGATTATTTACGAAAGCGGGATAAAGGACCAATGTTCCTGTATTATCCAAAACCGTAGATACAATCTCCTCCCTATTTCTAGATCTATTTCTAGCATCTCTCGACACTTCCCTATGTCCAGATCTCGACTCTTCCCTGTCTCTAGATCTATCTCTAACACCTCTGGACTCTTCCCTATCTCTAGATCTACCTCTGTCACCTCTGAACTCTGGACTATAGTCTGATGTCCGGTCACTTTGAATTATAACATGGCAATTCTATTGTTATTAATCCGGCCTCTTCCCGACCTATTAAACCATCCACCCCTTCTAATACCTCTCTGATTATTCCTGTGCCAGTTGTCATTCTGATTTTTTTTATTACACCTAGCCTGTGTGTGACCCACATCACCACATGACCAACATTTAATACCAAAAGTACCAGGTTTTCTAAACCTATCCATCCGGGGAGGTAAACTACTATGTCTATGTCTTACACCTCTCATAACAAATAGCTCTCCACTATTGGTCTCATTTTTAGCTAAATTTGAATTTGGGTGGCTATCTTTAAAATCAGCTAATGCCTTTACTAGATCTTTTTCTTTATATATTTTTCTTCCCTTTATAAATGCATATAATTCAGGTGTCACCATATTCAGCACTTTGTCTACTAATAAGAGTTCTAACATGCTACCAAACTCATGTTTAATCTCAGACATTTCAATCCAATTCATTAAATCAGACTTTAGATTAGCCATAAAATTCTGCGGATCATCCGATTTGTTAATTGTTTTTGTATTAAACTGTATTCTGTAATAATCTTCAGTCTTATTAAAGTATACTAACAACTTTTTCTTTAACTCACTGTAAGCTAATCCCTCAGAGTTCTCTATATACGCGAGTGCCTCACGCACGCCACCTCTCATAGCCTGGTATAAGTGGATGCTCCATTGGTTCTCAGCGACTCCTACCATCTTCATGTGAGTCTCAAAGACTCTTATAAACTTCTCAATGCTTTCAGTCTTAGCATCAAAAGGTTGTATCTTAATGTTCTTTATCGCACCATTATGTTCATTAGTATTATGCACTGGTGCTGCACGCTGCCTAGCCAATTCTATTTCTAGTTCCTGTGCCCTCATTTTCAATACATGCTCTCTCTCTTTGTCTCTCTCCCTCTCTTCTCTTTGTCTTTGTTCTTTTTCCAATTCCCTCTGTATCTCCTTCTCCCTATCTTCTCTCTCCCTCTGTATCTCCTTCTCCCTATCTTCTCTCTCCCTCTTTACCTCCTTCTCCCTCGCTTCCTTAAACTCCTGCCCTTTTTTCTCCAAGAAATCACCCAGGGCATCCCCTTTCAATCCCATGCTCTTGGTAATGTCCACCCATAGCCTCAACGGATCCATGTCCGACATTATCACTATTTATACTATACTAAGAAGTATATACTAAAAAGAAAATTCAATAATCTATACGTGTGCACTCTTTTGGCAGAAATGAATACGATACTTCGAAATCTAAACCAATAGTACTAAGCGTAGTACCCAATTAAATCTTCAGTGCACAAACTTTAGAGTATACTACACAATACTCACAGGTAATTCATTACCACCAAGATATCCGCATAAGTTACCAATACTTACAAATATATGTGCATGTATAATATTGCCTACTATTATATCATAGTTGCATACATAACATAACATAAAATAAATCATAATGCAAAAAAAAATATATATATATAGATAGTTAAGAAGAAAGACAGAAGAATACAAACAAGTAAACTATACTTAATGTTTTGACACAAATCGCTAAACAAAACAGCCCAAAACAAGATACCAGCACGCTAACAAACTAAACGAATAACATATACTTTAATTTGTTGGGAAGCCCACTCAAACCCACAGTCTAAGTCCGCACAATCCTTTTTCAAAGGACAAATCTCCCCAATGAAGAAAAATACATGCAAGTAGCCTAATAGAGTTCCATTGTCATGGGGTCACCCAGATATAAACTATGTGGCAATCCCATCCAACCGCCCGCAAAATACATAATACAAATAAATAGAAATAGTCAGGATCAGATAAGTAGTTAAATAAAATGTTAACTTAACTTATGATCCTCCAATATGAACTTGAATACCTTCCACCGACGTATTGAATACAGTCAGCAAACGAGATCAACAGCAAAGTTACATATCCGGCGCCAAGAGATGATATGCCCTCTGCACAAGGACGCAGACGATGTATGCCTTTATTAGCGGTTGCAACGATGCAATGACGCCCGCTTACTATGCCAGAAAGCTCTCGTAAGCAGTTACGGCTGGCAATAGGCAATAGTGTATAGCCACGGCAAACCGGATAGTAATAACCTACGACGTCGACCTTGATAGACTTTGACACCAGATAGACACCAGCTCGTCAGTACAGCTCACAGACGACAGTACAGCTTCAGGACACCCACAGGACAGCTTCGGATTTCGCAACTCATCAGCTTCAGTACAATTCTGTAACTATTCCACAGTGTGCTCCACAACTCACAAAAAACTCCACAGATCAGTAAACATACCAGTCATATACCATGACTCACAGTGCAGCTCCACAGATCAGTAAATCCACCAGTCATATATATGACTCGCAGGGCAATCAAACGTCGATTCCCTCAAGTTACCTCCTCCAAGACAGGCAGGCAGGTCAACTTCACAAAATAACCAAGGCTCTGTGATGTGGCTCTATACTTTCTCTGGTCTTGAAATCCTATGCTGCTCCACCATTTGTAACAAAGAGATCTTGCGATGTAATAGCATAACTCAAACTTGAACAATACTTGATGAAGCCTTTGGTTGTAGATAACAACTTTAATCATAAACTAATAACATGATACAATTGCAACTGTTCTATAGCCAACTATCTATGCCACTACATCCACTCTCTCAAGACCAGCCTTACTTCACAGCTGCCAAGTATCTACTGACTTCTATCCATAAACATTCTTTCCCAAGTAAACATACCATGACGTCAAACCCATACTTCCTGGTTACTCATTAATCGCACTATTTGCACTTAACTATTCCTTACAGCTTCACACCAACTCATGCATCACTTACAGTAGAGTAATTTATTTATTTATTTATTCTATATTATAGAAATAAAAAGTAAAGTAACTGTTTCAGACCATGTTGGTTCATAGGGCTAGTGAAGCAGTGTTCACCAGTTTCTATGGCCGCTGTGTGTACTATTCACCAGTTTCTATGGCCGCTGTGTGTACTATTCACCAGTTTCTATGGCCGCTGTGTGTACTATTCACCAGTTTCTATGGCCGCTGTGTGTACTATTCACCATTTCTATGGCCGCTGTGTGTACTATTCACCAGTTTCTATGGCCGCTGTGTGTACTATTCACCAGTTTCTATGGCCGCTGTGTGTACTATTCACCAGTTTCTATGGCCGCTGTGTGTACTATTCACCAGTTTCTATGGCCGCTGTGTGTACTATTCACCATTTCTATGGCCGCTGTGTGTACTATTCACCAGTTTCTATGGCCGCTGTGTGTACTATTCACCAGTTTCTATGGCCGCTGTGTGTACTATTCACCAGTTTCTATGGCCGCTGTGTGTACTAGTGGAATTGTGTGTTCTCCACTATACCAGCCTGTCTGTTCCCTACTTATACTTTACTCTGACTAGTTTCAGGTACACATCATTGCTGGGTAGTCTTGGGGATAGATTCCAAGCCTTTGAAAACAACAACCTCGCTTTAGCCTAGATTTAAGCCTGAAACCAGCAGGGCAATTTCAGCACAGTACAAATAGTATAGATAACTTAGAATAATAGAAACAACATATAAGTTTTTGATGAAAGATAATGTTTATGTTGATTCCCCTGAACCAGGACTTTAAAGACTCTACAGAAAGTTTAGGAAGCTGCAGCAACATAACTGTGAAAAATGCTGACATAATTATCAACAGGCTGGACATTTTCAAAAGGTCCTGGGACATGTTTTGGGGCAACAGGCCAAACATGTGCCCAAATTTTGAGCTGCTGCATGCCCTTGGTAATGTCACTGTAAGTACGCTTTAGAATCATCAAAGCATTGTTCATTAGGTTTTATATCAACAATTAGGACTTAGGATAGTGCTTGATATCTTCAATCATTTGGAGTCATTTGTCAAATTTCTTTTCATAAGAGACAAACAATATATTTTAAAGTTACATTGCTAAAGATTGGCCATTTCTTTTTACCATTTATGAAGATAGATTTGTATGCAGATATTAAGTTTTACAACATAAGTTTCTTTTTCACTATGTAGGCTAGGCTACTTATAAAAGGACACCAAACTGTTTAGTAGTTTACATTTATATTCATATAAGGGTGTAAATTGTTATCAAAGAATTATAGAAAAAATATATATTGTACAAAACATTGTTACATAATCATATAATGCAATTTCTAAGGCAAATTAAATATTCAAAAATATTTTTTAAAAAATTGGCTTATTCAACTGGTGCCCCAATCAACAGTACCAAGAGCCACATTTGTCTACCCATTTTTTATATTGTCTATTGTTTATCATCAACAAAGATAGAATATAATCATTTATAATATTAACGAACTATAATATTAAAAACTTTTTTTAAGTAAAGAAATATCATTTCACTATTCATAATGGCATTAATTTTTTTTATTTATTTTAGAAATCATCAATGATTTATATAAATTTATTGGAACTAACTAACTTACTGTATCTTTATCATAAAAGTCTACAGATCAAATTTTAATACTGGTTTTATTTATAAGTTTGGAAAGAAAACCTGAAGTTCCAAATTAGGAAAATTAAAGATACATTTTGCAGAGTTTCATTCCAATAATTGTTAATATACTTTTGCTAGGCACTGTGCTGTGTTGACAAGAAAGGCATTCTGTCTTGGCCGAATCCTTCAGCAGAGAAAGTTTTCTTTTTTTCCTCTGCCACAAAGAACAAAACCCAGGAAGATGAGGAGGATGACAAGAGTGGGAAGAATGAAAAAAAAGGAAACAAGCGAAGATGTCGACACAAGCTTCAGTCTGGGGGTAAAGGAATTTTTTTTTTCTAGTCTCCTGCTGTTTTATTGCCTTATATAAAAAAATTAATTCATCTTTATGTATGGTATTATAGCCTTTATATTTTCTAATATACAAACATTGAATCACTCTATTTTTATTGTACTGCATTTATAGATAGTGATCCCTCTTCCAATATTGAAGTTTTGGATATGACTCATGATACTGCCAAGTTAAGGGTAAGGGTTTCGAACATTCCATTTTGACTAAGGTTAATGCATGACATAATAATTATATCATATGATATTGAGAATACTATCTTAATGGAAATAGTATTTGTTAATGTTTACAAAATATTTCTTTATTAAAACTTAAATGTAATGACAAATAATTCTGTAACAATAACAAATATTTTTGTTTACATTCCAAAGGATGCGTTTGGAGTTTCTTTTGATGATCCTAATTGGAAGGACCATTTATCAGCCCTAAAGCCATTGGTCAGTTCACTTGGAAAACTATTCATTCTAGTTTACTTTTCTTACAGAACCAACAGTGGAAACTCTCTACAATACTTTTATATTTAGATAATTGTAACACAATTTTTCCAATGAATTAATTAATATGTAAACAAAAGATCACAGATATTTAAAAAAAAAGAAAGAACCAAATATTTGGTTGTAGTGATAATGGCATGCACAGGGATGTACAACTAACTCAATTCCCCCATCTTCCTTGACTGTCCTCAAGTGATGCAGGGTATCCGTCAGAGCTCGCATAACTTGGTAACAACCGACAGCTAAAAGACCTGGGACTTTAATTTTACCATGGTTTGAACCTGATTATTCAGAGTTAATTACTCTTCCACAATTCCACTATATTTTACCATGGATTACTAATGATTATTTTACTGTTTAGTATTTAGTTGATCATCATCATCTGTCCTTTGGGTTCCTTGTGGAACATATGGCCTCTGTCAAAGCACGCCACTCTTCACGGTCTCTTGCTAGTCGCTTCAATTCTTCCCAGCTCTTTCCAGTTCTTTCAGTTTCATCCAGTATGCTTCGTCTCCATGTTCGCTTGGGTCTCCTCTATGCCGTTTACCCTGGGGATTCCACTCTAAGGCCTGTCTAGCTCTGTTGTTGTTATCTTTCCTGAGGGTGTGTCCAATCCATCTCCACTTCCTTTCCATGATTTGTTGTTCTACTGTTCTTTGTCCACACCTCTCCCACAGCTTGGAGTTTTCTACCTTGTCGAACCATTTTATTTTGAGTATATTTAGTTGATGATTTGTCTATATTGTTTCTTGTGAACTCATTACATTCATTCATTACATTCATTCATTACATTCATTCATTACATTCATTCATTACATTCATTCATTACATTCATTCATTACATTCATTCATTACATTCATTCATTACATTCATTCATTACATTCATTCATTACATTCATTCATTACATTCATTCATTAGATTCATTCATTACATTCATTCATTACATTCATTCATTACATTCATTCATTACATTCATTCATTACATTCATTCATTACATTCATTCATTACAGTCATTCATTGCATTCGTTCATTACATTCATTCATTACATTCATTCATTACATTCATTCATTGCATTCATTCATTACATTCATTCATTACATTCATTCATTACATTCATTCATTACATTCATTCATTACATTCATTCATTACATTCATTCATTACATTCATTCATTACATTCATTCATTACATTCATTCATTACATTCATTCATTACATTCATTCATTACATTCACTCATTACATTCACTCATTACATTCATTCATTACATTCATTCATTACATTCATTCATTACATTCATTCATTACATTCATTCATTACATTCATTCATTACATTCATTCATTACATTCATTCATTACATTCATTCATTACATTCATTCATTACATTCATTCATTACATTCATTCATTACATTCATTCATTACATTCATTCATTACATTCATTCATTACATTCATTCATTACATTCATTCATTACATTCATTCATTACATTCATTCATTACATTCATTCATTACATTCATTCATTACATTCATTCATTACATTCATTCATTACATTCATTCATTACATTCATTCATTACATTCATTCATTACATTCATTCATTACATTCATTCATTACATTCTTCTTTTGTGTTCCCTTTTTCTCTTGTTATCTCAAGTCTGGTGAACTAGTGTATTGTTGTAGGATGTTTACCTAGTAATAATAATAAGAGTCAATAGAGCATAAAAGCAACTTTTATTATAATTTAACAAACATTGAAAAACATCTGAATACTAATGATTTATGATTATATAGAACTTTAACAGAATTATATTACATTACGGACAGCCAAAGAATTGGTTAGAGATTTTATTTTTGTTAGACATTTCATACTGACAATATTTTTGTTAGAAATTTCATAGCAATGTCCTGTGGATGTTTTTGTTTTTCCTCTCAGGGTCTAAGTATTTTACTAAACACATGCAGCCCTAAAACCACAGACTGGTACACACAGTTCACTGACCATGTTTCCTGTGCTGCCAGAGAGAAGAAAGACACAGTAGCTGTCATCAACAGAAGGTGATTTACTTTTTTATAAACAGTATTTATATTGAACATGTACACAGTGTATAGTAGTACTTACAATATTTGTTTATATTTGTTCAGCATGAGAGGACTTTTGTTAGCTTTTCTCATAGTGATTTCTATACTTAAAGTCTCCCAAGTTCTAATGTGTGACCTGAAATAACTACAAAAAAGAAGTAATCTTTTCTGACCAATCTGGTGTTTAGGACTCACTTTTGTACCTGTATGCCTCAAAGCTGTGAATTGTGTAAACCAATAGTATGCTCCCGATAAGAGTACATAGGTAGGGTTATGCATGGGCCACATCCCCCATTTTGCATTCATGTATCATTGCACTAATGAGAGCCTGCCAAAACTTAGGTGCAACATTACCTTCTTGCCTATATAACCACGCCTATTGTCTGGTATATTTGCTAGCCGGCACAAGTGTAGGTATACAAGGTAGTGCCACCACGTTAATGATCTAAGGAGAATTCCACAGGATTGAGAGGAAGTCTAGTGCCATGTGTCTGCAAGATACCTTACATGTGGGATACCTAACTGTGGTTTTGGACGTACCCCTTCTTGTTAGTCCTGGAATTAAAAACAAGTTGGCACGTCTGGTTTTAAAATGACTTTTATGTTCTGTGCTCAGGGCTGATAAGCAATGTTCATCATTTTCCCTCCCCACAGCATGCAAGAAAAATGTGTTTTTTTTCTCACCCGGACAACGCCGGGCAATTTAGCTTGTATTGTAATAAAACTTATATATGTAACATCATAGAATGATGTTTTAAAGTTATGACTTGTGAAACTTACATGCCAACAATAAAATCATAAATAGGTTAAAAATAGAAAACATCCATTTAAAGCTAAACTTTTTTTTTTCATTTTCTTCAGATGCCTCTGTCTTTTGCCAAGAGAAATTGGTTTCACGTTCGACGCCATGAACGTTTTTACCCACGAGGCCACTTTAGGTGTCTATCGTCAAGTGGCAAGTGCTCATTTTCTGTTACAACAGTAGAAATAGTTATTATAGTTTATCATAAGTCATCTATTATTGTTTTAAGACTCTAGAAACAGTGTGTTTTTCAATAGAAAAATATTCTGAAAGAAACAGCTAAATTATATATTTAACCCTTGGATTATCAGTGAATTATAAACAAAACAAAGGTAGAACAGTAAATTGGGACTACATAAACAAAAGTAATGTCGGACCATGTTGATCCATAGGGCCAGTGAAGCTGCTTTCACCAGTTTCTGTGGCCACAGCATACCAGAGGATTGTGTGGCCAGTACAATGCCCAGCCACCTTTACTATACCCCAACTAATGTCAGGTACCCATCAGAGATCATTACACTCAGCGACACCCTTGAAAAAATCCTAGCGTTCACTAAGATTCAAACCCAGGACCTTTCGATATACCTGCTGATCATTTCCCTTCAGACAAGTTAATCTTCATGTTTAAATTTATATTCTAAAGTAGACCCAGTGACCAATGACAGTGTTTATTTTTTTCCAATATTTAGTAAAACACATCTATGGGTTTTTCCAGCAACCATTCAAATTTTTTTTATTGATTCAATACAACTGGGTCTGCCCAGCTTTTAATGGGTATCCTTGAACTGTTGTACAAGTACCTAGACATTGTGCAGGTCACACAATACTCTTGTGATGTTGCAATCAATGAAACAGGTGAACTCGACTCCATTAGAGATTGTTATGGTTATTGGGGAACTTAAATTTTACTTCTTAATACTTTTTTTAAATTACAAAGTTGCAATTTTAACTTTTTAAAAACATGAAATTAACTGAAAAAGAATGTGAATAATTGCAGCCTCATGAAGAAGCTGAAAGAGAAAAACAAAACAGAGCACGATCTTTTATACAGCATAAAATTCCAATGCCAAATCAAGTGTCTGTTGTTGTTAAAGATAAACTTACTGGTTAGTCCATCAGTCCATTTGTGTATAACTATAGTGTTTTGTCTAATACTAATAATCATATCACCCTTGTGATGTTTATGCGTTTTTTAAAGTTTAAAGATAGCTTTGTGTTGTAGCTATATGAGATAATCTGGTCCTATGTTTCCTTAGGTATGTGCCAACTAATGACTCAGGGTACCGGAGATCTAGTTCTAGATTGCTGTACAGATGCCTGGAATGGAACAGATCTGCAAACTTTAACTGAAATAGACAGGTGAATATAGTTATTTCGTTTCATATCTAAACATATAAAATGTTTAGGTCAATTATTATCAATATTTATGAAATGATTTAATATTGATTCATTTGCTGTTGTTGTTTTTTTGTTCTAAAATGTATCCTAAATAATATTGATTAATCTAGAATATAATTTAAAAAATGTGGAATTTTTACATTTAGATATATTTTGTAAACTGTAAAGTTTAGAGAATACTTTTATAAATTTGATTCAATAGAAAAAAATGCTTAAACATATGTTATTATTTTCTGGCTTTGTTAGACAATTAGTTTTTGCATTGTGATTTTTAAAACTAGCTTCCATTTACTTCCATGTTTAGGTTTTAAAAATGTAAACATTTAATTTTTTTTTATATTTTAAGGAAAAGGGTTTTAGACTTCTATCACCGCAACTCAATGATTGCCTACTGCACAGCCTTTGCCTACAAGCCTTTGCCTAAATCAATTGACAACTTGTCCAGTGATACGTACACAGAGCTGATGGAAAGTCCCAGCACTACCAAGGAGGCCCATGGAGAGGATGCTGGGTATGTGTAGTGTTTACAAACAAACTTTGTGTTCATAACCTGATTTAATGTGAGTAAATAAATCCATACAGGATACTGTAACGCAGTACTACAGCTGTGGTAGTCTCCCTGGATTAGTAATTTAGTAGAGATGTGATCTAGTGATAGATCTTGGACAAAGACCAACTTATGGAGAGTTGGCCTTTTTGAGAAAACATAAATATGGGCTTAAACATGTTGTGTCTTAAAGTTTATCTTAGTCCTAGATGTTTAGATAGTCCTATTGAAAAGGATGAATGACATCTTGTCAGATAGGCAATTAGTATTCTGGGATATGGTAAAAATAAATTACATCAAAAATATCATTTTGGCAATTAATATTATCTAAATATTACACTTAAAATATGGAATAAGAAAAAAGAAAAAACAAACAATGATTATAATAATATTAAAGACAAAGTTGGCTGCTGTTTGCCAGTAGACTACTTAAAACACCACAACACTATTACCATAAAAAACTGTAAGAGATTTTTGTGATTTTTAAACTGAAATGTAGCAGGATATATTTAGTTGATTTGTATATCAAGCTCATTGTATTTGTTTTATTTGATTTTTTTAGAGTTTTCATGGACGCAGATGATGATATAACCAGACAACAGAGGTCACACAGTGTGGACTCACTGCTGGACATTAGCCCCAGCTCATCGATGGAAGAACTGGGCATTGGTCAGATGATACAGTCTCATCAAACATTCATTGGCATGGTCTCACTGCAGTATCAAGCTCGGCAGGTAGAGCGAATGACAGCATTAGGAGTAATTAGATAACACATGTCCAAACTTTTCTTAGAAAAAAAATTAAATAAATTGCTTTAATTAATCCGCAATTAAACTTAAGTAAACAAATAATAATTTCATTTTTATTTTAATACAATGTTGTAAAATGTGACAACTAGGGCTTTGACTCAGGAAACCATGTGATGGTCAAATCTTACTTCAAAAAAGGGCATTGCAAGTTGAAAAGTATTAGTGCATGGAAATTTAAATGTAGAAACATTTAGCGTCACAGTTCAATATATTTTACATTTTTCTTTTTCACAGTTTTACTTAAAGAAGTTACTGAGTCTAAACACAATTTAAAATAATAAAAAAACACAGATAAAACTTGTATGTTAGTAATTATTGTCTGCTTCTTAATTCCTTAAATATGTTTCTTTTAAGAATGTAAAAAGCTAAAGTACATGAACAAGTTTTAAACCAATTTTTCAGGACTTTGTTCAGCTGATAGATAAACTAGAATCAGCTTGTATTAGGTTTGTGCACTTCTCCAAAGAAAATGAAGTCCGGAGTCGTGTAAGTTTATTTGAAAAGCTAAACAAATTAATTTAAGATTGAGACATAGTTTTAAGAAGTCAATTTTATGATCATCTTAACCCAGACTTGATTGGAAAACTATTTTTAATGCATGTCCAAATACCTACAAGATATTGACAACCCTCTAGTCTAGTTTAGAAAAGAGACTAACAAAAGAAATACCTAGAAGATATTGACAACCCTCTAGTCTAGTTTAAAATAGAGACTAACAAAAGGTGAAATGTATCAGATATATTTGACTGCATGAATAATGTACATTTAGAATTATGACTACATATAGAAGCTTAACAATGTTTAATGGGGAAATGGTCTCTTGGTTGGCAGCCATGTGCTCAGAAACTGATAATTCTTTCAATTGTTATTCTGGTTATTGTTGTAGCCACACAATTACATTGCATGCTATGGTCCAAACCCATCTTGTGAGTTTAAGATAGGATGAGTTAAGGGAACCAACTCTTGGTTGATCTCTAATAGAGACCTATATGCACTCTGTCTGACAATAGAATCAATGTCCAGGTTTCTAAGGAATGGATCGGCCTAGCCCTCAGTTCAAAGAAAGCCCAATGGTCTTTAAAAGTGGCTCTACATTCCCTTAACATCGTTAACTAAAAATGATTTTGTCAAATTTACAATAAGCACTATTATCTAAGAATGCTATATTTTATTTTAGATCTTATAATATAAGAAGAAAGTAATGTTTAAGGATGATCAGCAAAAACTTTTCTTTGCGTTTTAACTTCCATGAATGATAATAAACATTTTATGCCTTTACAAAAATGAATGCCAGGTGTTTGCTGAGAAAATGGGTCTGGAGGCAGGCTGGAACTGTCATGTCTCCCTCATGGCCACAGAGTCACTTGCGTCTCAGAATTCATCAAGTAGAAATTTATCCTGCCTGGGCAACAACCAGCCCCCAGGTGGGGCTGATGGAGACAGAGTTGGCCAGGGGCTAGGAAGTAACTCTTCCTGCATCACCAGAGCGAAAGAAACTGCTGCCCTAAACAATTATAATTCTGTTTCTCGCACTTGGAGTGCTCCAAGTTTTGTCAATACCCAAGAAGTTCAGGTATTTAAAAACACAGGCAAATTATGTTTACTTTTATTTTTCTTTCTTTAAACTTAATGTTTTTGATAATTATTTATTGTTTTGACGTTATGTTGTTTATTTTTAATGGTTAACTTATTAAATCTGGTACTTAATTCCATATTATTGCAAAGTAAAGTTGGAAAGTACTCCTGTCGAACCAAATTGATCCATAGGGCCAGTGAACTAGAAGATTATGTGACCAGGGCAATGCCCAGACAACTTTACTTGGCCCCAACTAAGGTCAGGTACCCATTAAGGCTGAGTAGAATCAGGGACACCCTCCAGACCCAGGACCTAGCCTTCACCAGGATGTGAACAGAGGTCCTTTGGTATGGCAGCCACCATGCACACACCAATGTCATATTAAATTGCAAAGGCTTTCATAAAATTTTTTTTTTTCAATGCAATGGGGTAAGATGTGACAACTAGGGCTTTGACTCAGGGAACCGGGCCATGGTCAAATCTTACTTCAAAAAAGGGCATTGCTAGTTGAAAAAGCTTGAGAACCATTGTATCAGTGCATAGAAATTTAAGAATTCAGACAAAATTAATGATACAACAATTGATTGAATGAGATCTATGTGGACATGATTAACTTCTTTTTAATGTAATAGGAATATTATAATATTAACTAAGTTTTTATTAAACCATATTGTGTTTTTTTAAATATTTCCTTATGATTTTTAATTTGTATCTACATTCAGGTGAAGTTTGCTAAAGATACTTTACCAATTGTGCTAGACGACTCTGTGAAAGAGGACAGCATATTGCTGAGTGATGTTGGGACATCATCTGTGTACATCAACGCCACAGAGGCTGCGGCTCTACCTCCTGACAGCTCTAACCAGAACAAATCCGACAGGAACTCTGAATGCGACAGTGACGACGGGGGAGAAAGACACCCCCTTGTTTCACGCAAGGGCCATAAATCTTGGGCGGAGCCAGAGTTTGAGGATGAGGATGATGAGGAGGAGGACTTTGACCTCCAGTCAGACAGTCGTTACACCTCCAGTTACGTTACAGAGTACACTGAAGACAGTCTTACTGGAGCACTAGACAACAGGGTAATTAACACACACTAACTTTCATAGCCTTCCCTCCCCTTGTCTTTTTCTATATGTCTAATTAATATTTAAATATTTATACTGTACACTACTAAAATATTAAAGGAAAATCTAAAAAAAATAAAACAACATCACTAATCCAATCCACACTATTAATTTCTCTATTTATTTATAAACTCGACTGATTTGTTTCACAGAACTGTGTCCTTGACATTCTATGTGTAATATATATATTTCTACTTTGAATACTGGATGTGCTGTGAACTAAACTGCCAATGGTTGACTCTCTCTAACATGCGGTGTTCCTGTCATTCTTTGTCAAGCATGTGTTACTTTCATGTGTCAGTGCTTTATATAGTTGTTTTTTTTATCTGGCTTCCCTCCCTTTGTCCACATCTTTCTATAATATTGTTGAAGTCTTGCATGTGAAGTCATGTAGTAACTAGAAATTGATGACTCAGAGTTGCCAACTAAAGATACTTATAAAATACAACTTAAAAAAAAGAAAGCAAATTTTAAGTACCAATTGAAATGTTATAATAACAATATTATATTAATAATATCTGACTTACAGTGTGAGGCTCATCAGATTTTTCTTTTCTATTTCTATTAGATTAGAGTCTAAAGACTGAAATATGATAGAAAATTATTTTTTTTGCATACAATAACAAATGTAGCATCATTTAGAAAGAAATATGATAACACATGTTTGATTGAAACATGTTCATATATTTTGGCCAAGTTTATTTATCATCAATAGTTTGCAAGATATAATTTAAAATAGGCTTTCAACAATTCAACATAGTTTTATGTTATGACTGAATGTGGCTGATCCCAATATTAGTTGCCAACCATAACATTTCATTCACGTATTTGTTTAGTTGTTTTTCTGCCTTGGTAAATTAGTTGTCATCTTAAACTCTTACACAAATTGAACATATTACAGCTTCAATATAGAAATGGCTCTATTGTATTTTATAATAACAATGAAATGAATGGAATTTGTTATGTGTTTTAGGGAAGTATTTTTGTTTATTTTTTTTGCTCATTTGGAGTGGAAATTTGGTTTTTAGAATTCTTTTGGAATTATCTCAATTTTACTTGAGTAGATTAATGAGGGTTAACAAGCATGCTTTTATATTTCCTTTTTGTTGTTATTTTGTTTTTCCTAGTATACACGGCCAAGTCCCAGCCAATGCAAATATCTTCAATGTATTTTTATTACTTGTTTAAAAAAAGCAACAAATAAGCCTCCATCTTGTTTTACTTTGTGAACTAGACAAAACATTTTCCAGCAGTGACAGATGCAGGTCCAACTTGCCATTGGAGGGCTGAGTTTAAAGGAGAGGTAGACAAACTTTCATTTATTGTTATGGACTCAAGGGGACACAACTCTTTTTGCATGGCTTTTTTTTTTTTTTTTTTCTTGATTTTTTTCCAGTTCCTGTTATTATTTTGTTTTAACTTTATTTTTAAAAAGTTAATTGTTGAATCTTGATTAAAAACAACTTTAGTTTTTGTTGGTTATTTATATTGTTTCAATGAATTCTTTAATGTGTAAAGTAAAGATTGTAAACATTTCATGAAGTTGAACTCTTTAGTTTCACCCTGACAGTTCATATATTCCATCAAGTATTCATTCAGAATTAATCTATGCAAAAGTATGCACACTTCCTATAAAATAGTTTTGCCACATTATGATGTTTGTTAAGTCAGTAAACAGTAATAAACAGTAATGAATAATATAATGTTATAAAATATTGACATGAAACATTGAACGGTAAAGTCAGCCAACATGTTTTCCTTCTTCTAAAACAATTCTCAGAAAGTTTAAGTAGTTTCTTTTGATAACATTTGTTTTCTTAGTGTATCAAAATGATCCTTAAATTATCTCCCTCTAATCCAATGCCTTTATAACAGTTCCTTAAATTATCTCCCTCTAATCCAATGCCTACCGGTATATAAGTTGTACCCCATTTTATTTTGGCTGCTGTTAATTAATCATGTAAAAAAATATTTGTACGAAATAAAAAAACGCTTCAAATCATTTCTTAATGGTTTGAATCAAATTTAACATGAGAATTATTCTAAATGTGTGGATATAGAAAACTTATTTCAATTTGGCAGCTACCTGTTGTATTATAGCTGGAATGTTTCCATTTGACATCCACTCATATATAAAACATTTTGTCAATACCTACAACTGTAAAGAGCTATAGACTTAGTTTACATTATTGCTCATGATGTGTAATAATAATCTTTAATATAGTATTTGAATCCAGTTCCAGTATGAAATCATTGCAATAAAAATGTGAATACTTTAAAAATGTAGCTAGGCTACAACAATTATAAATGTTAAATTCACACAGAATATAATTAATTGTTTTACTTGTTACCTAGTCCACATTTTTGACTCACAAAACCTTTTATTTATATAAGAGACCTTTCAGAATTACCCTTTCCACTTTGCCACCTTTCCTGAACTTTACATATCAATAATATATTATTTATAAACAACATTTTGATAATTACATTTTTGTACTTTAGTTGAGCTTTTGATCCGTGAACAATTTCAGGAAATGTTACTTTTTTTTTGTCCTTGTTTGATTTTCCTAGTTAACTGTATAAGATTGGCGGCACTTTATTGCTCCAGAATTACAGGGTTAGCAGCATGGGCAAAAGAGATAATTATAAAGAAAAGATTTTTATCTACACCTGATATAAATACTATTGCTTCTCAAGAATAAAACATTTTTAGTGGCAACTTTGGTAGATAGTGATGTTTGAGGAAAATTCTCTTACTTTCTTTATGGTAATATGTTTTATTTTTTATCCATTCACTTCATTGAAAATATAAAGTAATGTCTACATAAATACAAAACTTTCATAACTATTGATAATAATTTATCATGCTAATGAGGAAAGAAACGTTCAGTGAGTTTATGGAGCTATTTTAAATCAATGTTAAAACATTGAACAAAATTTTTAAAATAGAAGAATAAACAACTCATTTTGCCTAATGCTAGAAATATTTGACTTACATCTTGTCATTATATATATATAACAAGGCATGCCTCTAACATAAGTAATAATTCATGTAATTTATTTATTTAATAATAACATTGCAGCCCTTATTTCTGTCTACTTGTCTGATAATTAATTGATCATTTCTGACTCAGTAAGTGTATTAGTTCAGCTGTAAGTTCAATTTAACATAATTAGTACTAGATTGATTAATCAGGTTCAAATATTGATGATAAGCTATTGGATATGGCTAACACAGTAGTGCTTCACTTATTTAATATCATAACATTTGATTGTTTTTCCAATCTTTATGCCATAATAAATGTTTTGACAGCTCACTGACTAACATGTTCAGTGTTTTCACAGTTGCTTTGTTGATAATTAATTAATTAAATAATAGATAAATGTAATTTAACTTACAAGTAAAGTGATTAATCTTTTGTCTTTTCAATAGAAAAAGACTTGTACGTAATTTGTTTACTTTAACCCTAACCCTACAAAATATTGGGATCAATTGATAAAGCTAAATATTAATATTGCCTTATGGATACAACTTTAGTGTCAAGTCATTAGTATATTATTATAGTTTAGTGAAATTGCTATTTAAGATATTTATATTCTGAATTTTGCAGGTTAAAGAAAATAAATAAGTGTATGTATTTAAAATGTGTGTTGTGTTTACCAAGGTTGTTTTTATTTTAACCCAGTGAATCTAATGCAAACAGTTTTTTTGCTCCATCTGTTCTACTGAATATATGCGGTAGTTTATGAACAATATTTATAATGTCATTTTTTTGTTTTTTCATACTGATAGCTACTAAAAATAAATTCATCTTTAATATTCTTGGCTTTTGAAAAAACAAAAATGGCCAAGTCTACAACTATTTGTCTTTCTATATTTTTAGGCTCATCTTCCTCGTGGTATAGAAAATATCAGACCACATTTGAAAAATGTTGACAATGTTCCACTACTGGTAAACCTTTTTACTGATTGTGTTCCAGAAGGTAAGTTTTGTGTGATGTAAGTAAAGTAAAGTGTTTCTTTCAGACGCTGGTTAAAGTAGCCATTGCCAATTTCTTTCACTGCCAACTAAAAGTCAGTTGTAACTAACGAATATAAATACTTAGAATAAATATAAACATCACTAGCTTTTTTTAATATAAAAAAATAAAGATATTTATTTATTGATTACACCAGAATTAATGAGGTCAGTTATCATATTTGTTTATTTTTATCTCATATTTTACTGCCAACCAAAAGTCAGTTGTCAATTAGATAAAACTATAGGCCTAGATAGATAATATATAAGACTGGACACTTAACAAAATTGTTATATAAAGACTTATTTGAAAACATTCTGCTCCTATTTAGTCTGCAATGATGAATTTTAAATTAAACAAAAAGCTTCATAAATAAAATGGTTTTTATTAAAAATAGCTATTGCTGACATGTATGTTCTACTTATTCCTATACTAAAAGTTCAATTATTAATGCAGATGATGGTAAAAATATAACTGACTGCTACAAAATCATAAAATGGTAATAATCAGATTGTTGTTCAATCTAGAGAAACTAAATTGTGTCTAAGGATGAACTATTTATTTATTAGCTTTATAGGCATATTGAGCACCAAAAGGTAGACTGGCTGGCAGTCCCTGGTATATCTTAAGTGTACACTCATTGAGATTTTGAGCAGAATGAATGTGATGATAGTTTTCAGAACCTGTCACTAAATCTTCCCCTTCATTTCGTTGAAGCCACTTGTGAGATGATACAAATTATGCAAGAAAATGGTGAAGTAGCCCTGGTAGTTGGTAGTTCACTAAATATTGTCAACACTGCAGTATTTCAACAAGCAGATTGTAGGTAAGCAAAAAAATTCAATTAGATAAAGGTTTCATAAAAATTAAAATAAAATGTTTTTAAAAGTTGCTTAAAATTGAAACAATATTTTCCTTATGCTTTGTCCAGTATAGCCATCGAGCCACTATTCCCACAACTTTGTGCCAGACAACCTTGGAATTCAAACCCGTGGAATGAGGACGGATACTCTCCAGTGGAGTTGGCATCTCAGCTCTTGGCTCTTCCTTGCCATCTGTTCTTTCGTAGATATGACAATATCAAGTTGGTTCAGCTTATCATGGAGGTATGCAATAAAACCTTTTCTTTTTCTGGCTAAACTTTTAACTTGTTTAACTATATAAATAAAGTCTATTTTCATTCCTTGTATCAAAGCTGTTTTTGTTTAATGGAGGGATGTTTGATCTGTTCAACCTGTATTATTCATATTCCATGGATTTTTCAAAATAAAATATGCAACTTTTATTTTATTAGTTTTAAACATGGTTCTGATTTGTTTATTGAATTTTTGTAGGTTTGCTTTATGAAATAGAGTTGATTTGACAAGAGTTGATTTGACAAGAGTTGATTTGACAAGAGTAGATTTGACAAGAATTGATTTGACAAGAGTTGATTTGACAAGAGTTGATTTGACAAGAGTTGATTTGACAAGATTTGACAAGAGTTGATTTGACAAGAGGTGATTTGACAAGTGTTGATTTGACAAGAGTTGATTTGACAAGAGTTGATTTGACCAAGAGTTGATTTGACCAAGAGTTGATTTGACAAGAGTTGATTTGACAAGAGTTGATTTGACCAAGAGTTGATTTGACCAAGAGTTGATTTGACAAGAGTTGATTTGACCAAGAGTTGATTTGACAAGAGTTGATTTGACAAGATTTGACAAGAGTTGATTTGACCAAGAGTTGATTTGACAAGAGTTGATTTGACAAGATTTGACAAGAGTGTTGATTTGACCAAGAGTTGATTTGACAAGAGTTGATTTGCCCAAGAGTTGATTTGACAAGAGTTGATTTGACAAGATTTGACAAGAGTTGATTTGACCAAGAGTTGATTTGACAAGATTTGATTTGACCAAGAGTTGGTTTGACAAGAGTTGATTTGACAAGAGTTGATTTGACAAGAGTTGATTTGACAAGAGTTGATTTGACAAGAGTTGATTTGCCCAAGAGTTGATTTGACAAGAGTTGATTTGACAAGATTTGACAAGAGTTGATTTGACCAAGAGTTGATTTGACAAGATTTGATTTGACAAGATTTGACAAGAGTGTTGATTTGACAAGATTTGACAAGAGTTGATTTGACCAAGAGTTGATTTGACCAAGAGTTGATTTGACAAGAGTTGATTTGACAAGAGTTGATTTGACCAAGAGTTGATTTGACAAGAGTTGATTTGACAAGAGTTAATTTGACAAGAGTTGATTTGACAAGAGTGTTGATTTGACAAGAGTTGATTTGACCAAGAGTTGGTTTGACAAGAGTTGATTTGACAAGAGTTGATTTGACAAGAGTTGATTTGACAAGATTTGACAAGAGTGTTGATTTGACCAAGAGTTGATTTGACAAGAGTTGATTTGACCAAGAGTTGATTTGACAAGAGTTGATTTGACCAAGAGTTGATTTGACCAAGAGTTGATTTGACAAGAGTTGATTTGACAAGATTTGACAAGAATTGATTTGACAAGATTTGACAAGAGTGTTGATTTGACAAGAGTTGATTTGACAAGAGTTGATTTGACCAAGAGTTGATTTGACAAGAGTTGATTTGACAAGAGTTGATTTGACAAGAGGTGATTTGACCAAGAGTTGATTTGACAAGAGTTGATTTGACAAGAGTTGATTTGACAAGAGTTGATTTGACAAGAGTGTTGATTTGACAAGAGTGTTGATTTGACAAGAGTTGATTTGACAAGAGTTGATTTGACAAGATTTGACAAGAGTGTTGATTTGACCAAGAGTTGATTTGACAAGAGTTGGTTTGACAAGAGTTGATTTGACAAGAGTTGATTTGACAAGATTTGACAAGAGTGTTGATTTGACAAGAGTGTTGATTTGACCAAGAGTTGATTTGACAAGATTTGACAAGAGTATTGATTTGACAAGAGTGTTGATTTGACCAAGAGTTGCTTTGACAAGATTTGACAAGAGTGTTGATTTGACAAGAGTGTTGATTTGACCAAGAGTTGATTTGACAAGATTTGATAAGAGTGTTGATTTGACCAAGAGTTGATTTGACAAGAGTTGATTTGACAAGATTTGACAAGAGTGTTGATTTGACAAGAGTGTTGATTTGACCAAGAGTTGATTTGACAATATTTGACAAGAGTGTTGATTTGACAAGAGTGTTGATTTGACCAAGAGTTGATTTGACAAGATTTGACAAGAGTGTTGATTTGACAAGAGTGTTGATTTGACAAGAGTTGATTTGACCAAGAGTTGATTTGACAAGAGTTGATTTGACCAAGAGTTGATTTGACAAGAGTTGATTTGACCAAGAGTTGATTTGACAAGAGTTGATTTGACAAGAGTTGATTTGACAAGAGTGTTGATTTGACAAGAGTTGATTTGACCAAGAGTTGATTTGACCAAGAGTTGATTTGACAAGATTTGACAAGAGTGTTGATTTGACCAAGAGTTGATTTGACAAGAGTTGATTTGACAAGAGTTATTTGACCAAGAGTTGATTTGACAAGAGTTGATTTGACAAGATTTGACAAGAGTGTTGATTTGACCAAGAGTTGATTTGACAAGAGTTGATTTTACAAGAGTTGATTTGACAAGATTTGACAAGAGTGTTGATTTGACAAGAGTGTTGATTTGACCAAGAGTTGATTTGACAAGATTTGACAAGAGTGTTGATTTGACAAGAGTGTTGATTTGACCAAGAGTTGATTTGACAAGAGTTGATTTGACAAGATTTGACAAGAGTGTTGATTTGACAAGAGTGTTGATTTGACCATGAGTTGATTTGACAAGAGTTGATTTGACAAGATTTGACAAGAGTGTTGATTTGACAAGAGTGTTGATTTGACCAAGAGTTGATTTGACAAGAGTTGATTTGACAAGAGTTGATTTGACAAGAGTTGACAAGAGTGTTGATTTGACCAAGAGTTGATTTGACCAAGAGTTGATTTGACAAGAGTTGATTTGACAAGAGTTATTGATTTGACAAGATTTGACAAGAGTGTTGATTTGACCAAGAGTTGATTTGACAAGAGTTGATTTGACAAGAGTGTTGATTTGACCAAGAGTTGATTTGACAAGAGTTGATTTTACAAGGTATTTGATTTGACCAAGAGTTGATTTGACAAGAGTTGATTTGACAAGAGTTGATTTGACAAGAGTTGATTTGACAAGAGTTGACAAGAGTGTTGATTTGACCAAGAGTTGATTTGACCAAGAGTTGATTTGACCAAGAGTTGATTTGACAAGAGTTGATTTGACAAGATTTGACAAGAGTGTTGATTTGACCAAGAGTTGATTTGACAAGAGTTGATTTGACAAGAGTTGACAAGAGTGTTGATTTGACCAAGAGTTGATTTGACCAAGAGTTGATTTGACAATATTTGACAAGAGTGTTGATTTGACCAAGAGTTGATTTGACAAGAGTTGATTTGACAAGAGTTGACAAGAGTGTTGATTTGACCAAGAGTTGATTTGACCAAGAGTTGATTTGACAATATTTGACAAGAGTGTTGATTTGACCAAGAGTTGATTTGACCAAGAATTGATTTGACCAAGAGTTGGTTTGACAAGAGTTGATTGCTATTTCATTCATAATTTCAGTCCAGGCACTATGTGTTTGCCATGAGAAATTGCTTCTACCTGATGCTGTCTTGCCTGCTGGCTGTGTCTCTGGCCCAACTTGTCAGTAGCGTGGCCCTGTTACCACCTCCCTTGGCTGTGCAGCATATACTCTGGGTTGTGCTGTTGGTTATACCGGCGCTGAGTCTTTCACTCCTAGGGAACCCGAATGAGGCCCGCACCATGACTTCAGCAACACAGAAAAATATAGACCATTTAAATAAACAGGTTTATTTTTTTTTAAATATTTTTTTTTAAATTTTGATTTAGGTCACTAAAAAAAATGTCAATGCTTAGAAAAAAAAAGTTTTCCTCTTTTATAAGAGGACTTAGTAGTCATAGTAACTGTGATCTAAGCAATCATGTTCTAAGTTATCAATTTATAAATAAATGTAGACCGTTTCAAATAAATTGATTGAATTTATTGATTTGATTTATACGCTTGGAAGCTCCATCATGCGACATTTGTTAAACAAATTCTTACCCAAAATGTGCAAATATTTATTTAGAAAAATGATTTAAATGAACATAAAGAAACATAAACAATAACAAAGGAAGTGACAATTGAATACCTTAAAAACTAGAATCAGGAAAAATAATATTAAAAGTGGAATTATAGAAAAAAAAGACAAAGAATATACAAAGCCACTGGCAGTGACTAGCCGGAGAGAAAAACAAATCCACGAGCCACTGTCAGTTTTTATTTTAGTTTGTTGTAGGTGAAATAAATTTAACAAAAATCATTTATTTTCTCTTTCTATGCCTGCTCAGATTTTGAAGCAAATAAATTAACTCTCTCATCCAAAAACATTTAGCTCCTTTAAGATATAGGTATAATTCTAAATCTTATTTACATTTCTCTATTCTATATTATTTTAAGATAACGATGGTGATCTATTCATTCAAGTAGAATAACATGAGGGTGGAAGCCCCAGGGGGCGAAATTTTGAATAGGCTCTAAACTGACACTTTTTTTTAGCCCTATCTTAATATTAAAAGAAAACTAACATTCTTAATAGGCATTAAGTTTGACATCTGACCCAGGCACCATTTATTCCAGTTACGCCACTGATAAATTCTATTATTTTACATTCACCTCCTAATTTTTACTTAATTTCAAGTGTTTGTTTTATTTCCAGATGCTAGTGGAATTTATAGTTCAGTTTTGTATCAGATTCCTTCCATCCATAATTATTGCAGTCATCAGTTATGCCTTGGTTCTCCATTCATTTTGTAAATATTCACTACAAGGTCAATGTTCACTCTATGACATAAGGTGAGACACAGGATATGGAGTCTTGTATTTAGTCTGGAATATTTTTTACTTCAGTTTCTGATACTGTTTCTGGGTTCATACAGATTGGGAAAGTTTGGGAAAACTGACTTGTATTTTTTTAAATGTTTGTATTTTAGTTTTGGAAAGTTTTTTAATTTTGCCACTGTAAGCAAAGCAGTTTAAAGCAAATGTATTGTCTGTTTTAGTGTCTGTTTTAGTGTTTGTGGAAATTGTTAAAGAGTCTATATATGTACTGATAAAACAGCCCCAAATAGAATTTCAATATGGACTGTTATATCCATTATTGTTAAACATTAATACTTATATTTATATTTACTGGTTTTTGGATCATTTTGTAAAGTTTGGAATTTTTGATAGATTTTAGAATATGAACCTGTTAATACAGTAGCCCTGCTATACTGATTTTATTATAAATAAGTGTTTTTTTTATTAGCAGTTCTGATCAAGTTGAAAATGGGACAAGCCATGGATCATGGAGTGAAAAATTTCAAGGTGGAATTGTGCTAGCCCAGAACATCTTTCATCTTTACTTTGTGATATTTCTTGGTAATCTTAAAATTGTATTTAAATAATGAAATACATTAACCTAGCACATAATTGGATAATATTAACTGCATATAGTTCAAGTTTCAGGATTAAGGTGGAAGTCCTCCACATTTGACATTTCTTGCATATATGGGAGGGCAAGAACAGTTTATACATTTTGTTTTTTTACATTCGTGCTTCTTAAGCTTCTTGAGCATCTTGCTGGATATGGAGATCTAGTTGTCTGATAAATTATAAAACTGCAGTAGTTTCACTTGTCAGTCCACCATTAAACTCATACACTTACCTATATTAGTTAGAAACTGTGATAGTCTAGTGTTGTTGCAGACCTTTTATAACATTAAAGTCTTTTCAAAATAAAATTTTAAAATATTTTAGGTCAGTTTTAATACTTTTGGTGTGGCACGGTGGCCGAGCGGCAGTGCGTTCAACTAGTGTACTGAAGGTCCTGGGCTCGAATCCTAGTGAAGGCTAGGATTTTTCCCGGACTCTAGGGTCTCCCTGAGTTTTCCCAGCTCTGAAGAGTACCTGACATTAGTTGGTGTAAATTAAAGGCAGCTGGGTATTGTGCTGGCCACACATCCCTTAGTATACTGTGGCCATAGAAACTGGGGAACTGGCCCTATGATCAAATTGATCCGAAGGGTATTTACTTTACTTTTATACTTTTGAACAAACAGTCCATGTATATTGATCAGTGATTGGTGTATACTTCCTGAGAGATATGATGGATTTTTATGAGATTTGTCTAATCTTTTTCTATGTCACTGTTTCCTGTTGGCACAAAATTTTCTGTTACTTATATAAATAAAAGCACCAAGCTTACTCTTTATCAGTCTTTGGTTGTGTTTAAACATGTCTTTAAAAGAAACAGAAGTATTTGAGTTCTAAAAGTTTAAATTTATACAGCTCTAGTAGTTTAAAAAGGTTAAAATATTCAAATTTGGTTGTTGTTTTTTTATTTTACTAGGCTATAGGACATTTTTAGTAGATAAAGTGTTATCAAAATATTATAAGGGCGTTCAAATGAAAGGATCTTAACAAATATTTTTTTTATTATTAAGTTGTCTATTGAAGAAAAGTACAAAACAGAACCCGAGTACATTCTGTAATTAAAAATGTTGGTGTAAATAAAAATTGGACTCTAAATGTAGTTCACAGTGTTGTTACAAATACATCTCGACAATTAGAATGAGTAAATCTGATTTTAAATCATCTTGGTAGGAATACTATGTGATGGAAACATTTACTGAAATATGCACTGGTCTATATACATGAATTACCGATGATTTTTATTAACTCATTAACTACCATGAGCCGCATTTTGCAAGACCACGAGCCGAATTTTGCGGCTCAGAAACCCTTATATATTTATTTTGTCCAAATCCAATCCAAGATTTAGGAATAATAAACTAACTTCCTTGTTTTGAATCATCTACTTCCGTATTTGTTCTTTTGAAATGTAAATATTAACTGGAAAACATGTTTTTTGTGTTTAAAAGTGATTTTTTTGCGATGTCCGGTTTAATTTTCCATTTTTTCCCTCAGTATTGTTATTTTACTTGTGTTTAGTTTTTTTTTTTATTTGTGAACAAAAATTAATGAAATTTGAAGCAAATGTTTCTAATAGAATTCTGAATAGGATCGCAAAGTTTCTTTTTTATTCGATTATTTTTGGAGATATTAGACTGTAAGTTGCATATTTCTTTTTTGTTTGTCTTTGTTTCTA
Organism: Anisus vortex; assembly: GCA_949126835.1. NCBI lineage: Eukaryota > Metazoa > Mollusca > Gastropoda > Planorbidae > Anisus > Anisus vortex. Next base: position 38,987,546 of record OX421494.1, on the reverse strand, counting down.
AAACAACATTCTTACTTTCACCTTTACTTTCACACTTATTCTAGAATTTAAAAATGTTCTATTAGCATATTGTAAATACACTTTTTTTTCTGCTTATTTTGATATGTAACACTTAGGGCTTCATTCATAATAAAAGTTGTTAAAAAAAGCTTTGATTGCGTTGGGCCTAGGTAAAAAAAAAGAAGGTCATGAAAACGGGCTGGCCATACGGGGGAAAATGCCATGGTAGCTATTGAGTTAATATATAGAATGTTTTGAAACATCAGAGCTAGTATATAAAATGGCATAAACCATTTATTTATTTAGACTATTATAAAATTCCCCCAAAAATTTGTGATTCAAATCTTTATAGATGTATAGTTTGATTATGTTTTAAAAATGCTAATGATACTTTTTTGTTTAGCTTTTTTTAATTTCTATAAAAAATGTGACTATTCATATATAAACTTCCACACAAACTAATCAAAAACTAATCACAAACTAATTACAAACTAATCACAAACTAATCACAAACTAATCACGAACTAATCACGAACTAATCACGAACTAATCACAAACTAATCACAAACTAATCACAAACTAATCACAAACTAATCACAAACTAATCACAAACTATTCACAAACTAATCCTGTTTTCTCCTGTAGTGGTCATTTCCATGAGCCTGGTTTTCTGGCAGGACCATTTGTGGCAGAGACTACCATTTAAAAATATCATTTGGTCTATCACCGCAGGAGTAATGTAAGGAATGTTCTGTGAGGTTGCTATTATATATAGGATACTCATTCTAAATGTAGTGTGTGCAATATAGGATAGTCCTTGTAATTTATGTTATATATAGTTCAGTTGTTTTAAATCATTTTTTATGGGATACTCTATATTATATTGTCTAGTATTTATTTTAAATATTTTCTCTGTGTTTGTAATAGTCATTTTTAATTCTTTATCATTTTTCTACGACCATATTTATAATTTCTGTCATTGCTTTAGGGCAGTGGTTCCCAAATTTTTTAGGCCGCGACATTTTTTTTACAGTTTATCATGCTTTGGCGCCCCCCCCCCATAATTTTTTTAAAAATAATTTTGTTTCTAGTTTATTACTGCATTTTATGATTTTATGACTGTTATGAATTGTAATGTAAATATCTAATATGCAGGATGTATTTTTATTGATACAAATTGAACCTAATTAAAACATAGCGATTAATCAATTAAAAAAAAAGAAGACATAAAAACAAATGTAATTAAATATTGCAAGATACCGGTATAGGCTTAGACCTATATTTCTAATTACAACACGAACGTCAGCTATTGTGATGGTTCACATTGCATATTTCTCATCGGTTCAGAAATTCTTGGGACAGTCTTTGGAAGAGCACAACTAAGCAGTTTACCTCCAACAATAAGTCTAGTGTGTTTAGACTTGATAACCAACAAAGTGGAAAAGCATGTTTACTAAGATATTTTGTTGGAAATGGAAGAAAATAACGCAACACAATCTCAGTCAAAATAGTTTATGACTGCAAACATTTGATTCAGAATTTTGTACCTGGCATTATAGAGAAATCAGTTATCTATGCATTGTTGTTAATACACTCAATAAACTTTATGCTTTCTCAGGAATATCTTAAACTTTGAATGTGAATGGGCTTCTGACAAGTACATAGATATGTAGTGTCAGGTAGACACTTTGGAAAGTATCATGAAATTTCAGCTGCAAGCATGTGAAAGTGTTATTTCACAGAATTTATCATCGTAATCAATTTGTCATGTTTTTCAAAGAAAGCAGATAAAGTAGACCAGGAGCCGCATGAGAAAAAAAAGTGACGGTTCGATCTCACTTTTCAATACTAGTCAAATCTAGATGATTTATTTGCTTTACATATGTGTATAGAAATCAGGAATCTTTTAAAAGGTCTGTGGACCATTTTATGAAACTGCCATAAGAATTACCATTAGAATGTAATCATATCATTCACAACCTTACAAGCCTATTCACAAACTTTAATCAAGTACAGTTTTTAATTTAAATTAATGTAACTTTTCCTAAACTTCAGCATTGATCTTACAAAGATAGACTCTTATGGGCCCCGGCGCAGCACAATAACTACACACACACACACACACACAAAAACGCCCTCTTCGTGGGGCCTGAAGTAGATAGCATATACATTTCATTTTCATCAAATTTTTTTAAGCAAAAGCTAAATTTAATTTGGAATGATCGGATCTTTTTAGATAAATAAAGGCATGTTATATTTTCCTCCTTGAAGTGATAAATTTAACTCATTCAAGATGACAAAATGTCAACCAAGTAAGTTATTATCTGCAGTTCACTGTAGTCGCGGAAAAGTGCTTAAAAGAGCAGTCTTGCTTTCTGATATAAAATATATAAAAAAAACTAGTTCACCATGAAGCTAAAAAAACAAGTTTTAATTTCTCTCGACAATCATCTCACAAGTGTGAAATAGTTAGCATTGTTCGGAGCATCATACTCGTTGCACAATTGCGAAAACAGTCGACTGTTTAAAGATCTTGTTTTTACAAAAGGGCACAACTTATGACGCTTTATATTACTTCTTTTAACTGGTGTGGCAATGTCTTTGTTGCTAATATTTGTCCATATATCATAAAGTGAGCTCTGATTACTTTTGGTCACTAATTATTTTTTAATCCAGGCCGAACAGAACCTACACTAAATTCCAAAATATTCATGAAGTGTCGGTCATTTTATCGCCAATACTACTGCTTTTAACACAATGGCTGCTTTTAACAGAGAAGAGGCTTTTTAACTTGTGTTACTGGTCCGCATACGTGCATTATGGTCATGACCTTGTCACATACACCTGTATTGATGTCATTATGCCAAGTAACCTACACGTATGCGGATGTATCTGCATGTAGGTGGACTCGCTTGGAGACGGAAAGATGAACCGTGTTTCGGCTCCTAATGGTCATTCGACCCCCAAGGGGGTCGCGCCCCCCAGTTTGGGAACCGCTGCTCTAGGGTATAGTAATTGTTCTTTGAACACATTTTTCTGTTGCATCTGGTGACAATTTCAGACTATTATCCCAAGTGGTGTTCTGTGTTGCTGATGTGTACACAAGACACACTATGTTTGGCATGCCCTTGCAGTTGTCTGAAGTAGAGCCGGCTGTTTGGGCTTTGGGCTGTATATGGCCGCTAATGACCGTAGCTATTAATGAGCTGGCTAAAAAGCGGGAAATCAAGTAAGTTTTCAATTCATTCTTTTTATTTCCAGATAAGAACAGGACATGTAAGCCAACAAAAACATCCAAATAAACACGACATGGTCCACAACCAGATGAAAAAGTAGATGACTTACTATTTCAGGGTTCCCGCGGCCTCCTGAAATTTCAGGATGTCCTGAAATCCTCCTGAAATTGCAAAAAAGTGCAAAAACTCCTGAAAACCTCCTGAAATTTGAAATAATCTCCTGAAATGTCCTGAAAAATTGAGCTGACCCCTATTTTTTCCTTCTCCAACACGTGTCCCTATTTCAACAGCCCCACCTCCCGCTTGTTCGCTTACGCTTGCTGCGCCTAGCCTATCCCTTCTCGCTTTGTGACGGTAAAGATGGTATACATACAGCTCTTCCTCCTCTTTCGCTCCCTCTCCCACAGTTTGTTGTCTGCTAGATTTAATAGATAATGATAAGGACCAAGCTAGCGTTTATAGAGGCGGCGGGTTTCGGAAAATCGCACGCGCGAGTCGACCCGACCGAACTCGTGCGAGGAATGTTATTTTTTTGCTTTACAGTTGTTCATAGAGGACGCGGGTCTCTTGAGGCGACAAATTTGCCGACCGGTGCGGGTAATTACCAGAACTAGTTAGGTGCCTATTTTCGCGATCAATGTTGAGAATGCCTAATTACGCTACGCGCGGCGCCTACTAGTCTACTTGGGGTCATCGAACCGACATATTTTGCCAAATTGATTTATTTTGAAATATATTTGTATCAAAACACACAGAAATAGGTCTTTTTATTAGTTAAAAAGAAAACGATGACGTTTAAGACGCTATCTTATATCATATTATGGTAAAAATTCCAGTAGGCCTATTTAGCTAGCCCTACTAGAGGAGTTGTTAGCGATGTAGGCCTACGCCGATTGGCGCCGATATCATTATCAACTTTTTAAAGGTGTAGGCCCTACATGGTTTTACTAATTATTATATCGTATGGGTAGGCCTACAATGTGTTTTTTTTTTATCAATGTGGGAAATGTAGGCAGACGATTTTGGGTCTAGGCATAGGACTAGCCGGTGTGGCCCTAGCCCTAGGCTAGGTCTATCAGTTTATCAGTCTCAAGACTGGGCCTAATCTAGAAGTCTAGATCTAAGTCATTTTATTCACCAATACATTGATGAAATGCACTCAATGCTAAATATATCTGACTAGAGATCATTACAAACAATGCTAATGGTAATTAGGTTAGGGCACTTGTATAGCGCTCATCAAAACCGTCATCAAAACCGCGTCATCAAAACCGGCGCCGTTCTGTCTAGAAAGCATAGGCAGGCCTACTTCAAAAGACTTTTTTTGTGTCTACCCACTATAGTGTTAGCCTACTATAGGGATAGGAACGTGAGTATGGACAGTGACTTAGATGTAGAAACAGATACATTACTTTGCCTTATGACTAATGGCTGTATTGATCGGTTGTATTAAGTAAGTGAAGCGCTGTGTTTGCCTTTTATGCATGATTGAAACCATTTTTTTAAAGGAAAGTTTCCAAATTAGGGTGAATATTTAGTAACTTTTATGTTTAAATGGTATGAACTTTTGAGAAGTTATAAGGCAGTAGGGCCTATACCCCCCCCCCCCCCAAAAAAAAAAAGTCAGGATGCAACTTATCCACAGGTGTTGTGGTTTTTTTTTTATTACGGTAGTTTAGGGAGATATATATTATATGCACCAGTTCAGAATCAGCTACTCCCTCCCCCCACTGTGGACTATTTCCCCCTTGCACTATTTGCCCAAGACCACCGTAAGTATTTGCCCCTCCTTACCTAACTACACATGGCTGCTGTAAGGTTTTATTTTTGTAGCAGGATTTTAATAGACATAATGATCCTAATGATTGGAAAGTAATCAAATTGGATTATCCACATGTCCTTTAAAAAAGCAGTTTTTTTTCTTGTCATAGTGATAGTTTTTTTAAACTTGTAAATCTGTAAGCTTTCTATATACTTTTCAATGTAGGCCCATATAAATATTGTCTCTATACTTGTTAATGTAACACTCTATGCTACAGATGCCCCTATACAGGACACCACATTTCCATTCTCTACCCCCCCCTCCCCGCCTTTTATTTAAAAAAAAAAAACAAATTTCTTTTATTTGTACTTTTAAAAAAAAATTATAAGATTTCTAAGGACAGTTAAAGGACTCTACATAATGAACATAGCTTAATGGTACATATTTAGCTTCCACATTGTAATGCCCTTAAAAATATTTTATTTAATTTTATTTGTATCTGAATAATTGTTTAGTGATGTAGTGAATTCGGTTTTGCCGCGCCTCCTGATATTTTAGATTTTCTCCTGAAAAACTCCTGAAAACCTCCTGAAATTTGGATTTGAGTTTGGTGCAGGAACCCTGCTATTTGTATGTCCCAAACTAACCAGTCCCAGACATGAATTATGGCCTAATTCACCCATAACAAAGACACTCTACAACAAAACAGAACAGCCAAAAAAAAAAAGACATTAAAATGTTTGTCTTGCAAAGACTGCAAGTGAGAGCAAACAGCTATGCAGATTGATTTAGATTGGGTTTTACATAGATCATTAAATTATTCATTAGTTTTTATTTCAAACATAATAGTTACTTGGAGGCACAGTGGCTAGCGTACTGAAGGTCCCTGGTTCAAATCCTGGTGCAGGTTAGGTTTTATTCCAGGGTCTGGAGGGTGTCCCTGAGTCTCCCCAGCTCTGATGGGTACCTGACCTTAGTTGGGGTAAAGTAAAGGCGGCTGTACATAGTACTGGCCACACAATCACCCTCAGAAACTGGTGAACGTTGCTTCACCGGACCTATGGATCAATTTGGTCCAACTGGTACTTTTTAATAGTTACTTAGTTAATTAAAACCGAAAAAAAAAATCATCACTTAATAATTAGAAATTTAAATTATAAGCAAAATAATCATTTTATTTCAAATAATTTTTTAATCAACTGTCCAGAAAGAGTTTACATGAGTTCAATAAATAGCAAAGTACTTACAATCAGAGATGTGAAAAAAAAAAAGATTAAAATTATACGCTTTGAACAGTTAAAGGTGAAAAATAATTAAATTTTGACTAAGTTTCAAATTGTGTGAGTCTCTGTACAAGCCATCTAACATACTCTATACATCTAATACAGTTTATTAAATATGCCTACTTTTGACCAGGTTGGCTGTTAGACGACAGAGACGGGCTCGTCTAGATTTTGACACTAAGCTGGGAATGAATTCACCATTTTGATGTACAAGTTATTGACTATTGTTGTTGTGTTATTTATAATAAAGCTCTGTGTATATCAGTATTTTTTTACCTTTGAAAAAAAATCTCTGGACATATTTTTAGGGTTATATAATTATATTTGTTTTGATAAAATTATATGATGTTTATATTGTACAAAAGATTTTATTTTGATGAAAATAAAAATGTTCTTTGCTGTCCATTGTTTTTTTTTATATAGATTATTTCAATTTTCATTAAAAAAAATACAAATCGCTCAATAAATAAAAATAAATACTAATATATTTTAAAAACAAAGACATTTTTTTTATGTGCCAAAAAAGGGTAATTAACTTGCATACTGACAAATGATATAACACAATTAATATATTCAAATTTTGAAATGGAAAATTTGAAACTTCAGTAAAGCCAAACTCAACAGAGCTTTTATTTCAATAACTAGTTAATATTTAAACCTGAAGCATATTATTACATTTTTCAATTTTTTAAACAATGAAATACTGTTTGCATTTAAACACTTTCTACAGTGCAAGTATGAAAGGTTTTCAAATTTGTTCAAAGCTACATCCATCCCAACATGCATAATAATATAATAAACAAATAAGAACCAGTGTACAAGATTATTGTTTCTCCGACATCTCAAGGAATGGGAACCATGTTATCTTTGGCCCATTTCTTCATTGTCCTAATAATGTACTCTACTTGTGGGTTGCTAGTATTGCGCAACATGTTGATGACATCTCTCAAAGTTTCCCTGGAAAAAAAAACATTTCTTGTTGTTAAGATCTTTGCAAATTAATATCATCCAGCATATATTAATATGTTCATTACATGAAGCAAAATTACATGATACAAAATGACATTTAATAAAGTGTAAGTCTTATCAAAGTTTTACTATAATGAGACATGCTTTTGAGTATTTGAGAATACTGTTCCTAGGAGGCAACTTAAGACTTTTGAATACAAATATGAAGATACTGGCTCTTGGCTCTATTGTTCAGAAACAAAAACTATCATCTAGAAGCTTTAGATTTTCACCTTAGTTGTATGTTGAAATTTGATGGAAAAAATGTAGGCAGAAACTTGTGGGTAAAGATACTTTAAGAGATTCAAAAATTGCAAGTGAATTGGGCACACAAAGACCAGAAGATAATGTGGTCAAATAAGTGCCCCCAGGGAAAGTGAAAAGTAAGAAGACCAAAGAAAGCAGAGTTGGAAGATTTTGTCAGTGAGACAAAGGATGTCAGACTTGAAGTCTAAGCACAACTGATGGGAAGCTGCCTGAAAATTTAGTCTGCTGTGTTCTCCCCAGACCACTGGATCAAGTCAAGTAATTAATTAGAATAAGTTTTAAAAAATGTTTTCATGATCAAACATAGTATTGAATTACTTTATTGTAACTAGCTTATAACATTTAAATAAAATTGAGAAATGTATTCTTAAGTTGCTGACTAATTTATTTAAAAGCTCAATCATAAATTATCTGAATCAATTCTAAAACTCAAACTTTTGTGAAATTAATAGTCTATAAAAAAAAGACAGTACATCTAACAAAAGGTCATGAATATTGTAATAGAATAAAAAGATTTTTAGTGACTAAATAAACAGTAAAAAATCCAAAAACAATAAACATTTCGGTAGCAAAACAATGTTTTAAATTGTCAAAGCTGAAAAAAATTTATTTTGAGCTTTAAAAAAATACAATCTGTAAGAATTGAACCAAAAACTCTAAATTGTTTCAACTTTCTTACACTGCACACATTCACAAGAAGGAGACTTTCTTCACAGCATGATTGTGTTTTCACATCCCCATTTTCTGAAGGCACAGATCATTTCTTCCACCTGTGCATAACGGCTATTTAACAATATCTGAATTACTTCTAGAAGTTTTTCCCTGTAAAACATTGGATGATGCCAAGAAACTGTTTCTCAATGTGTAGGTATTTTGTTTTTTTACAGATATGTTTGCTAATAAGTTGATGATATGAGATTAAAAAAAGTATTCATTAACTTAGGGGCTATTTCAGTGAAGATGCAAAATGAAGACATAAAATATAGAAATGTCAGAACAAGTTATGAGATATGAAACAATAACATTCACTGTATGACAATTACAACAATATTTCAACCTAATAGACAGAAAGAAGAAAAGAAAAACTCTATAAATAATATTCTTCTACACAAATGCAAATATGAAAAAATATACAATATATACAAGTACTGTCTACTGCTGCATAGAATAAGCAATTAAAAAAAAGGGTAAAAAACAAGCCAACTCTGCTGTTATTACTGTAAAACAGTCAAAGATTGTGTAGATTTAGAATTCTTCGTTGGATTTTTAAAAAAATAAATTTAAGCTGTGAGTCAAAACTTATAGATGACATATAGCCGGTACAAATAAGAAAAATATAAAAAAAATCTTGACTTTATGTTCTACTATGCAAACTTTTTGGTGTAAAGAAAATAATTCCCAAGAATAGCTATTCTCAATGTGTTTGTCATGTATTATATGTAAGACTTTTTATCTTTATTGTAAATTACAATTACTGTACATATATATATAGGTTATTTAAGTATTTACCTTTGTTCACTTCCAGCAATGATAAGTTGAAACACACCAACACAGGCCCCTCTCTTGCCTTCCCAATATTCTGGGTTGGGATCCAAACGCTCAAGTACATCAAAAGCTTTAGCAGCATAGTAAAATTGTCCCATCTGTAACATAATAAAACTTTCTGGTTAGTCAGTAGAGATAAATAGACAGACAGAAGTAAAATCAACCCATTTTTAACTTTAAAAAACACAATAAAACAACTCTGCACATTAAGCTACATATAATAAATATATATTTTGTTTAAATGTAACATTGGCTTCTATATTGCATCTACCCTTTTTATATGAATTCTTTTTACCACAACATTCTTTATACCTCATTTTATTCAGTTTTTGAACTGTCATGACTAAAAACTTTTAAGTTCATGACCCTTAGATCTGCTCACTCATTCTTGCTAATTTGTTCATTCATGGCCACATGGAAAGTCACTTCAGCCAAGCATGGTTAAAACATCTGAAATAATGACCAGCCTTTCTCTTAGTCAATCATGAGTTACTTACCTTATAACAGTCATTGGCAATCAGTTGAAGCAGACTAAAAGATTCTCCAGATGTCTCCATCTTTAAATACAGTTCCCAGGCATTACGAGCTTTTCTGTTCATTATGTCTTTTAAGAAAAAAATTTTTTTGACATTTAGTGCCAAATAAAGTTACATTTTTAAAACAAGAGACAATTTAAATGCATTAAACTTTTTAGAAATCTATGTGAATATTTTCACATAGACTTATAAATAAAAGAGCAAGAATTAAAATGAATACAATGGTTTTAAATTGTTAGAAAAGTTAAGATTGACATGTACAATACAGCAGTGGTCACAGTAACTAATAATTGGCTAGAAATGCAATTTTTGGTGTAATAATGACAAACAAAATTGTATGAATTAATAAACTTGTATTAGTTGTTTATCATTAGTTGTTTACTTACATGTGCGTGCCAGCCAGCTGAGATATGTGTAGTCATTTTTGGTTTTTTCATTTTGGATTAGCAGAAAAATCTTCAAGGATGGAATTTAAAAAAAGGGAGATAATTATTAAGGCAAATTCATTCTTTTTTTCTTACAGTGAAAATTGAAAATAAAAGTTTTACTTCTATTAAAAGACTGATTAACATAAAATAGACTAATTTTTTGTTTGTTTATTTAAGACAAATGCTAACATAAAAACAATATTGTTACTTAGTATTTGGGTGTTATATAGTGCTGTTGGTTTTTTATTGTAAAATATTTCTAATATTTTTCCTTACATCTATTTTGGTAAATAAAATAAAACACACCAAAAAAAAAACATTGGTCAAGGAAACTAGTGAAATTTGAAATTTCTGACTGTCATAATATCAACATAACAAACCTCTTCTGCTTCTTTAAAATTTCCAACGGCTGCTTTTGCTTGAGCATAATTGAAGTTAAATGTATCATCATTGTAGAAATAACTCTGAAACAATAACATAAACATTAAATATTTTAGAAAAAAAAAATTCTTAATTTATAAAAAAGTAAAATGTCATTGAATGTAGGCCTACTGGTGAAATTCTTTTATTTTAATGTTAATATATATATAAACAAATTGTGAAATGAAAGAAAAGACTCAAAAGTGTATGTTTCTCTGACTTATAATGTCAAAAACATTAATAAATTTAAATGTCATAAAAAGAATATTTATTTAAAAAAAAGGCTAGTTTTGATTGTAATATAATGTAATCTTTTCTACCTTAATAGAGTTGAGATAAATGAGGACTTTCTACCTTAATAGAGTTGAGATAAATGAGGACATCTTCAAACTGCTTCAATAAGAAAAAACAAGAGGCCATACACTGGCGGCCAGGTATTGTATCTGTAGATGATAATGTTATGGCATTAATAAATGACATGAAACACAAAAACTGGACATTAAATCGCCCATGGCATGTTGGCAACTTTCATGATAAAAAAAAAAAAAAAAAAAAAAAATCTTCTATATTTATTATATTTATAGCTTAATAGTTATTTTAGAATGTATGACTGTTAATAAATTCTAAATTCTTAAATATTTATGCTGTCAAATGCATTACAAAGATTTAATATTAACAGTTTTAAAATCAGTTTAAATGAACAACAATAAATAAGGTAAATTAAAACAAATTGCTTAAACTTGATTGTCTAGTTTTGTCTCAACCTACCACATTCACTGGCTGATCCACCAACTAACTGAAAGTATTGCTGGGCAATTTTCATATGTTCTCTCTAGGAAAAGAAGACGTTTCAGATAATTAGAATGTAAGTTGTGTTTGTGAATGAAAAGGAAGTTTCAAAATTACATGATCACCAGGAAAGTAGGTGAATGAGTGAATTGCCATCTTAGAATTCATGTTACCTGTAAAAATGGCTAACTGGGTAAAAATCTGACAAATATTATTGTATTTTTTAAATGTTACTCCCAATTTTTTTTTTAAAATGAGTGAGAAGTTAAGACATTTATTTTTAATGTCAGCACAAGCCACATGAGATACGAGAGCTAGGCGGTTGTGTGAGAACGTATTCATTGAAAACATAACCTGACAATATTCTAATCAACTCACAGATCCTTGTTCCTGCCCTAGTGCAGCATTCACAACACCTTTCAATATGTATTCTTGTGGTGTTGTTGGCTCCAAGTCTTTGATGAGATTATAAGCATCTGGTACATCATCTGTAAACACATTTAGATTCAATTCTCAAGCAATAACAAGAAAAGCATATACATTCTTGAACTGAACAGAACTAAACATATTTATATTTGATAATATTTGAATTAAATGAACACATTTTGTAATTATCACAAGACTGGACATCATTATACATTTAAGATTACAGCTATCTGGCATAAAGATTTAGTTTTAAATAGTAAACAAAAGTCTAACCTTGTTTGAGATAATAGATAACTAGGTTCAGTCTTGCTTCAGGAATCACATCAATCAGGGGAGGTAACACTTGAAGGGAACCTTCACCATTTCTAAAGACAACCTTTACAAAGTAAAGAACATCAAATGTTATTGAAAGCAGTCTGACACAAAAATTAAAGAGAGAAGTTCAAAGTAATTAAAAAAACAACAAAAAAAAAACAAGCCTTCTTTACGCTGACTAAACAATTATGGATGTGGTTACATTGGACAACTAAAAAGGAAGAATTTATACTAACACCTTTTAATCAACAGTGTGATTAAGCAGTTCAATTTGTGACTGTAAATTCAACAGTCAAGAAAAGATTCTAAGTGTGTGCTGTACCTTAAAATTCATGTTGGTAAATTCTTGCCATTCAGTAATGTATGAAGCACATTTATCATACCCCATGAAATCAATTTAAATCAAAACACAGAATGCTAGTTAAAAAAAACACCTAAATTTTCTTACTTGATTGTGTTTAATCAGATCCTGTGCAAACTGAAATGAAGGTGATGCCATTTCCTGTAAGGCTTTCAACTCTGCCTGTAGTGAAAAAATGTTTTTTATGTGTGTTTTTTTTTCTGATACAAATACAAAAGACGTTAAATTCAATTAGCATTACTCATTCTTTGACAATATTTAAAACCCCAAATGTCTAGGTAATATTAAACTTATAAGTTTATAAGTTTACAGACATTTCTTCTTGAAAGAAAATTTTTACGTCATAGGCCAAAAACTCCTGCAGGGAGGCATGGCTAGTACTCGATTTGTTTTTGCTGACAGTTTGGTTTTCTAATAACATGTCATTACAAAACTGTGTGTCTTTAGCACACATTATAAATCTGCATGTAAATGTTATTCACAAAACATTTAATAAAAGATAAAATTGAACAGAATACATTACTTATGATAATTACGGATGGTGGGTAGAATAAAACAAAAATAATTTTAAATGCAATAAAAAAAAACTAGATTTTTTAAAATGCATTTTATACCTTTGGATAAAATTCATAATTTGTGCAGAGAAAAAACAAAAAACTCATTGCAAATGAAGCTTTAATTAAACAAATTCTATGTCTCATAAAAATATAACGATTACCTCAGCAGCTTTTCCATTGTACAGTCTGAAATGATTACAAGCTTTTAAATTGAGAGCCACCGCACTATCTTGATATTGTTGTAAGTAGACAGCCAGAACTTCCTAAAGGTGCAAAGTAAATACAAGAAAGTTTTAAATGTTGCACCATATTGCTCTGTTTATTGTTTATGGGTAGGCCTGTTTACCATTAACAATCTTTGGAAATAGTCCTGTCACTATACCTCTTAAAAAACCACATTTACATGACTGCACCGAATCTATGATAATGAAATGAGAGATGCAAGAGCTCTTGCATTCCACATTCAATTCTGAATATCTCTAACATTGTTTCAAGTCTGTGTTGTAGGGGTAGTCATTCCTAATTTTTTTTAATTGACTATTACTTTGCCTACTGTTTTTTTTTTCATTGTACTGTACATTGACTATATTATATTTATTGCAGGGTTATCAAAACTTTTCCAAACTATATATTCACATTTATACATTTTTCTAATGTTAATGGTAATGGTAATTTATATAGCGCTTCTATCCATGCTATTTTAGCATGCTCAGTGCGCTCTAGAAGACTATTAATCTGTGAGAGGTTTCACTGCGGCCGGTTAAGCGCATGTGATAACAACTCAATATTAACGTCATCTAGTCCCAAAACTCCTGTAGAGGACAGGGATCTGCCGGTGGCGGGGCTCGAACCTGCGACGTGTCAAGTGGTTTTTTGGTTGACAGTCTGGTGAGCTAACCGCTAGGCCAGCCGGCTTCACAAACATAGTATTATTATTTTCTATTATTATATATATATATATCAGCAAGAGTATTTGCTTACCCTTTTCAAAACATAATTTCAATGCATTCACAACAGATGCTTGTTTTTTCTACTTACCTGTGAAACATCATAATAATCCAATTTGTAATAGCACAGTGCAACATACACATTCAGTGCAAGATAATCCCTGGAATGTAAATTAAGTTAATGAATTATTTAATCAGCTTTTTTTTATTTTATTATAGAGTGTTGACTGACATTCTTTCTTTTTCTATTAAAAAAATAGAATGAATAGTACAATATTTAAATCAAGTCTTTTTTTCAACCTAATTTCTAGATCATTCAGAAAAAATAAACTGAGTAAATAAAATGAATAAACTAAAAATAATTAAATAGTAATAACAATATTAACAGTAAGTTTTATCTAATAAATTTTTCTCAAGGACCTTTAAAAACATTAATAAATTTAAATATTATTTTCCCTATTTGATACAAATATTTTAATCCAAAGATATTCAATCAATATTTACAGAACTTTAAAAAAAAAATTCTTTCTTGCTATCATCTGGCTACTTATATAAACAAATACAAACCTGTTATCAAGTAAAATTCTTTTATAAATGTCAATAGCTTCCTGATAGTGACTGCGTAAGTAGTGAATTGATGCCAGAGACAACTGGTCTTCAATGATGTCCTGCAGATTTTGATGAAAGCTCATTAGACGACGCTCATCACCAAACTTGTGTGACAAATGAAACTGGACCCTATTCTGGAGACGACTTTTTGCACCTAAATTAAAGAAATATCACTGTGTGTCTCCATTAAGAAATATGAGCGCATGTCTTCATGAAAAAATAAGATGGTAAATCTTCAAAAGAAATATATATAATATTCGTAATTCTTATAATTTAAGCAAACAAGATTCTTTTTTAAAGTCATTATGTAGTATTGATACAGTCTTAGATCCATCACTTAAAAAACAGTAGCCAATATTTTTCATTACCTTAATTTACATTAATTTAAAAGAAATGTTTAGTTTTCTTAATCAGAAGTTTGGCTGGCGTACCGAAGGTCCTGGGTTTGAATACTGCTAAAAGTGAGGGATTTTCCCCAGGACTGGGGGTGTCCCTGAGTCTACCCAGCTCTAATGGGTAACTGACATTAGTTGGGGTAAGTAATGGTGGCTTGGAATAATACTGGCCAGACATCTCCTAGTATGCTGTGGCCACAGAACTAGTAAACGCTAGATAAATTTGGTCCTACCTGATCTGACCACAATAGCTGATAAAACCCATCAATTTAGAAATTTAACAAGTTCAAACTTGTAACAACAAAAAATTAGCTTACATTTGGCACAGTTTTCATCTGATTCTGGATACATTCCAAGAAAGAACTGACAGCATGCTAGGTGCAGCCAAATATCTGGGTTGACTCCTTCCCTTTTTGTTAGTCTTTCATATTCCTGGCACAATTTGAAATGGGGAAAACATCAGCTTTATAAATGTTCATCTTTATCTGAACTTAAATTACTTAAAACTTCTCTTTAAAAAAAAATACCTCCATAGCTCGTTTATAATCTCCCAAGTGAAATGCACAGTAAGCAATCCACAGATCTGTTTCTTCATTTCCTTTACCAGCATTTCTGCTGAACTGGAAAAAATAAACATGTTTTAATGAGAATAATTATTTTTTTTCAATTAATACATGACTTTAAACAAGTTGATATGTATTCAAAATTAGGTATTTGCATGCAAAAATTAAAGTTTAGTTTTGTCTCAAATTTTTCTTATCCAGACACTGGTTTACAAATTACCTTTTTTTCTTCATTGAAATAACTATTATAGAAAAAGAAGTCAAATATTTTTGCTATTCTTTACATTCACAAAATGTATTAAATTTTAAAAAATGTATAATGATTCTTCATTCTGTTTTCATTTTTTTTTTAAAGCAGAAACAAATCACTAGTAAATAAATTTTTAAAGTTAAAAGTGATTAGCTAAACTTCAACTATACTAAGGGAAATAAACACATACTTCTAAAAGTGTTATTGCTCCAGTGTAGTCTCTCATATCAAGAAATTCTTCCACAGTTGGCATCTTTTTCTTTTTTTTAGCCTCCTTCCCTGTAGCGACAGAACCTGGCCCTAAGGCAGGTTTAGTCCTTGAGAGCATCTGAATAAATAAATAAATAATATTACAGGCATTTACAACTAATAGAAAAAAAGTAAAGCCAGTGAAAGTAAAGAGAAATATACATATCTCTAAATGTTATAACTTCAGCAGTCAGGTATAACTTTATTTTCTTTACAGTGATCAGAAATTTTGAAATGTTTAAAGTGCTTGCTATACTATTTTAAGAAATAACTAACAATTATAACTAGGCTATAGCTAATTGTTATATTTGTAGAGCAAGTTGAATTACTAAGACTTAAATCTAAATATTGTACATTCAAAATTGTTTTATACAATTCAATTAGAGCTTTTTATTTATATTTTTTATTATGGCTTAGAGATAATTTGTATAGTAGACAAATGTTCTCCTAGTCCCATTTTCCTTCCAACACATTTAGTCAGTTGTTGTTTTCCAGAGGGTTAAATAAACTATTCATGGTCAACCTTTAGTATTTATATTTTTTATTATGACTTAACCCTAACCCTTAAGTGTATTATTTAATGGGCAACCAGAACCTAGGCTGAAGACAGAAGACTGGGACATTATACTAATAAAGTAGGTCCTATATAATTGAATATAAAAAATACAGCTTGTGTTTTAGTTGTACATTTAATTATTATTTCCTTTTACAGGAATACATGACAAAGGTGCAAAAAGTAAACATGATAGATAGGCTATATCTGTGCACACTTTCCAGTAATTACTGGTAACCATAAATCCCAGAAACCTTGACAAAAAAATCTACATTGATCCAATGTGAGAATGTCTAAATTCCTGGTCGACAGATGAATTCCTGTTTATTCTGTATAATATATTATATTATGTATTCTATTATGTTTTTTTCTTATATGAAGTTAACTTAAGAAATAAATAAATAAGTATACAAACTAGGACTGGGCGATGTGTTTTTATCTAACTATCATTATATTAAAAAACAAAACAACGGAGTATAAGAAATAGATAAATGGATAACACAATAAAATTGTAATGGCTCTTTGGGTTTCATTTATGTTCATTATATTAATACCTCATTATAGGCTTACTCATTTATTATAATATAGAGTTGTTTATCCTGATTTTATAAACAGGAAGTCTGTAGCCCCCTCTGCATCACTAATCACTAAAACAAAAAGTAGTTGGTTTTTATTTCTTTAGTTTATTTCATACAAGAAAAAAAACTAGGACTAGGCAATGTGCTTTTTAATTTTATTAATCATTATATTAAAAAACAAGATAATAATCTTAACCCGAGGTGAGCTATCCAATATATAAACATATATGCATATACTGAATGCAGGAAAAAAAAGGGCAGTTAAAAATCTACAAAGAAAATATTAGCTCTTTATAAATGCTTAGATATTTCAGCCATGTCGCACTTAAACTGCACACGTAAAGATTCTCATGTAGGCTCCACATGAACCATATGCCTTTATAACTGGACAGTATATTTAATCACATTTCCTCCAGCAACAACCAACATGCGATAGAAAAAATGGATATTAATCCCAAAGCTTCCTTTCAAAAATGCAGTGTGTAGCTTGGCCTAAGATCTCCTCCACTGGCCTATAGTGCACTGGATAGAAGTAGTACTACAACTTAATTAATTTGGATGATTTAAAATACTGGGAGCAGTTTTAATCATATTCATGGCTTTATGTCATGAGCAAGCTAGCCTAGGTTAGTTATGGTACCTTTACTAAAACGATATAGTAGGCCTACTAAAAAAAATTCAGTATTTTCGTTTATTTAATTATACATTATTTTATTCATATTAGTATCTGAACAATGTTTCTTAAATGAATTGATTGCATAATGCAAGGATATACTATCTATATACGAGGATATACACACTAAACCTTCCCCTGTGACATAGAATAACGGTTGTTCTGGCAGTACCTTGAGGGCTAATTTAAGAATTTAAGATTGATGCTGTACCAACTACGTAAGATCTCAACGCTTTAGATGGTAGTATAACCTCATAATATTGGCGGTCGAGGAACATCAGCCTGGCTACAAGAGGACAGCTAAGTCGTGCTGAAGTTCCGGGCACCAAGAGTCAATGTGAGTTAATTTCTGATTGCATAATGCCCACATGCATATCCATGATAATCTTTTTAATCAATAGCCAGTAGTTTTGTTATAGCAGTCCCGTTCTGGACATATCTTGTGCTACAATTAAATCTCTGTTCATGTAGATACATCAAGGTTTAAATTAGGCTATGCCAAACTGCTAAAAGTTAAAGCCATGATTTCCTGACTGTCAACTTGACTATATACTCTAACTCTATAGTGACTTATCCTATAGTCTATACTCAGTCTATAGTCTATAGCATATATAGGCCTAGGTAGGCCTACTACTTTATAGCCTATAGTAGTATAGTAGTATATAGGCCTATATGCCTATGCCTATACCTATAGACTATACTGTAATATTTATAGTTTGGTGAGATTTATTGTAATTGAGTGATGTGAATATTGATATTGTGAATGTGAGTGATGCCGATGACAAAACTACGTAAACTATCAAGTTGACCCCTGTTTTAACGGTCAATTTAGGTTAGTTTTAGCGAGTATGTTTTTTTTAAAATAAAAAACTTACCATTTTTCTGGCTTTAAGAAGTCAATTTGCACCAACGCCAAACCATCTATCAAGTTGACCAGATACACTTGATTACTTGATTTAAATCTAACTTTACTTGTTTTTCTTACTCATGGAATGCGGTATGAAAACAGTTCCGGGTCAAAGTTTGTGATATTACTGTGTAGCTATAGTTACCAAATAAGCTACCTAAAAATGATACGAAAAAATGTTGTTTTTATTTTATGCTTGTTTTTAAATTATATAGGTTACAAGTAGGACCTACAGTTAAGGCATCTTCATCTAAATTTTAATTATTTATCTATTACTACATTATTATTCATTCTATTGTTAGACTCGTACGTACCACAACACAGCAGTCAGCAGGATTATATTTTATATGGCCATAAACTAAGAGGCTGTCCCGAAATGACGTCACGCTGTCACGCTCTCATGGTGATTTGATTGGGAGGGGGGAAAGCCTATTTGAAATGGTGACGACCAAAAGGGGAATGGTGTTTGAAATATATTGTAGACCTATAAAAATAATATACTAGTTATAATACATAATTAGGCCTAGGCCTATATATGATATGGGCGTGGGTTAATGCAAAATGAGAAAAAGACAAAAATATGGCCTAGGCCTATAATGCCTATATAGGCTAGGCCTATAAATATAATATTAATAGTTTAAAATTATAGCCTAACTATAGTACTAAAACTAAAAAGCACTTAATTATATGCCTAGGCTATTATGAATAAACTTAGGCCTAAATATAGATCTAGCATAAAACATGTTTTTTTTTTCCAAATAATTGATTACCGTTGTTAAATGTTGCAATGATCAATATTACGCAATATATAAGCCTATTGGCCTATTGGACGAAAATAAATAGTGAAGGTGAAGTCGTTTCTTCACTTCATTGAGACAAAGGGTAAAAGTGCAGAGGAAATTTCGAAGACCTAGACTGAATTTGAGAGAACTGGACAACAATGGAAATTAGATTAGCAATAACAATGACCAAGCATTTGACGATGTTGCTGTTATAGCACGTCACAGATCGGGTGTGCAGATATAGAACATCTTCGAAAGCAACCCATAATATAGGATAAGCTCTAGACCAGGGGTTCCCAACCTTTTTTTACTCTAGAGCACATTCTAAAATATCGGTAGGGTGGCGGGCACCACCTATTTTAAATCGACAAACTCCTTCCATAACTTGTCATTTTCCCATAATTTATTTTCTTATAGTCATAATGTATTAATAAATAATA
Source organism: Anisus vortex (assembly GCA_949126835.1). Taxonomy (NCBI): domain Eukaryota; kingdom Metazoa; phylum Mollusca; class Gastropoda; family Planorbidae; genus Anisus; species Anisus vortex. The sequence continues at coordinate 38,967,667 of OX421494.1, read as the reverse complement.
AACAAAAATGTTACCAAATAGTAAAATTATTTGGCATTTTTTTCAAATTGCATACACACAGAGAAATGTAGGCCCTATTTACAAAACGTAAAGAAAGTAAACAAAACACACAAATACAAAGAAAACATTTAATAAAAAAATATAATAAAGTCAATGTGATCTTTGGCATTGCATTTCATTGGCCAGAGCTTCATAATTAGGAGCGTATGACGATAATCCTGTTAGCAGAAAATCATTAAGATGCTCATCGGTGAGTCGAGATCTATATCTTGATTTCATTAAGTTCATGTTTGAAAACAAAGATTCGCATAAATATGTCGAACCGAAAAATGATTAAATTTTATATGCCGCTTTTTTCAACAATGGGAACTTTTCTCTATCCACTGTATTCCAAAAGTCCTCTGACATTAAGGATTTTAGCAAAATATCATTCTTAAGGTCCAAAATTTCTAACTCTAGTTCTTCTGTCTTACCTTGAACAAAATCTGCAATACATGCGGCTATTTCCATAACATTTATTTGGCAAATAAAAGGATTGATACAGAAGGAAACTATTGGCTCAATATGTTTTAACTGCAAAAATCTCTCTTCAAACTGTTTTTTTAACTCTTGAAGATGCTTAATAAATAATGTCCCATTTAATTCATTGTCACCTAGCAATTTCTTCATATGTGGGAAATGCACGAGAGAATTGATCTGCAGATGTCATATCAACAAATCCAATTTAGCTTTAAATGACTTTACAGAGCTTATCATTTCAGCTATGCTTTTGTCTTTTAAATTTAAAGAATTCAATTTTTCCATGATGTCTGTGAGAAATCCCAAATCAATCAGCCAGTCAGAGTCAGCTAGTTCATCATAATTTTCCTTTCTATCGTTTATAAATGTTTTTATTTCTTCAATTAAACTCACAAATCTTGTAAGAACCTTTCCTTTACTGAGCCAACGTACTTCAGTATGCAGAATAAGATCATGTTCTTTATCTTCAGTATCTTCTAACAGGGCCTTGAAAAGTCGGTGTTGCAAAGGAGCTGCTCGAATAGAATTGATTATTTTTGTAACTATTTTCATGACGTGTTCAAATGGCAAAATTTTACAACACAGAGCTTCCTGGAGGATAATACAATGGTAGGACATGAAGTTTGAAAATGAATCATCCTTCATGCAGAGGGCAATAAATCCTTTGTTTTTACCCATCATTGCTGGCGCCCCATCAGTGGTTATTGCAGACAGCTTGTGCAAAGGCATATTTATTGACTTGGCGTATGTTTTGAATGTATTATAAATATCCTCACTTCTTGTCTTTCCTTTCATAGGTAATATTTGTAACATATCCTCTTTTACTGTGAAGTTACTAAACACCATTCTCACCATAACTGCTAACTGTGCGGTGTCTGATATATCTGTTGACTCGTCAAATTGTATCGAGAACCAGTCACATATTTCCAAGTCAGTTTTTAACTGAGTTTGTATGTCTGTTGAAATTGCATGTATTCTTCTTGTGACTATGTTATTTGACAACTGTAAGTCTTGTATTGCTGAGACAATCTCACGTTTGTTAGAAAATTCATCAAACAAACAATTGGCACCAGTCAAAAATAGTTCCTTAAACAACTCACCATCAATGAAAGGTTTCTTCTTTTTTGCGAGCATGTGAGATATTTTGAAAGAAGCAATGGTGGCCTTTTTAGAATTTTCCACATGTCTAGAGAAAACTGTCTGTTGTGCTGTTAGACTTGATTTTAGATTACAAATTTTTTTCTTTCTTACTTCAGATTTAAGAGGATAATTCACATTAAAAGTGTCATGATTTGTCTGAAAGTGTCGTTCAACGTTATGTTTTTTCGGCACTGCAATGCTACTACAACACAACAAACAAACGCATTTATTGTTCAAATTAACGAAACAATATGATTCCTCCCAGTCAGTGTTAAAATTATAGGTTCGTTGTCTTTTACTTGGTCCACTCATTTTAGGGCTAAAATAAATAATTTAAAAAAATAATAATAGAACTACAATATAATATCAATGTTATAGCGCAAGTCTGTTCTGCATTATATGCATAAACATATTATAACAAGAACTATAACTATCTCCTCAATAATAATAGTTTATTAATAGATCATCGCTTATGAATACAATAAATTACGCACCTCGCTTTTAGCCTGTTAATTTTTTTTTATTAGAAAACTCCTAATTCGTGTTTCGTCTGACGAACATGTCTCTTATTATCTAACTGTCCCGACCCGAACAGGGCAGCAATCACAATGACAACAACGCGGTTCCAGGCGGGGAATGCTTTTTGCGCATCACTCCATGTATACGCGGAAAACCCGAAGTGAGCCGATGATCGCAGAAGCAATCAGAGTTATGTGCTTTGTGATTTGGCGCTTTCGGCGTTTATCGGATCAGTTCGTGGCGTTCGTTCACTTCGGGTTTTCTGCGTGTACAAGGTGTGATGTGCAAATGGCACTAGCCGTTCCAGGCTAGCGTAAATAGTGCAGTCTGGCTCGCCGCTAGACAAGCTGGGACAAGTATCGAACATATTTAATAAACCTAGGCAGTCAAAGAAAAATTAAAACTCTAACAAATGAATAAAAATAAATCATATTTTAAAATAATGTTTATGAAAAAAATTCTGTCTCTGTCGAATAGTAAGAGGCGGGCACATACGTATCGTTCCGCGGGCGCCATGGCGCCCGCGGGCACAGGGTTGGGAACCTCTGCTCTAGACGCTCTAGATCAGTGGTTCCCAAACTTTTCATGCCGCGACCCTTTTATACAACTTTCCACGTTATGGCGACCCCCCCCCCCCCCCAACCATAAAAAATTTTTCGTCGCTATCTAATAACTGTAATGTGCTACTGTTATAAAATGTAATGTAAATATCTGATATAACTGTAATGTGCTATTTATAAAATGTAATGTAAATATCTCATATAGGTGTTATGTACCTCTTTAGGTTTGACTATTATTACGACTCGTTAAATCGGATTCAATGAATATAGTTGTATCTTTATTAGAAGTCTCTAGATTCTGCTAATCTGTAGCCCAAGCTAGGGGTTCCTTGACTGACAGGTCTATGCAGTAATGTAGTTATATTCGTGATAATTATCTTCAACACCTTTCTCAACAACGATAGATCAAACAACTCCAGTTGTTGAATAAACAATTTTATTTAAATTGTAGACTCAATATAAACGATCAATAAACTTCATCAACTGGTGGCAACATAAGTATCAATAAAATGGCATTATATGTACATGTATGAATATAGCGACTTCACTCTACAAACGTTTAAACTGAACTAACTTTAAGGAGGTCGGAACTTTACAAAGAAAACTATCATCGAAGATTCTACAGGGTCTTAATACGCATTTTAACCTCTTTCTCTATAATTACTACGATCCAGAATTATCCCCCAATTTCCACGGGATTTGAACGAATTATTTTATTTAAACTGCCCTCAGGGCATAAAGGTCAAACCTTGGTCGCTTTGGACTCTGATACGCACTTGTTAAGAGGTCAATGCCTTACTACGTCATTCATTTATGACCGATATTCGTAACATCCCCCCCCTTCTAAAGCTTTATAATTATTTCCTTTACATTTTAACCATACGAAAAATGTTAATTTTAAGGAATAATTATAAAAGAAAATATTCCGGGAAAAACAATACAGTTCAATTGGCGATCCCAATAATTCAATCGAACTGATAACAATAACATAATAATATATGCAATATAAATTCATCTTATCAAATGGCTTAACTATAGTCATTCAATCATTCAATTTTTAATTCAAAACAATGGACAATTAAATTGTTTATCTAAATCTTGTATACAAGAAAAATACATAATCATTCTTAATAGCTATAATATAATACAAGTTCATAACTTCTATTACATGAACATTCCACGTTAATAAAAACTCTCTCGTCCATTTAATTATAAACTAATATCTTTTACAATTTGTAATTATACAACAAAAGAAAAATCACTTAATGTCTATTCAGACACGACTTATTTTTTTATAAGCAGAAAAAAACAAACGCTCTTGATGAAAAAAATACTACTAGACCTGACCTAATTACACGTTACAAACATTATTGCTCGTGTAGACAGTATTTTTTTAAGCCTGTAGGCTGACTAACACATTAGACAACTGTCTGTGGCGAGACAACAGATTGAGGTCAATTCCGCCTTTCTCTCTCTCTCTCTCTCTCTCTCTCTCTCTCATTCTCAATTGATTTTAACAATGTTGACATCGCTATGCAAATTTACCTCATCACAGCCTAGGTCAAAAAAATATTGCTACGCGATTAAATAGTTATCGTATTAAATGAGCATTCTTTAACATCTATCCTCTCAAAATCAAATTCATGTATGTTATTTTAAGCATTAAACATAGTCTGTTCACGAATTAAAATAGTTTATAGACAATTTCATTAAAAATATTTCAATCTTTCATTTTACCATGACCTTTCGACGTCATTATTTTCTTTTTTAAAAGAGTTCACATCGTAGCAGGTTAAATTGAAACATTCAGACAATCATGGATTTACTTAAACAAATTTGGTTAATTTACTTAATTAACTATCAATTAAAACAAGTTATATTATCTTCATACAATCTTAGTACTACACAGTAAGTACTTATTTTCTTTAGATTACATTAAATACAATATTATTGAAGTAGAAAAGTTAAGCATAGGCTACTATTAATTTTTTTTCATAGCGAAATCAATGTAACAATTTATGTACAAAACAAACTGCTGTTTTGACTGGTGTGGTAAAACATTTCATTTCCAATCTTTTCAGTGGTGTACATGGCTCTTTTCCATTTTCCATAAAGGTTTAATTCCTTATTCATAGATTCTCCTGTTACTTTCACAGTGTTCAGGTCTACCCAATCTTTTGCTTGTCAATACAATTCATTCAATCTATTTTAACTAATACAGAAAAAATATAGATTAGTTTTACAATCTTGACATGAAATCCTTAATTAATAATACATTTGTTGAACATTGGTGTGTCAACATTATAAATTTTCAACCATGAAATTCTCAACCATTCTGGTTTACAGTGTCAAGTCAGTGGCACATCCTAAATTTTTACAACATAAGGATTACAAAGTTTTATTAGTTTCTACTTTTGGTCTGCTTTTCATGTAACAGTATCCTAAAAGTGAAAAATCATATATAATACATTTCTTGGAATTCTTGTTAGTCATAGTTCTGCCTTGCTGCAACTATTTTTACCCTACATTATCATACATTCAATGATAATATAATAAATGAATAAATTCACATAGAAGAAATTTGCATCTTGACTCAGTGCAATTATTTCAACAACAGTACATGATAAAATAAATTTCCATAGTACAATCATAAAACATTTCTCAATACTTTAGTGATATAAAATTCTCTTTTCTTAAAATCATTTACATCTTTATCAATTAGATTATCCTCTCTGCCAAATGTTTCAATTATCATTTCCAGAGATTCTCAAACATATCTTATAATCAGTCCACATTTATAATGTCCTCTGATTTAGAAACCAATTCTGCGGATAAAACTGATCTTTTTCTCTTATAGCAATTATTTTAAATGCTCAACCTAACCAGTTTGTTTAGAAATATCACACTATAATGATATTTACTCTAACAATACTTTTACTCATTCCTTTTTCTTCACAAGTAAGGGATTTAGTTTTAAAATAGTAAGTTTGGTAACTAACTATCAGTGAATCTGTCATTCAATTCATCCTGAATAAATAAAATAAAACACACCAAAAAAAAAACATTGGTCAAGGAAACTAGTGAAATTTGAAATTTCTGACTGTCATAATATCAACATAACAAACCTCTTCTGCTTCTTTAAAATTTCCAACGGCTGCTTTTGCTTGAGCATAATTGAAGTTAAATGTATCATCATTGTAGAAATAACTCTGAAACAATAACATAAACATTAAATATTTTAGAAAAAAAAAATTCTTAATTTATAAAAAAGTAAAATGTCATTGAATGTAGGCCTACTGGTGAAATTCTTTTATTTTAATGTTAATATATATATAAACAAATTGTGAAAGACTCAAAAGTGTATGTTTCTCTGACTTATAATGTCAAAAACATTAATAAATTTAAATGTCATAAAAAGAATATTTATTTAAAAAAAAGGCTAGTTTTGATTGTAATATAATGTAATCTTTTCTACCTTAATAGAGTTGAGATAAATGAGGACTTTCTACCTTAATAGAGTTGAGATAAATGAGGACATCTTCAAACTGCTTCAATAAGAAAAAACAAGAGGCCATACACTGGCGGCCAGGTATTGTATCTGTAGATGATAATGTTATGGCATTAATAAATGACATGAAACACAAAAACTGGACATTAAATCGCCCATGGCATGTTGGCAACTTTCATGATAAAAAAAAAAAAAAAAAAAAAAAATCTTCTATATTTATTATATTTATAGCTTAATAGTTATTTTAGAATGTATGACTGTTAATAAATTCTAAATTCTTAAATATTTATGCTGTCAAATGCATTACAAAGATTTAATATTAACAGTTTTAAAATCAGTTTAAATGAACAACAATAAATAAGGTAAATTAAAACAAATTGCTTAAACTTGATTGTCTAGTTTTGTCTCAACCTACCACATTCACTGGCTGATCCACCAACTAACTGAAAGTATTGCTGGGCAATTTTCATATGTTCTCTCTAGGAAAAGAAGACGTTTCAGATAATTAGAATGTAAGTTGTGTTTGTGAATGAAAAGGAAGTTTCAAAATTACATGATCACCAGGAAAGTAGGTGAATGAGTGAATTGCCATCTTAGAATTCATGTTACCTGTAAAAATGGCTAACTGGGTAAAAATCTGACAAATATTATTGTATTTTTTAAATGTTACTCCCAATTTTTTTTTTAAAATGAGTGAGAAGTTAAGACATTTATTTTTAATGTCAGCACAAGCCACATGAGATACGAGAGCTAGGCGGTTGTGTGAGAACGTATTCATTGAAAACATAACCTGACAATATTCTAATCAACTCACAGATCCTTGTTCCTGCCCTAGTGCAGCATTCACAACACCTTTCAATATGTATTCTTGTGGTGTTGTTGGCTCCAAGTCTTTGATGAGATTATAAGCATCTGGTACATCATCTGTAAACACATTTAGATTCAATTCTCAAGCAATAACAAGAAAAGCATATACATTCTTGAACTGAACAGAACTAAACATATTTATATTTGATAATATTTGAATTAAATGAACACATTTTGTAATTATCACAAGACTGGACATCATTATACATTTAAGATTACAGCTATCTGGCATAAAGATTTAGTTTTAAATAGTAAACAAAAGTCTAACCTTGTTTGAGATAATAGATAACTAGGTTCAGTCTTGCTTCAGGAATCACATCAATCAGGGGAGGTAACACTTGAAGGGAACCTTCACCATTTCTAAAGACAACCTTTACAAAGTAAAGAACATCAAATGTTATTGAAAGCAGTCTGACACAAAAATTAAAGAGAGAAGTTCAAAGTAATTAAAAAAACAACAAAAAAAAAAACAAGCCTTCTTTACGCTGACTAAACAATTATGGATGTGGTTACATTGGACAACTAAAAAGGAAGAATTTATACTAACACCTTTTAATCAACAGTGTGATTAAGCAGTTCAATTTGTGACTGTAAATTCAACAGTCAAGAAAAGATTCTAAGTGTGTGCTGTACCTTAAAATTCATGTTGGTAAATTCTTGCCATTCAGTAATGTATGAAGCACATTTATCATACCCCATGAAATCAATTTAAATCAAAACACAGAATGCTAGTTAAAAAAAACACCTAAATTTTCTTACTTGATTGTGTTTAATCAGATCCTGTGCAAACTGAAATGAAGGTGATGCCATTTCCTGTAAGGCTTTCAACTCTGCCTGTAGTGAAAAAATGTTTTTTATGTGTGTTTTTTTTTCTGATACAAATACAAAAGACGTTAAATTCAATTAGCATTACTCATTCTTTGACAATATTTAAAACCCCAAATGTCTAGGTAATATTAAACTTATAAGTTTATAAGTTTACAGACATTTCTTCTTGAAAGAAAATTTTTACGTCATAGGCCAAAAACTCCTGCAGGGAGGCATGGCTAGTACTCGATTTGTTTTTGCTGACAGTTTGGTTTTCTAATAACATGTCATTACAAAACTGTGTGTCTTTAGCACACATTATAAATCTGCATGTAAATGTTATTCACAAAACATTTAATAAAAGATAAAATTGAACAGAATACATTACTTATGATAATTACGGATGGTGGGTAGAATAAAACAAAAATAATTTTAAATGCAATAAAAAAAAACTAGATTTTTTAAAATGCATTTTATACCTTTGGATAAAATTCATAATTTGTGCAGAGAAAAAACAAAAAACTCATTGCAAATGAAGCTTTAATTAAACAAATTCTATGTCTCATAAAAATATAACGATTACCTCAGCAGCTTTTCCATTGTACAGTCTGAAATGATTACAAGCTTTTAAATTGAGAGCCACCGCACTATCTTGATATTGTTGTAAGTAGACAGCCAGAACTTCCTAAAGGTGCAAAGTAAATACAAGAAAGTTTTAAATGTTGCACCATATTGCTCTGTTTATTGTTTATGGGTAGGCCTGTTTACCATTAACAATCTTTGGAAATAGTCCTGTCACTATACCTCTTAAAAAACCACATTTACATGACTGCACCGAATCTATGATAATGAAATGAGAGATGCAAGAGCTCTTGCATTCCACATTCAATTCTGAATATCTCTAACATTGTTTCAAGTCTGTGTTGTAGGGGTAGTCATTCCTAATTTTTTTTAATTGACTATTACTTTGCCTACTGTTTTTTTTTTCATTGTACTGTACATTGACTATATTATATTTATTGCAGGGTTATCAAAACTTTTCCAAACTATATATTCACATTTATACATTTTTCTAATGTTAATGGTAATGGTAATTTATATAGCGCTTCTATCCATGCTATTTTAGCATGCTCAGTGCGCTCTAGAAGACTATTAATCTGTGAGAGGTTTCACTGCGGCCGGTTAAGCGCATGTGATAACAACTCAATATTAACGTCATCTAGTCCCAAAACTCCTGTAGAGGACAGGGATCTGCCGGTGGCGGGGCTCGAACCTGCGACGTGTCAAGTGGTTTTTTGGTTGACAGTCTGGTGAGCTAACCGCTAGGCCAGCCGGCTTCACAAACATAGTATTATTATTTTCTATTATTATATATATATATATCAGCAAGAGTATTTGCTTACCCTTTTCAAAACATAATTTCAATGCATTCACAACAGATGCTTGTTTTTTCTACTTACCTGTGAAACATCATAATAATCCAATTTGTAATAGCACAGTGCAACATACACATTCAGTGCAAGATAATCCCTGGAATGTAAATTAAGTTAATGAATTATTTAATCAGCTTTTTTTTATTTTATTATAGAGTGTTGACTGACATTCTTTCTTTTTCTATTAAAAAAATAGAATGAATAGTACAATATTTAAATCAAGTCTTTTTTTCAACCTAATTTCTAGATCATTCAGAAAAAATAAACTGAGTAAATAAAATGAATAAACTAAAAATAATTAAATAGTAATAACAATATTAACAGTAAGTTTTATCTAATAAATTTTTCTCAAGGACCTTTAAAAACATTAATAAATTTAAATATTATTTTCCCTATTTGATACAAATATTTTAATCCAAAGATATTCAATCAATATTTACAGAACTTTAAAAAAAAAATTCTTTCTTGCTATCATCTGGCTACTTATATAAACAAATACAAACCTGTTATCAAGTAAAATTCTTTTATAAATGTCAATAGCTTCCTGATAGTGACTGCGTAAGTAGTGAATTGATGCCAGAGACAACTGGTCTTCAATGATGTCCTGCAGATTTTGATGAAAGCTCATTAGACGACGCTCATCACCAAACTTGTGTGACAAATGAAACTGGACCCTATTCTGGAGACGACTTTTTGCACCTAAATTAAAGAAATATCACTGTGTGTCTCCATTAAGAAATATGAGCGCATGTCTTCATGAAAAAATAAGATGGTAAATCTTCAAAAGAAATATATATAATATTCGTAATTCTTATAATTTAAGCAAACAAGATTCTTTTTTAAAGTCATTATGTAGTATTGATACAGTCTTAGATCCATCACTTAAAAAACAGTAGCCAATATTTTTCATTACCTTAATTTACATTAATTTAAAAGAAATGTTTAGTTTTCTTAATCAGAAGTTTGGCTGGCGTACCGAAGGTCCTGGGTTTGAATACTGCTAAAAGTGAGGGATTTTCCCCAGGACTGGGGGTGTCCCTGAGTCTACCCAGCTCTAATGGGTAACTGACATTAGTTGGGGTAAGTAATGGTGGCTTGGAATAATACTGGCCAGACATCTCCTAGTATGCTGTGGCCACAGAACTAGTAAACGCTAGATAAATTTGGTCCTACCTGATCTGACCACAATAGCTGATAAAACCCATCAATTTAGAAATTTAACAAGTTCAAACTTGTAACAACAAAAAATTAGCTTACATTTGGCACAGTTTTCATCTGATTCTGGATACATTCCAAGAAAGAACTGACAGCATGCTAGGTGCAGCCAAATATCTGGGTTGACTCCTTCCCTTTTTGTTAGTCTTTCATATTCCTGGCACAATTTGAAATGGGGAAAACATCAGCTTTATAAATGTTCATCTTTATCTGAACTTAAATTACTTAAAACTTCTCTTTAAAAAAAAATACCTCCATAGCTCGTTTATAATCTCCCAAGTGAAATGCACAGTAAGCAATCCACAGATCTGTTTCTTCATTTCCTTTACCAGCATTTCTGCTGAACTGGAAAAAATAAACATGTTTTAATGAGAATAATTATTTTTTTTCAATTAATACATGACTTTAAACAAGTTGATATGTATTCAAAATTAGGTATTTGCATGCAAAAATTAAAGTTTAGTTTTGTCTCAAATTTTTCTTATCCAGACACTGGTTTACAAATTACCTTTTTTTCTTCATTGAAATAACTATTATAGAAAAAGAAGTCAAATATTTTTGCTATTCTTTACATTCACAAAATGTATTAAATTTTAAAAAATGTATAATGATTCTTCATTCTGTTTTCATTTTTTTTTTAAAGCAGAAACAAATCACTAGTAAATAAATTTTTAAAGTTAAAAGTGATTAGCTAAACTTCAACTATACTAAGGGAAATAAACACATACTTCTAAAAGTGTTATTGCTCCAGTGTAGTCTCTCATATCAAGAAATTCTTCCACAGTTGGCATCTTTTTCTTTTTTTTAGCCTCCTTCCCTGTAGCGACAGAACCTGGCCCTAAGGCAGGTTTAGTCCTTGAGAGCATCTGAATAAATAAATAAATAATATTACAGGCATTTACAACTAATAGAAAAAAAGTAAAGCCAGTGAAAGTAAAGAGAAATATACATATCTCTAAATGTTATAACTTCAGCAGTCAGGTATAACTTTATTTTCTTTACAGTGATCAGAAATTTTGAAATGTTTAAAGTGCTTGCTATACTATTTTAAGAAATAACTAACAATTATAACTAGGCTATAGCTAATTGTTATATTTGTAGAGCAAGTTGAATTACTAAGACTTAAATCTAAATATTGTACATTCAAAATTGTTTTATACAATTCAATTAGAGCTTTTTATTTATATTTTTTATTATGGCTTAGAGATAATTTGTATAGTAGACAAATGTTCTCCTAGTCCCATTTTCCTTCCAACACATTTAGTCAGTTGTTGTTTTCCAGAGGGTTAAATAAACTATTCATGGTCAACCTTTAGTATTTATATTTTTTATTATGACTTAACCCTAACCCTTAAGTGTATTATTTAATGGGCAACCAGAACCTAGGCTGAAGACAGAAGACTGGGACATTATACTAATAAAGTAGGTCCTATATAATTGAATATAAAAAATACAGCTTGTGTTTTAGTTGTACATTTAATTATTATTTCCTTTTACAGGAATACATGACAAAGGTGCAAAAAGTAAACATGATAGATAGGCTATATCTGTGCACACTTTCCAGTAATTACTGGTAACCATAAATCCCAGAAACCTTGACAAAAAAATCTACATTGATCCAATGTGAGAATGTCTAAATTCCTGGTCGACAGATGAATTCCTGTTTATTCTGTATAATATATTATATTATGTATTCTATTATGTTTTTTTCTTATATGAAGTTAACTTAAGAAATAAATAAATAAGTATACAAACTAGGACTGGGCGATGTGTTTTTATCTAACTATCATTATATTAAAAAACAAAACAACGGAGTATAAGAAATAGATAAATGGATAACACAATAAAATTGTAATGGCTCTTTGGGTTTCATTTATGTTCATTATATTAATACCTCATTATAGGCTTACTCATTTATTATAATATAGAGTTGTTTATCCTGATTTTATAAACAGGAAGTCTGTAGCCCCCTCTGCATCACTAATCACTAAAACAAAAAGTAGTTGGTTTTTATTTCTTTAGTTTATTTCATACAAGAAAAAAAACTAGGACTAGGCAATGTGCTTTTTAATTTTATTAATCATTATATTAAAAAACAAGATAATAATCTTAACCCGAGGTGAGCTATCCAATATATAAACATATATGCATATACTGAATGCAGGAAAAAAAAGGGCAGTTAAAAATCTACAAAGAAAATATTAGCTCTTTATAAATGCTTAGATATTTCAGCCATGTCGCACTTAAACTGCACACGTAAAGATTCTCATGTAGGCTCCACATGAACCATATGCCTTTATAACTGGACAGTATATTTAATCACATTTCCTCCAGCAACAACCAACATGCGATAGAAAAAATGGATATTAATCCCAAAGCTTCCTTTCAAAAATGCAGTGTGTAGCTTGGCCTAAGATCTCCTCCACTGGCCTATAGTGCACTGGATAGAAGTAGTACTACAACTTAATTAATTTGGATGATTTAAAATACTGGGAGCAGTTTTAATCATATTCATGGCTTTATGTCATGAGCAAGCTAGCCTAGGTTAGTTATGGTACCTTTACTAAAACGATATAGTAGGCCTACTAAAAAAAATTCAGTATTTTCGTTTATTTAATTATACATTATTTTATTCATATTAGTATCTGAACAATGTTTCTTAAATGAATTGATTGCATAATGCAAGGATATACTATCTATATACGAGGATATACACACTAAACCTTCCCCTGTGACATAGAATAACGGTTGTTCTGGCAGTACCTTGAGGGCTAATTTAAGAATTTAAGATTGATGCTGTACCAACTACGTAAGATCTCAACGCTTTAGATGGTAGTATAACCTCATAATATTGGCGGTCGAGGAACATCAGCCTGGCTACAAGAGGACAGCTAAGTCGTGCTGAAGTTCCGGGCACCAAGAGTCAATGTGAGTTAATTTCTGATTGCATAATGCCCACATGCATATCCATGATAATCTTTTTAATCAATAGCCAGTAGTTTTGTTATAGCAGTCCCGTTCTGGACATATCTTGTGCTACAATTAAATCTCTGTTCATGTAGATACATCAAGGTTTAAATTAGGCTATGCCAAACTGCTAAAAGTTAAAGCCATGATTTCCTGACTGTCAACTTGACTATATACTCTAACTCTATAGTGACTTATCCTATAGTCTATACTCAGTCTATAGTCTATAGCATATATAGGCCTAGGTAGGCCTACTACTTTATAGCCTATAGTAGTATAGTAGTATATAGGCCTATATGCCTATGCCTATACCTATAGACTATACTGTAATATTTATAGTTTGGTGAGATTTATTGTAATTGAGTGATGTGAATATTGATATTGTGAATGTGAGTGATGCCGATGACAAAACTACGTAAACTATCAAGTTGACCCCTGTTTTAACGGTCAATTTAGGTTAGTTTTAGCGAGTATGTTTTTTTTAAAATAAAAAACTTACCATTTTTCTGGCTTTAAGAAGTCAATTTGCACCAACGCCAAACCATCTATCAAGTTGACCAGATACACTTGATTACTTGATTTAAATCTAACTTTACTTGTTTTTCTTACTCATGGAATGCGGTATGAAAACAGTTCCGGGTCAAAGTTTGTGATATTACTGTGTAGCTATAGTTACCAAATAAGCTACCTAAAAATGATACGAAAAAATGTTGTTTTTATTTTATGCTTGTTTTTAAATTATATAGGTTACAAGTAGGACCTACAGTTAAGGCATCTTCATCTAAATTTTAATTATTTATCTATTACTACATTATTATTCATTCTATTGTTAGACTCGTACGTACCACAACACAGCAGTCAGCAGGATTATATTTTATATGGCCATAAACTAAGAGGCTGTCCCGAAATGACGTCACGCTGTCACGCTCTCATGGTGATTTGATTGGGAGGGGGGAAAGCCTATTTGAAATGGTGACGACCAAAAGGGGAATGGTGTTTGAAATATATTGTAGACCTATAAAAATAATATACTAGTTATAATACATAATTAGGCCTAGGCCTATATATGATATGGGCGTGGGTTAATGCAAAATGAGAAAAAGACAAAAATATGGCCTAGGCCTATAATGCCTATATAGGCTAGGCCTATAAATATAATATTAATAGTTTAAAATTATAGCCTAACTATAGTACTAAAACTAAAAAGCACTTAATTATATGCCTAGGCTATTATGAATAAACTTAGGCCTAAATATAGATCTAGCATAAAACATGTTTTTTTTTTCCAAATAATTGATTACCGTTGTTAAATGTTGCAATGATCAATATTACGCAATATATAAGCCTATTGGCCTATTGGACGAAAATAAATAGTGAAGGTGAAGTCGTTTCTTCACTTCATTGAGACAAAGGGTAAAAGTGCAGAGGAAATTTCGAAGACCTAGACTGAATTTGAGAGAACTGGACAACAATGGAAATTAGATTAGCAATAACAATGACCAAGCATTTGACGATGTTGCTGTTATAGCACGTCACAGATCGGGTGTGCAGATATAGAACATCTTCGAAAGCAACCCATAATATAGGATAAGCTCTAGACCAGGGGTTCCCAACCTTTTTTTACTCTAGAGCACATTCTAAAATATCGGTAGGGTGGCGGGCACCACCTATTTTAAATCGACAAACTCCTTCCATAACTTGTCATTTTCCCATAATTTATTTTCTTATAGTCATAATGTATTAATAAATAATAAACAAAAATGTTACCAAATAGTAAAATTATTTGGCATTTTTTTCAAATTGCATACACACAGAGAAATGTAGGCCCTATTTACAAAACGTAAAGAAAGTAAACAAAACACACAAATACAAAGAAAACATTTAATAAAAAAATATAATAAAGTCAATGTGATCTTTGGCATTGCATTTCATTGGCCAGAGCTTCATAATTAGGAGCGTATGACGATAATCCTGTTAGCAGAAAATCATTAAGATGCTCATCGGTGAGTCGAGATCTATATCTTGATTTCATTAAGTTCATGTTTGAAAACAAAGATTCGCATAAATATGTCGAACCGAAAAATGATTAAATTTTATATGCCGCTTTTTTCAACAATGGGAACTTTTCTCTATCCACTGTATTCCAAAAGTCCTCTGACATTAAGGATTTTAGCAAAATATCATTCTTAAGGTCCAAAATTTCTAACTCTAGTTCTTCTGTCTTACCTTGAACAAAATCTGCAATACATGCGGCTATTTCCATAACATTTATTTGGCAAATAAAAGGATTGATACAGAAGGAAACTATTGGCTCAATATGTTTTAACTGCAAAAATCTCTCTTCAAACTGTTTTTTTAACTCTTGAAGATGCTTAATAAATAATGTCCCATTTAATTCATTGTCACCTAGCAATTTCTTCATATGTGGGAAATGCACGAGAGAATTGATCTGCAGATGTCATATCAACAAATCCAATTTAGCTTTAAATGACTTTACAGAGCTTATCATTTCAGCTATGCTTTTGTCTTTTAAATTTAAAGAATTCAATTTTTCCATGATGTCTGTGAGAAATCCCAAATCAATCAGCCAGTCAGAGTCAGCTAGTTCATCATAATTTTCCTTTCTATCGTTTATAAATGTTTTTATTTCTTCAATTAAACTCACAAATCTTGTAAGAACCTTTCCTTTACTGAGCCAACGTACTTCAGTATGCAGAATAAGATCATGTTCTTTATCTTCAGTATCTTCTAACAGGGCCTTGAAAAGTCGGTGTTGCAAAGGAGCTGCTCGAATAGAATTGATTATTTTTGTAACTATTTTCATGACGTGTTCAAATGGCAAAATTTTACAACACAGAGCTTCCTGGAGGATAATACAATGGTAGGACATGAAGTTTGAAAATGAATCATCCTTCATGCAGAGGGCAATAAATCCTTTGTTTTTACCCATCATTGCTGGCGCCCCATCAGTGGTTATTGCAGACAGCTTGTGCAAAGGCATATTTATTGACTTGGCGTATGTTTTGAATGTATTATAAATATCCTCACTTCTTGTCTTTCCTTTCATAGGTAATATTTGTAACATATCCTCTTTTACTGTGAAGTTACTAAACACCATTCTCACCATAACTGCTAACTGTGCGGTGTCTGATATATCTGTTGACTCGTCAAATTGTATCGAGAACCAGTCACATATTTCCAAGTCAGTTTTTAACTGAGTTTGTATGTCTGTTGAAATTGCATGTATTCTTCTTGTGACTATGTTATTTGACAACTGTAAGTCTTGTATTGCTGAGACAATCTCACGTTTGTTAGAAAATTCATCAAACAAACAATTGGCACCAGTCAAAAATAGTTCCTTAAACAACTCACCATCAATGAAAGGTTTCTTCTTTTTTGCGAGCATGTGAGATATTTTGAAAGAAGCAATGGTGGCCTTTTTAGAATTTTCCACATGTCTAGAGAAAACTGTCTGTTGTGCTGTTAGACTTGATTTTAGATTACAAATTTTTTTCTTTCTTACTTCAGATTTAAGAGGATAATTCACATTAAAAGTGTCATGATTTGTCTGAAAGTGTCGTTCAACGTTATGTTTTTTCGGCACTGCAATGCTACTACAACACAACAAACAAACGCATTTATTGTTCAAATTAACGAAACAATATGATTCCTCCCAGTCAGTGTTAAAATTATAGGTTCGTTGTCTTTTACTTGGTCCACTCATTTTAGGGCTAAAATAAATAATTTAAAAAAATAATAATAGAACTACAATATAATATCAATGTTATAGCGCAAGTCTGTTCTGCATTATATGCATAAACATATTATAACAAGAACTATAACTATCTCCTCAATAATAATAGTTTATTAATAGATCATCGCTTATGAATACAATAAATTACGCACCTCGCTTTTAGCCTGTTAATTTTTTTTTATTAGAAAACTCCTAATTCGTGTTTCGTCTGACGAACATGTCTCTTATTATCTAACTGTCCCGACCCGAACAGGGCAGCAATCACAATGACAACAACGCGGTTCCAGGCGGGGAATGCTTTTTGCGCATCACTCCATGTATACGCGGAAAACCCGAAGTGAGCCGATGATCGCAGAAGCAATCAGAGTTATGTGCTTTGTGATTTGGCGCTTTCGGCGTTTATCGGATCAGTTCGTGGCGTTCGTTCACTTCGGGTTTTCTGCGTGTACAAGGTGTGATGTGCAAATGGCACTAGCCGTTCCAGGCTAGCGTAAATAGTGCAGTCTGGCTCGCCGCTAGACAAGCTGGGACAAGTATCGAACATATTTAATAAACCTAGGCAGTCAAAGAAAAATTAAAACTCTAACAAATGAATAAAAATAAATCATATTTTAAAATAATGTTTATGAAAAAAATTCTGTCTCTGTCGAATAGTGAGAGGCGGGCACATACGTATCGTTCCGCGGGCGCCATGGCGCCCGCGGGCACAGGGTTGGGAACCTCTGCTCTAGACGCTCTAGATCAGTGGTTCCCAAACTTTTCATGCCGCGACCCTTTTATACAACTTTCCACGTTATGGCGACCCCCCCCCCCCCCAACCATAAAAATTTTTTCGTCGCTATCTAATAACTGTAATGTGCTACTGTTATAAAATGTAATGTAAATATCTGATATAACTGTAATGTGCTATTTATAAAATGTAATGTAAATATCTCATATAGGTGTTATGTACCTCTTTAGGTTTGACTATTATTACGACTCGTTAAATCGGATTCAATGAATATAGTTGTATCTTTATTAGAAGTCTCTAGATTCTGCTAATCTGTAGCCCAAGCTAGGGGTTCCTTGACTGACAGGTCTATGCAGTAATGTAGTTATATTCGTGATAATTATCTTCAACACCTTTCTCAACAACGATAGATCAAACAACTCCAGTTGTTGAATAAACAATTTTATTTAAATTGTAGACTCAATATAAACGATCAATAAACTTCATCAACTGGTGGCAACATAAGTATCAATAAAATGGCATTATATGTACATGTATGAATATAGCGACTTCACTCTACAAACGTTTAAACTGAACTAACTTTAAGGAGGTCGGAACTTTACAAAGAAAACTATCATCGAAGATTCTACAGGGTCTTAATACGCATTTTAACCTCTTTCTCTATAATTACTACGATCCAGAATTATCCCCCAATTTCCACGGGATTTGAACGAATTATTTTATTTAAACTGCCCTCAGGGCATAAAGGTCAAACCTTGGTCGCTTTGGACTCTGATACGCACTTGTTAAGAGGTCAATGCCTTACTACGTCATTCATTTATGACCGATATTCGTAACATCCCCCCCCTTCTAAAGCTTTATAATTATTTCCTTTACATTTTAACCATACGAAAAATGTTAATTTTAAGGAATAATTATAAAAGAAAATATTCCGGGAAAAACAATACAGTTCAATTGGCGATCCCAATAATTCAATCGAACTGATAACAATAACATAATAATATATGCAATATAAATTCATCTTATCAAATGGCTTAACTATAGTCATTCAATCATTCAATTTTTAATTCAAAACAATGGACAATTAAATTGTTTATCTAAATCTTGTATACAAGAAAAATACATAATCATTCTTAATAGCTATAATATAATACAAGTTCATAACTTCTATTACATGAACATTCCACGTTAATAAAAACTCTCTCGTCCATTTAATTATAAACTAATATCTTTTACAATTTGTAATTATACAACAAAAGAAAAATCACTTAATGTCTATTCAGACACGACTTATTTTTTTATAAGCAGAAAAAAACAAACGCTCTTGATGAAAAAAATACTACTAGACCTGACCTAATTACACGTTACAAACATTATTGCTCGTGTAGACAGTATTTTTTTAAGCCTGTAGGCTGACTAACACATTAGACAACTGTCTGTGGCGAGACAACAGATTGAGGTCAATTCCGCCTTTCTCTCTCTCTCTCTCTCTCTCTCTCTCTCTCATTCTCAATTGATTTTAACAATGTTGACATCGCTATGCAAATTTACCTCATCACAGCCTAGGTCAAAAAAATATTGCTACGCGATTAAATAGTTATCGTATTAAATGAGCATTCTTTAACATCTATCCTCTCAAAATCAAATTCATGTATGTTATTTTAAGCATTAAACATAGTCTGTTCACGAATTAAAATAGTTTATAGACAATTTCATTAAAAATATTTCAATCTTTCATTTTACCATGACCTTTCGACGTCATTATTTTCTTTTTTAAAAGAGTTCACATCGTAGCAGGTTAAATTGAAACATTCAGACAATCATGGATTTACTTAAACAAATTTGGTTAATTTACTTAATTAACTATCAATTAAAACAAGTTATATTATCTTCATACAATCTTAGTACTACACAGTAAGTACTTATTTTCTTTAGATTACATTAAATACAATATTATTGAAGTAGAAAAGTTAAGCATAGGCTACTATTAATTTTTTTTCATAGCGAAATCAATGTAACAATTTATGTACAAAACAAACTGCTGTTTTGACTGGTGTGGTAAAACATTTCATTTCCAATCTTTTCAGTGGTGTACATGGCTCTTTTCCATTTTCCATAAAGGTTTAATTCCTTATTCATAGATTCTCCTGTTACTTTCACAGTGTTCAGGTCTACCCAATCTTTTGCTTGTCAATACAATTCATTCAATCTATTTTAACTAATACAGAAAAAATATAGATTAGTTTTACAATCTTGACATGAAATCCTTAATTAATAATACATTTGTTGAACATTGGTGTGTCAACATTATAAATTTTCAACCATGAAATTCTCAACCATTCTGGTTTACAGTGTCAAGTCAGTGGCACATCCTAAATTTTTACAACATAAGGATTACAAAGTTTTATTAGTTTCTACTTTTGGTCTGCTTTTCATGTAACAGTATCCTAAAAGTGAAAAATCATATATAATACATTTCTTGGAATTCTTGTTAGTCATAGTTCTGCCTTGCTGCAACTATTTTTACCCTACATTATCATACATTCAATGATAATATAATAAATGAATAAATTCACATAGAAGAAATTTGCATCTTGACTCAGTGCAATTATTTCAACAACAGTACATGATAAAATAAATTTCCATAGTACAATCATAAAACATTTCTCAATACTTTAGTGATATAAAATTCTCTTTTCTTAAAATCATTTACATCTTTATCAATTAGATTATCCTCTCTGCCAAATGTTTCAATTATCATTTCCAGAGATTCTCAAACATATCTTATAATCAGTCCACATTTATAATGTCCTCTGATTTAGAAACCAATTCTGCGGATAAAACTGATCTTTTTCTCTTATAGCAATTATTTTAAATGCTCAACCTAACCAGTTTGTTTAGAAATATCACACTATAATGATATTTACTCTAACAATACTTTTACTCATTCCTTTTTCTTCACAAGTAAGGGATTTAGTTTTAAAATAGTAAGTTTGGTAACTAACTATCAGTGAATCTGTCATTCAATTCATCCTGAACTCCAGGCATAAATTTTACAAATAAGAGTAACAATGTTAACAACATCAAGCTTTTTCCAATTGTTTTCAGAAGGTAAGGCTTTATCATTTTCAAATGATATAATATTTTTGCCTTTCTTTCATCACACAACAATGGCATCTGCATGTGAGCAGTGTACAATTTTTTTCTAACAAACACAGTTATGTCAGACAAAAAATATATGTACTTATCTAGGTACTTGCTCAGCCCAAGGAGATCCAATTCGGTCTGCCATTCCTCTTGAAGTAGTTTGAGTGGTCCTTGGACAGTGGGTCCAAAGATTGGTCCATAGGCTCCTCGACTTTCCGGATGGGATTCAGTTGACATCTCCTGCTCCAGGCATAAGTTCTTTAGGACTGGATTGAAGAGTTCCGGGGCGAAGTTGGTCCTTCGATCTGTCGGTATGGATTGTGGTAACCCATAGCTTTTGATAGTTTCGGTCCAGCTCTCCGCACTCGTTTCTTCAGTGATGCTCCTCAAATCTTCATCTGTACCGGCAACTGCAGGTTTGCATTGTTGTTTGTTTATGCTGTGGTCTATCTGTTCATAGACATCAGTAGTAGGATTTTCTTTCTCGTCGACAGCTTTCTCATGCAACTGTAGCAACTCTGGGTCTACTTTCTGCTCAGCAATCATCTCTCTTCGTGATGACTTCTTTGATTGTTCATTTCCTTTCGGACAATCTTCAATCATGGAGAAAATAGTAGTATCACGTTCCACTTCTTCTTCCTCTTTCTTCTCTCGTGGGAGAATTTCTTCTCTCTTTTCCTTTTCTGGTGAGATAATTTCTTCTTTCTTTTTCTGTGGTGTCATACCTTTTATGACATCACCTACAGGATAAAGTTCTTTTTCTTTTCCTGTCTCCACAATAGGACTAGGGTCTGGATTTTCCTTCACAATCAGTTCAGGTCTCACCCTCCCTTTCGCCAAATCATTTGCTAGGATAACGGATATGCCCTCAACAGGAAGTTTTGATATTACTCCAACTGTCACATATCCTGTCACCAAGCCAGATGATAGGTATATCCTATGTAGAGGTATTTCTTCTTTCCATTCAAAACCTCTCAATAGGACAGTCTGTCCTGTCAATGTATTATCATTCAAGGGTAATACATCTTTAAGCAGCAGTGTTAATGATGCTCCTGTGTCTCGTAATATTTTTACGGACTTCAGTGGTCCTTCCTTTTGTAAGGCCACACAACCTTCACTAATGAACGGTTGAAAACTGCACAGGGTCTCTGTGTCAATTTTATTCTTCCCTTGACCATGACTTTCGGGTGTTGTTTCATCTTTCGATGACTTCAGACTCTTTTCCGAGTCAAAAATACTTTGGTCTACTTTTTCGTCTCTCTGGACTTGGACAATTAATCCAATAGTAGCCATTCTGTATTTATAATCAGGATATTTATCCTCATTATCTTCAGTTGTAGATTTCTCTACCTTCTGATTTTTGCTCTCAGGCAAATCCACCCTCAGTGTTTCTGGTTTAGAAGAATCTTTCTTCGAATTCAGTTCGTTTGTATTTTCGCTTTCTTGTACATTCTGTATTGGTTTATGGCTAGTGCACATTACCACTTTGTTAGGTCTTTTGTTGCTTCGTATACTCCAACAGTCTTCTATGCTATGTCCTGTCCTTTTACAAAAAGTACATTGGACGTTTTTGTTGATAGGTTTCTTATTAACATCATTTTGTTTCACAAAATGCTCTTTTTCACGATGTTGTTGTTGTGTGTTTTCTGCTGGCCGTTGTGACCGATTAAAATTCTTTCCATCAGCTGTCCTATGACACAATGTGTACTGTTCAGCTAAATCAGCAGCCTTATGTGGGTCGGTGATATCACGCTCGGATAAATACATTCTTATATCCGGCCTCACTTTGTTAATAAAATCCTCTAACAGAATGATATCTTTCATTTCTTTTAATGTGGAGATATTTCTGGATTTTATCCACTGATCCATTAACTTTTCTTCTGCTCTAAGGAAGTCTAAGTGTGTTTGGTAAGGGGACATTGTGTACTGACGGAACCTTTTCCGATAACTTTCCGGTATTTGGTTATAGGCTTTAAGTACAGTATCTTTAATGATTTCATAATCATTTAAATTCTCCTCTTTTAACAATAGAACACAATCTCTTGCCCTTCCCTGAGTAAAAGCTGTTCTGACTAATATTCCCCATTTATCTTCTGGGAACTTAAAATCTCTGCAAGAAATTTCAAAGGTCTGGAAGAAATTAGCTATTTCACTTTCTTTATCAATGTAGGTAGGGACTAGCTTTTTCCATCTGGCCATCTCTACATCATTATGAGATTCTTTTTTAGTAGCTCCTATCTTCGCTAGCTCTATTCTTTCCTGACTTTCTATTTCTCTTTGACTTTTCTTATCTTCCATCTCAAGACGTTTTTCTTCTATCTCACGATCAAAACGTTTTTGTTCCATCTCCATTTCCATCCGTTTCATTTCTAACTGAAATCTAAACTGTTCGGACATAGATTTCGACGTCTGACCTTCAACTTGATATCCCTCCGCGCTTGATTCTACTTTCAACTTGCCACTCGCAATCAACACATCTTTTATCTGCTGTGTCAACACAGTCCTCGATGGTGTAGTTTCAGTAACTTCTATCTTTAAGATCTCAGCGATCTCTTTTAACTTCTTTATTGATAAAGTTTTCAGAACTTCTTCTTCTGGATTTTCAATAAATTCCATTCTTTAGTTAAGAGATTTATAAAGTGGTAAATTTTTCCAACTTACGTTTTTCCAATCGGAAGAATAATTTCAGCGTTCTTAGGCTTGCTCAGTAGGTCACTGCTCCAACACACAACACAACACAACTTGAATATATGCTTCACTATACAACTATATCGGACGCAAGCCCGCAAATTGTTATGTACCTCTTTAGGTTTGACTATTATTACGACTCGTTAAATCGGATTCAATGAATATAGTTGTATCTTTATTAGAAGTCTCTAGATTCTGCTAATCTGTAGCCCAAGCTAGGGGTTCCTTGACTGACAGGTCTATGCAGTAATGTAGTTATATTCGTGATAATTATCTTCAACACCTTTCTCAACAACGATAGATCAAACAACTCCAGTTGTTGAATAAACAATTTTATTTAAATTGTAGACTCAATATAAACGATCAATAAACTTCATCAACTGGTGGCAACATAAGTATCAATAAAATGGCATTATATGTACATGTATGAATATAGCGACTTCACTCTACAAACGTTTAAACTGAACTAACTTTAAGGAGGTCGGAACTTTACAAAGAAAACTATCATCGAAGATTCTACAGGGTCTTAATACGCATTTTAACCTCTTTCTCTATAATTACTACGATCCAGAATTATCCCCCAATTTCCACGGGATTTGAACGAATTATTTTATTTAAACTGCCCTCAGGGCATAAAGGTCAAACCTTGGTCGCTTTGGACTCTGATACGCACTTGTTAAGAGGTCAATGCCTTACTACGTCATTCATTTATGACCGATATTCGTAACATAGGCCTAACTGTAATGTGCTACTGTTATAAAATGTAATGGAATTATCTCATATAACCGTAATGTGCTACTGTTATCAAATGTAGGCCTAATGTAAATTTCTCCCATGCAGGCGGTATTTTCAGTGTTACAAATTGAACATAATTAAAGCACAGTGATTTAATCACAAAAATCTATTTGAAATTATATATTGTGAAATTGTTATTTCTAATTACATTACTAAGATTGAGATTGCTTCTTTCACATCGGCTTACACAACGAAGATCATCTTTCACAACAAGTCTACTTATGTGTGTAGATTTAATAATCAACAAACTGGTAAGCCCTTTCACAAAGATATGTTTTTGATGATGGAAGAAGGAGGCGCAACGCAGTCGTATATGATTGCAAACACCTGATCCTGAATTTTGTAACTGGCATTGTAGAGAAATTAGTTGTTAATAAATTAAATGAACTTCTCTTGTGTTGTCTCAGGAACATCTTCAAATTTGACTGTGCATGACCTTCTTTCAAGTGTAAATGAAGTGTCAGATAAATTTGAAAGGTACGATGAAATTTCGTCTGCAAGCATGTGCAAGTGTTCTTTCACAAAAATCATTACCGTAAAAATCATTATCGTAATCCTTTTATTTGGTTCAATGTCATTTTCCTCAAAGAAAGCAGAAAAGTTAAGCTACATTTAAATTTTATTTACATCCAATTTTTTTTATACCAAAGCTAAAGTTTTATTTGAAATAATCTGATCTTTTCAATCAAATTATTTTTGTTTACAAAAATGAACTGGTCCTTGTAGTGATAAATTTTACTCATTAAAGATTTCAAAGATGTCAACAAAGTAAGTTATTTTCTGCAGTTCACTTTTTTACTTTAACGCCATAAAAGGCTTTGAACTGTGGTCTTGCTTTCTATAAGAAATGACCATTATTATTATTTTAAAGTTAAAAAGAGTTCTGAGTTTATAACCAGCTCAAAACACGTTTTTTAATTTTTCCCCTCGACAACCACCTGACTTGAGTGTGAAATAGTAGTCCGCAACTGTTTAAGGTAGGTATGCGATGGGGTTGGTGCGCTGATGTCATCACACCGGGTACTCGTTTGTGTATGTATCTACATGCACAGAATAAGTATCGAATTATATTTTAAAAAAAAACGCTTACTAAATCTAATCAAGGGAGATAATAGTACTAATTTTAAGTCTCTGGGACAATGATTTTATTAAACAAATTTTTTTACTAAACAATTTGCATTTGAGAAAAATAAAATATTCAATATACGTATACCAGTAGCATACCGTTACTCAAATTGATAAAATTATGTAAAATGAACAATCAATTAATTAATATTTTTACATTATAAATGTAATTTTTAAAACACATTTTCAGCTACTAGCTTATTTTCATTAGTACGCATTCACGTCTTTGAATAGCACGTTCAGTATACTTACATAATTAAATATTAAAATTTTTTGAAAATCCTTATTTTTAAGCGTGTGCCGACATTTAAACATGCGACAGATAAACATGCGACAGATAAACATGCGGCACTTAAACACAGACACTTAACCACACGACAGATAAACATACGGACACTTAATCACACGACACTTAAACATACGGACAGTTAATCATAGCGACAGATAAACACACTTTTTCACTATACCATTAAAATAAATAGGAAAATAATATAGATTGTTTCCAATAGTAAAAAAACGGGATAGAGGGAAGGAAAATACCTCATGGCGTCAACAAGCCTACGGGGACACCTATATGCCCTACGCCCGCCCTTGGTTTTCCTCACTCCCATTTCATCGTTATTTATAATGAATTTAACCTTAATTTCTTTTTATTGAGTTTTTAAAAAAATAGTTTTTGAACTAGAAATCAATGTAAGCTTATACATACAACATTAATTAAACAAAAAAAAAGCGTTCAGTGTGTTATCCCGACTTTTTGCTCAGTAAAAGTCTTGCATACTATCTATGAGCAGGGCAATAGAGATTATTCATTGGTATGAAAGATGAGCCATTGTTCGCAGACGGGAGAGAACTAAGTAGCCCTCCTTTGTTTAATGTGTACATATTCTGTCATGGTCATTAATCTGCAAATATCTCAATTTACCTCATAGTTTTAGGCGTGTAACTTTTTGGGTGTATATATAATCTCGCGATTGTTCTCGTAATAACGCTTATTAACAGTTCTTATCCTAGATAAGATCCTAGATAAGAACTTTTGTTGGTGGGGATATTATGACGAATTGTAACGAATCGGTCGTCACATAGGCCGAATTGTATAACTACTAATGATGATAACGAATGTATTAGCATCACAACCATGTATGGATTATATATATATATATATATATATATATATATATATATATATATATATATATATATATATATATATATATATATACATTATTTTGATTAAGCGTAAGAGAGAGAGGGAGAGAAGGTTTAATTTGTAAAAGTTGTTTGTAGGCTACATTGTATGCAATTGTAGTTCATTGTTGGCCGCATAGCGAGGCTTCCCGGCCAAGAAATATAATACTATACCACCACCCCCCGTGTCACCTTTTTCACACGCGTCGTGGCTATCCCACCATACCTGTTAAGATAGGAATCATCTCCCTCCAACTTTGAATGGCGTGCGAATTTAACGACCATTGTCCAGATTGCAATTAAGGGTCACATAGTGTCGTGAGTATCACGCCCTCTGCCCGCCCCCTTTTCCACCCACCCGGGTGACGATATGTAATGCTACCACACAAATTGGTGTTGAAGTCGGTAAAACTGATTCTTCAATAAATACAAAATAATTTGTAAAATGGATGCTAGGTAATTTTTAAGATTATTATTGATTTGTAATGTTGAATGCCTTAACTTATAGCTGTGAAATTTTCAAACTAAAATTGTTTTTGCAAGTTAAAAAAAAATGTGTTTTTATGCAGCTTTTGTATAAAATCAAATGAAAAATCTTCTAAAGATAAAATTGTGTGTAAGTCAACTAAATATTATTTAAAATCTGTAAAACTTTAACA
The DNA here is from genome assembly GCA_949126835.1 of Anisus vortex. Lineage (NCBI taxonomy): Eukaryota > Metazoa > Mollusca > Gastropoda > Planorbidae > Anisus > Anisus vortex. Next base: position 38,940,046 of record OX421494.1, on the reverse strand, counting down.
GCTTGAGGTATTGACTCATTATGAAAGTGCTCGCCTAATTTCATGGCGATTGGTTAATATTTGTTCATCGTGGTAATATTTAGTTATCTGTTAAAATGCTAAACTGTTAATAATCGGTAGTCTTTACTTTTTCCTTTTTCTCCAAAAGGACTTTCTTTACCTATACTTGTGTAATTTTGAATAACTTTTGAACTAATCAATCAATTTTAAAAATTTCTAGTTCAAAAACTAAAAAAAAAAAACTCAATAAAAATAAATTAATATTAAGGTTAAATTCATTATAAATAACGATGAAATGGGAGTGAGGAAAACCAAGGGCGGGCGTAGGACATAGGTGTCCCCGTAGGCTTGTTGATGTCATGAGGTATTGTCCTTCCCTCTATCCCGTATTTTTACTATTGGAAACATAATCTATATTTTTTTCCTATTTATTTTAATGGTATAGTGAAAAAGTGTGTTTATCTGTCGCTGTGATTAACTGTCCGTATGTTTAAGTGTCGTGTGATTGAGTGTCCGTATGTTTATCTGTCGTGTGGTTAAGTGTATGTGTTTAAGTGTCGCATGTTTATCTGTCGCATGTTTAAATGTCGTGTTTGGAGAATGAAAAGAAAAGAGGAATGGTCTAGACCAGGGATTGGCAACCTACGAACAGCGTGCCAGATTTTGTACGCAAAACGATTTTCAATGGCACGCAGAAGACTCCTAAAAATGACTATTCAAGCATCTTCTATAAAGCAGGGTGACTTTTAGGCTGTTGGCACGCCGAATGAATTAGAAATCCCACTTTGGCACACTATTATCAAAAGGTTGCCATTCTCTGGTCTAGGCTAAAGAGTGTTGGTGCCAGGAAACGTCCCTGTTTGACCCCGCTACACACTGGGGAGGGTTCTGAGGTAGCGCCAGCGAAGAGTACTGTACTGTACATGTTGTTGTGGAAAGCCTCAATAAGACCATCAAAAATAAGTGTTTTCTATGGTCCTTGGCGACCCCCATGAAATGGTCGTTCGACCTCCAAAGGGGTCGCGACGCACAGGTTGGGAACCGCTGCTCTAGATCTATTTGTGCCATGCAGAAATCATGGCATTCACTGACTGTAGCTTGCATACACGTAACTTCTGTGGTGGTTCTATATGTTACAATTTTGTCATCTCGGACAGATAATTCTAGTTCTTTGTTCATCTACTCATCACTGGGACGTTTTAAATTTAGGTGACCGTCAAAATATTAAGCTGGCTGTGGAAACAAAATGGGATGCGTTGTTGATCATATGCTAAGGATATTGTAATAGGGAAATTATCAGAAATTGTCACAATCGTCACAGCTTTAATTCTTGACTCGGTATGCCTACTATTTTACTTGTGTGGGCATTTGGAAATCTGTGATTCCAGAAATCAATCATGCTCAGAAGTATCTTAAAACAAAGAAATTGGGTACGCAACACATTTCTATTCAGCTTACAGCGTTGAGCAATGAGAGATTACTTTCTTCACAAAAGAGAAAAGATGGTGGACGCAGTGCTATGGACAAGGTCTAAAGATAAAACTTTGCTCTGCAATGGAGATAATGTAGAATCCACATAATAAACAAATATATGGTGAAATATCCGAGGATTTAATCAATATTTTGTATGGGCTTACTATTTTTATATTCATAGAAATATTTAATGAATCTAATTGTACGTTGGACTATTGATATTTTGATACAATAGCCTATATATGTTACTTGTTATCAAAAGTTTAAAATTAGGAGGAAATTGTGCACCAGTTAAAAATTATTCGTCCGTTGCCACCGTACGCAGTAGCGTTGCCAGGGGGGGGGGGAGCAGGGGGAGCGGCCCATTTTAGAAAAAAAAGGGCATTTTTGGGAAAAAAATTATTTAATTAATAATTTTAACAAGCCACGAAGCACACTTTATGCTGTTTCAAATTTTGTTTTCTTTAAATTGTATTTCAACAATTTAATTTATTACAATCATTTTGAATCTTTCAGCGTGACAACAGCATGAAAGTCAAATTGATCAAATATATTATTTTTATAGAACAATTTATTTAGGGGGGGGGGGGTGACTCAGACTTCCTACACCTGTGTGAAAAATCTAATCACACAAGGCGGAGAAGATGTGTGCAAAATCTAATCGCATAAGGCGGAGAAGATCTACACGTTGTGTGGGGAAGCCAGAGTGATCGACCTTAGCCAAAAGGCCGAGAAGCGATTTTATATTTAATAAAAATGTAGTTTGTTATTATCAGCTTTAAAAAAAAATCCATTAATAGCTAATACACAATTTCATTACTAAACTTACATATTAATAGTTATATTTATAGTTATCAACATTTGAATTTAGTTGTCAAGAAATTATTCTAGTAATAGTTATAAAATATAAAGTCTTTAATGTCTGATCTCAGAATAACTGAATTTTACTTTAACATATTATTTTATTTTTTTAACCCGAAGGTCGATAACACCTTAGAATTATAATGAAGAGGAAGAGATAATTAATACTTATACAAACTGGGTATGTAGTTATTTTATGTTTAAAAATGTACATATACATTTTTAGTCATAAAATATTTATATAATTTTAAATTATCTTGTGTAATTTGATCATTTTAGAGTTATAAATTGTAAACCATTAACTTTTTAAAAAAGAAAAAAAAAAAAAACATTTTAAAAATATTAATGTATCTAATTATCTCCCTTCAATTAAATTCTCCAAATTTGATGCTAGTGATACCAAACGAGTTAATTATTTTAATATAACTAGTGTACTTCTGAAAATGCTAATCCATCTTAATTTGCCTTAAATTAGAGAAGAGTTAAATGTTTTGAAATTAATTTCACGGAAAGACATGCCCAGTTTTAATGCAAATCCATTCCAGTTGTCCAACACTTCAAGTGCTTTTGGACCCTACCCTTGTAAATGGAAGTTTAACTCATTGAAACCTGTCGCCAAGTCATACAGAAACATTGGCTTTAACAGCCAGTTCTCCTCATTCAATAACGGAATTTGTTTTCTATTAAGTTACATCTTAATTGCTCCCAGACAAGAAAAGAATATATCCAAGACTTTACCTATATTCCGTATGACTTTCTTCTAGAAAAGACTTGAGAAACTATACAATTGACTATCTTAACAATAGATCCAATCAAGGATTGCAAGTCCAATGATGAGAGCTTTGCATATAAACATTCCTGAACTAAAACAGTCGACGTCCAGAGTGATTCCCATGTAGTTTGCCACTTATTATGCTGACATAGCTTAATTTCACTTGCGTTAAACAATATTCTTGGAGATCTTTCGCGTTCCACTGAAAATCGTTCCTAGTGCCAAGTCTTAGGTTGCCGTCCCTGCTATAGAGCATTCGCGTTGATTCTATAAATACTTTTCGATACTAGATGTTCATCCCAAAAATGAGCAATAGATGCAATCAATTTTGCAGAAATTCGCATCACTATTAGTCTAGCTGCTGGAAAAAGAATTGTGAATGGTTAAATAAAAACTGCACTATTATACAGTGTGCGTATCCTGAGGCACAGAGTTTTCACTTGATACGTACGAATACTTAGTTATTCTATTAAACTCTGTTTATTTTTGCGTACTAATACATAAACATTAGTTTTCCAAATAGTCGCTATTGTCAGTCTCCACCCGCAGGTCCTATTTTCTTTAGTTATGTCACTGACTCGTTGTCTGGTCAAAAGTTGTAGCGTATCCTATTGGCAAGACACATACAATGAAAGTCCTGAAGGGAAAAATATCCCAAAATAAATCAAACTCATATGATATAATGATGTCATTTGTGTAGCACGACTCTCCATGTTATCTCATTTAGCATACCCAGTGTGCTCTTGTATATACAACATTGGTGGGTTTGACCCGAAAGTTGAATATGCTTAGAATTCATGCATCGTTTTCTGACTGTCGCATATTTGCAAATTTAGATTCTAATGTTAAAAGTCACAATTGAAAACAAACACATTTTACATATACCGGTAAGTTCTTTATTTGTATTTATTCCATACATGGTTCAATTGAATGAATGCAAATAAGGTTAGAGAAAAAACAAATTCCCAAAAGATTTACTCGAGTGTGATTTAAAAAAAAAAAAACATTGTCAAAATAAATAATAAACATTAAAATCTTGCGACAAATATTAAAAAAAATTAAGGCAAATTATTGTACAGAACACAGTATTTTGACTTCGCTTCTTCGCGTAAATTGGCATACAAGAAATACAATCATTAATTATACAATCCTGTATGAACAATAATGTGTTAAATAAAAAAAAGTCCATTTCCAGTTTGTGATCATAATCAGCTAGCTACAGGCTATTGTTATTATTTTTGTCATAATTATTATGAATGAGATTCCTTATTACGACAAATGCCTCCCACTTTTTTAGAGCATGCGGAGGAAGTGATGTCAAATGTTGCCATTTCGTAGAACTACATTTTTATGCAAATAATCATGTATTGTTTGGTAATAATTATTGAATATGACAATCAAAGAATGAATATAAGAGTGTGCCAGATCAGAGGTCGGCAACCTTTGATAATAATAGTGTGCCAAAGTAGGATTCCTAAATCATTCAGCGTGCCAAAAGCCTTAAATCCATCACTTTTTTTGAAGAAGAGACTTTTATTGCCTTTTTGCGAGTCTTTCGCGTGCCATTGAAAATCAATCCAAAAAAAAAAGTTCTTCGATCAATTCAATTTTGTATAAGATACAAGTAACACACACAAAAGGGAATCTTCGTTTAGAAGTAACGTCTGTAAGAAATTATATATATCTAATTCCAGAGTTGTATTAGATACACAATAGTAAAAGGGCAAGGCTTCTTTCTAAAAGAAATAGAATAGCATAATTGATAACGGCTTATAGCAAGACTGCTTTTGTAGTCATAAAATAGCAGATGATTTTTGGAAGAATTAGTTTCTTCTAGAAATAATATTATTAGCCTAGGTCATTAGCTCAAACCTCCTGCAGGGCGTCAGTGATTGGACGGCGACGGGATCGGAACTCGGGTCGCCATGTCGACCATCCTGTGTAATAAGCTTAGGACCAACGGTTGTTCTAATATTTAAATTCCATTTTGCATTGCATTGATGTTACGCTAGTTGTCAAATGTACAAAGATTATGCTACCTCCCTGTGTAGTATATATTTGAAATCAAAATTTGTTATCTCAATTTTGTACCAAATATTTTGACTAAAGTATGTTTACATTTTTCTTTCCATTATAATAATATTGTTTTAAGGCTTTGCAAGACTCCAATGTTATTTTTTCCCAAAGTAAAATTGTTCGTTTCTTTAGATCTGTATCAACAACCCACGTGACAATTTTCTGTACTAGATCTGTATCAACAACCCACGTGACAATTTTCTGTATTAGATCTGTATCAACAACCCACGTGACAATTCTCTGTACTAGATCTGTAGCAACAACCCACGTGACAATTCTCTGTACTAGATCTGTAGCAAAAACCCACGTGACAATTCTCTGTACTAGATCTGTAGCAACAACCGACGTGACAATTTTCTGTACTAGATCTGTATCAACAACCCACGTGACAATTTTCTGTACTAGATCTGTATCAACCACCCACGTGACAATTTTCTCTACTAGATCTGTATCAACAACCCACGAGACAACGACGAGTCTCTTAATTGGCTAGTCCCCGCCAGTCCACTGCCCTGTAGGAAGCTTTGGTCACAGTACTCCGGAACACTGTCCTGGGTCATGGAGAGGAGGAAGCAGGACTCGGAGTAGAAAGTCCTGAGATCGGCGTCCAGGACGTTCTCTAGGAACCGCCTCAACGGCAAGATGTGGCTGTGACTCCTGTCCCATTCTGTGTAGAAGTCCTCCACTGTATGATGGATGAAGTCGGGCCTGGGTAAAATTTCATCATCAGATCTATATCTCATCATATCCTCTGAAAATAAAAAAGACGTAACCCACGTGATTCTGGTGTTGACAAACAATAACACATTTTAACTCGTAATAGGCATGATTAGAATTTATTTTATGACCATTATATAAGGCTCTGGCTACACTGGGGGTTTATCTACTCAATCTCTTTTTGGAACTTATGACCAGACCTCCACACTATTTTACAGTAGGCCTACATCTCATGGGCCTTTTTGTGATAAAGTTATTCTTACCTACTACTACCATAGATTGAGAGAGAGAGAGA